>OX424576.1:171037650-171642531 GCA_949152435.1 Gastracanthus pulcherrimus
GTATTTTATACCACGAGCGCCGAAAAATCATATCAAAGTTGTGATTTTCAGGTTAGAGTGGTATAAAAATTATAAATAACATAAATAAAAAAATTAAACATTGACAGGCTCAGTGCGATTAATGTATAAGCCAATTTTTTAAAATTCTCTATAAAATTAATTAAAATTCTCTATAAAATTAATTAAAATTCTCTATAAAATTAATTAAAATTCTCTATAAAATTAATTAAAATTCTCTATAAAATTAATTAAAATACTTCTACCATTTACAGTAACACAAAATGCAAAGTAATTAGCGACAATGCGTGACATATTATATGCGACATACCACGCTCAACCTGTTAAATAAGTAAATATTTACAAAATATGCTGTTAGTTCTCCCTACAGTTCATATAGGAAACTTTTACTTTACGATAGGTAACTTTTGTCATTTCCTCGGGAAACGATTTTTGGTGAGGCTTTGAGAGATCTCTTCTGGTACCTAGAAATTTAGGTAACTAAAAATGAAGTCTATGAATTAAGTACCTATATATTAAGGTAACTAAAAATGAAGACTAGGATCTGCCGTTTGTACCAATGGGCCCATATATTCCAGCTATTTTTCTTAGAATATGCGTTAGGTTAGTACACAAGAACCTCTTCTTGTGTTAATGACTATGCATATATTAACATTAGAAAAAATTATTCAAGTGATAATAAATAAAAGTGAAAATAAAGATGGGCGAAAAGAGCATTATTCTAAGTTTTGTTTCATTTCAAAATATTAATCTGGTGTAAAGTTAATAGTAATTAAATATGATGACGGAAAATACATGAATATTTAAGGAAGTTTAACAGTTTAAAATACCTACGTTGATTTTTCATACTTTTTCCTTCGTCAATTTCAATTATTATTAATTTTAAATGAAACAAAGCTTAAAGTAAAGCCCACTTTTATTATTATTCAGGTCATTTTTTCTAGTTTCAATACAAGCATAGTTATTAATACAAGAAGAGATACCTTTTTCACTAAACTAACGGATATTCTAAATTAAATAGCTCATATGTCGAATATAAGAGCTCATTGACACAAAAGTGATAAGTGAGCCAGTCGGCTTCGAGTGATTCACCACTTTTCAAAAGAGTGATATTTTCACTCTTCGTTAAGAGTGATTTATCACTTGTCTCGGAGTAAAAGAAAATATCTTTATAAAGCATAAATTGTGTAACTAATTGTACTCTTTTATAACTATCTCTTTCTAAATACTTTAAAAGCATTAAATAAGTTTAATAAAAATGAAAAAAAGAGAGAAAAAAGAAAAATTGAACTATGGTTGGAATTGATCTAGATTCCTCAGGTTACTGTACCAGCTCTTAATCCACTAGACCAATCATACCTTGGAGTATAAAAACAAAGTTTTCTATATAAGTTTAGACATTGAATGATATTACTTTTAACTAAGTGAATTAATATAGTTTATTAACTTTTTAATACTTGAAAGAAGCAGATGAATTAATTAACGGGATACTGCACATTCCTAACCTCAAAACTCCCACAATAACTTTCACTCTTTGTAGAGTGCTTTCAGTAGCAGCTACTAGATCACTCGAGATAAACGAGTGATTAGTACAACTCGCTTTGTTCGAGTGAAAAGTATCACTACATTCGAGTGAAGTACACAGAAAAGTCACTCAAAGCTGACTGATTTAGCTCGTCACTCTTTAAAAGAGTGAAAAAATCCCTCTTCCAGATTTAGAGTGTAGGCTTCATTCAGGTATCAAAAAACATCTCCCAAAACCTCATCAACTATAGTTTCCCCAATAGTATGACATTCTCCTTGTCAATACTGTAAAATTTATTATAACAAATGCCGAAAAGTTAGGATACCCTTGTTTACCGAAACTCAAGTTTATTTTTACTGCAAATTTTAACATTTCTAATTCGCGACTCTAAATTCAGATTATTCCATCCGACCCACATACAAAAAGAAGTCCCAATCAAGCCTTCGTTAAAAAATACATAGGCTGTGTAACATGGGGAGGAAGATGTTTCCAAGCTCGACTACGACTCGTACTAAAAACACCTCAGCCTCGTTAAAAATACCCCCCCCCCCCTCGTTCCTCTTTGCTCAGTATACTATTAACATCTGTTTTTATATATTGTGCACTATGTAGGTCGTACAGCCACCGATAAAACAACATTCAGTAAGTTTACTTGATTTCTAGTGATCAAGGAGAGTACACACCCTGTGGGACACAAATTTCAATCAACCTTATTAGAGGGTGGTTCCTGGTAACTGAAAATAAAGTCTAGCAGCCGTAATTGGCTCTAATGGGTCCTTGTTCTCGAGATACAAGGTATTTTACTTCAAATGTGAATTACTTTAATGAAATGATGTACCTCTTCTTTTGACTACAGCTGTGAAAGAAAATTGACTCAAAAGATAAAGTAGGTGGGAAAAGCTATTATTATACCTTTGTTTCGTATAAAAATATTAGTTCTATTTATAATAAATGTTTATAAGCTTAAAATCTTACCTACCTATATACAGATATTACATTCTTCCACAATAATAATAATTATTTGAAAACTTAACCGGCACCATTGTTGGGGCCAGTGGTTGCGGAGGGTTTTCCTACGGGTTTTCCTCCGTCACAGGATGCCGACATAGGTAGAAACCTGTCATTTGTCGGTAACTTGGGCGAATGCAGGAACGGTGTAGGGAATCAAGATGGGTTTGTTAGGATCAAATACCTCCACACACAGGTATCCTGTGGGTATCCTGTGAAAACCCGACAAGGGTATATAGGTAGGAATAAAAAAAATAATTTAAAAGCTATGAAAACGTTCAGATATCCTGTAGAAATTAACCCCTCCACTGACCTTAGAATGGTTATTCTTGCTCTGAAATTGAAATAAATAATACACAAAAAAGTAATTCTCATTTTATAATAAATGTTCATGAGCACAAAATACTTTGCCTTTTACAATGACTTTATACAACAGTAAAATTCTGTAACATACAGTTTAACTTTGACTGTTTTGAACCCAGAAAAAGAGAATGCTGATAATAGCATTTAATAACGGGCAACATGGCATCCTTTTGCTTCAAACAAACCTCAGACGAACAATTTTTTCGAGTGTATAGCGCACAGTTTTTATTAATTGAAGTTGTTGACCAAAAGTGTAGAAATATTTAATGAAACAAAGCTTAATCATTTAGGTCAACTTTTCTAACATAAGGACTTGCAGAGTTGTTTGATTGGTGTAAAATTCGGTAAAATACCTCATATCTCAAGAACAAGGACCGATGAGAAAATATTACCGATGTTATGCTTTATTTTTAAGTATCAGAAACCACCTCCTAAAATTTGATCAAAATTCTTTTCCCTTAGGGTGTGCACTGTCCTTGTGTGTATTACGCGATGTTCAGAATAAAACAATAACTCAAAATTTACAGGTTCGATAAATTTCATCAAACTGTACTGCTTAAAGTGTGAAGTGAACTTTAAAACGAATAATATCAAAGACCGGAAGTGTCCCCAGTGCTGCGAGTTAGCAGTCTTACAATGCCTTAAGTGCGACAAACGTTATGACCATCTCATCGGTATGTACAAACACTTGAGAAGCAAATGTCAGCCTAAAGAGTACTTCCACTGTGCAGACTGCGATTATCGAAGCGTATTCAAGAGTAGTTTGCGTATTCACATTGAAATGAGACACATGACTGTAGCACCGGAAGATTACGAGAAGTGCAGAAAATGTGGTAAAGGTTTCAGGCACCGAATCACCCGTCAAGGCCACGAGAGAGTGTGCAAAGAGTACGATTTACAGTGCAAACTTTGCCCTTATAAAAGTAAATGGAAATCACATTTCGAGATACACATGCAGACTCACGTACTACAAAAGAAAGTTGCAACAGTTGATGCAGATTATGCAGATACAAAAAATAGTAAGTAGAGTAAGTGCCAGTTACGAAAATAATTGTGCAAATATTTCTAAATTCTAATTTATTTATTTGGGATCATTCACACATTAGTTCTTAGCAATCCCCATGGAAGAATTTACTCTCGGCAGAATACTGTTCGAGTATTAGTTGCCGACACTACCAGTACTTGCAAAGGTTAGAGGTCCAGCACTGAGATGTAGCGGGGATGATAAGAACGGGCCAGTACAACACTTATCTTCTTGATATATTCAAAATTGTACAAGAAATATAAATTTTTAGACACATGTGAGACACTTCACTGAAAGTTTAGTGTAATAATCATAACTACAGGTTACTATCGTACGGCCGAAAATTTCACGTATTAATATTTTGTTAAAAACTAGTCTAAAAAGTAGGTTAAGTGGCACTAGACGATTTCTCGATGTTTTGTTTTCTTTCAATATCGGCAAAAAGTATTGCACCGACTCTGAGACGTTTTTCGGGCCAACGTCGATTTTTTCTACTGGCTCATTCTTATCAAAACGATATAATCCCTTTATTGTTTCAGCACCGAAAAATAATTTACTGGCATACAATATTTACCCAGAATCGGCAGGAGCTATCACTGCTGGCAAATTCTTTCATGGGTCTTAGCATGCCATAACAAAATGTTACAGAGGGGAAGAGGTGTAGTGTATTTTTATGTCACACTATATCTATTGAAAAGAAAATTATAATTAGAACTGACTTTAAAAAATAACTTTCCGGATTCTATACGCTCAGGATTATAAGGGAAAGAGGACGTAGGGTTGCGAAAAGAAGGAGGTAATAGGAGACGTGCAAGGGGGCGATTTATATTTAGTTAAAAAATAACTATACGAGAATCACGCTATTACCATCATGCTAAAAATACACTACAGTTTATTATGACGTGGTGGTTAGGGGATCAGTTAAAATTGCGTTATTGTCTGAGTGAATGATAATATGAGTTACCATATGATTTAGCATATAGTTCGACATATGATTCGGCACATGATTAGCCTTATGTTTTATCATGTCATCTGGCCATTTATAGCTATTAATGGTCACTTAATAGCAATAAATTAGATTGGTTTCTACCAAGGTATGCTTTAACAAGTCGAAGCAATTATTTTCTTTTTTATTGTGCACCTCAAAAATATTAATATGTCGAATAGTGGTGGCTGTTTAAGCAAATATGACACATTTACTTCAAAATTTGCTTGAAAAAATATCAATTACTAAAAGGGGTTTCGATATGTATTTCAATTCCATGGCCACACGAGTGTTATAATTTTAAATCTATCGAATAAAAACTAAGAGTCATCATGCAGACCGAATTTTAATTTTCTGATGATTAGAGGAGAACGCGGCGTTATTTTCGATATAAAATCAAAAAAATATATTCACTGGGTTCCCGGAAAAATGTCCACTTTTCATGTTTGTGAGAAATTAAAGTTTTTATTTTCCATTTAAACAAATGTCGAAAAAATGTATAAACAGTAGGTATAATCACTTATTTTCAATTTCCTAATTTTTTGCTGTTAGATCTGAAAAAATACTATATACGGACACCAAAATCGCACGTAACTCAATTTTCAAAGAATCGACTTAAATGGTTTTTCCGGGAACTCACAGTGCATGTATATATATATATATTTATTTGTATTCTTGTATATATTGTGCATGTATATATATATATATTTATTTGTATTCTTGTATATATTGTGCATGTATATATATATTTATTTGTATTCTTGAGTACTACAAGATAGATCTCTGTAAATAATTTTATAATGAAGCCATGTACCCGCAATAAGTTAGCGAAGTTATAACTACAGATATGTTCGATTTCACTGCTTTGTACTTATCATATTCGTTATATTAATGAAAATAAGTACACTTGTTAATCGATTGAATAAATTTCAGAAATTTAATTAATGATCAACTTTAACAGTATATGTTACATAAACAAATATTTTTTAGGAAACCTGAAGAGCAATAATCAATTACCACCTGCAGATGATACCGAGATAGTGCATACAATTAGACCATACAAATGTAAAAAGTGCGGTTCTAGTTACAGGCTGAAGTGTCGTTTAAAGAGCCACCAGAGACTATGTGGATTGTCACCATTTTTGAAGTGCGAGTTTTGCGATTACAAGGCAAATGAGAGTCATCGTCTGCGGAAACACTTAAAACGCAAGCACAAGGATTTGGAGATTGGAGAGATCCAAAAGATTATTGACACAGCAAAGATAGAAGAACATAAGATATTTGGTATGAATAATCTTCATTATCGTTTCTTATCTATTTCTTTAACGCAATCATAAAACGAGTTCTTTTATGCCTATGAACCGGATGGAAATATTCGCATTTCGAGCGAGCCGGATTAAAGTATAGTAAGAAATAAAAACTTATTATGCAAACAAATTCTGTATATTTTAAAGTTCTAGAATCTCTAAAGAAAATAATTTTTACAACTTTTAAATACTTTTAAAAAATAATTCATTTATATACTTAAACAGATAATTATCAAAGAGATTTAATTGTACATTTGATATTGTATATTTTAATTCTATTTTTTTAATTTTTAGTTCAGTGTAACATTTTTAATTAACGACTCAAAATCCAGATTATTCCATCCGACCCATATACATAAAAAATTTCAAGCATGCCTTCGTTAAAAAATACATAGGCTGTGTAACATGATGAGGAAAATATTTCCAAGCTCGACTACGACTCGTGCTAAAAACACTTCAACCTCTTTAATAAAAACCACTCCCCCCCCCCCCTCATCCTTCGTTGCTCAATATACTATTAACATCTGTTTTTATATATTATGCACTATGTAGGTAGTACAGACACCGATAAAGCAACATTCAGTAAGTTTACTTGATTTTTAGTGATAAAGGAGAGTACACACCCTGCGGGAAACAAATTTCGATCAACCTTATTAGAGGGTGGCTCCTGTTAACTGAAAATAAAGTCTAGCAACCGTAATTGACTCTAATGGGCCCTTGTTGTCGAGATCGAGGAATTTTACTTGAAATGTGCATTACTCTAATGAAATGATGTTCCTCTTCTTTTGACTATAGCTCTGTAAGAAATTTGACTCAAAAGATAAAGTAGATGGGAAAGGCTTTCATTTAAGCTTTGCTACGTATACAAATATTATAGTTCTATTTTTAATAAATGCTTATAAGCATAACATTCTTACGTGCTTTTATACAGTAGTAAAATTCTGTATCATACACTTTTATTTTAATTAATTTTCACCGGGTACATTCAGAGTAACTCCACTACACATCTGCACACACATCCACACACACACACATGTACGCATGCACACATACATACACACAAATACACGCACGGCACGCACGTACGCACGCGCTCACACACATATCCATACAGACATTTTCTAAAAATAGTGTATTTTAATTCCTAATGTCTCAAAACATGTTAATTTCGATCAACAAACTTTTTCAGGCTCCCTTTGAACCGGTCTTCCCTAATTAAGCATAAAATTGCACATTTAAGCTGCTTTTAGAAAAAATATAGACTTATTAATATTTTTTTCAAATATTAACATTTAGACACCCTTTTACCCCCTTAACCCATTTCTTTCCAAGCGGCCATTTTATAGTCGATTAATTTTTTGCCTAAAAAATTGTCGAAAAAAAAATAATAATAACTAATAGCACTTTTCTGAAGTAAATTTGTCCGCTCTTTCCGATTCTGAAGTCAGAATTTTGAAATTTCCGTTGGAAAATTTCAAAATGGCGGTTTTAGGCAAAAAACCAATCGACTATAAAATGGCCGCTTGGGAAGAAATGGGTTAATGAAACAAAGCTTAAATTATAGCTGTATTCACCTACTTTGATTATCTTTCAGGTAAATTTTTCTAACATAAATACTTGGGGAGTTTTTTGATAGATACAAAATTCAGTAAAATACATCATATCTTGAAAACAAGGACCCATTGAAAAATATTGCCGGGGTTATGCTTAATTTTCATGTACCAGATAGCACCTCCTAAAATTTGATCAAAATTTGTTTACCCTCAGGATGTGCACTGTCCTTGTATGTAAAATGTGATGTTCAGAATAAAACAATAACTCAAAATTTACAGGTTCGATAAATTTCATCAAACTGTACTGCTTAAAGTGTGAAGTGAACTTTAAAACGAATAATATCAAAGACCGGAAGTGTCCCCAGTGCTGCGAGTTAGCAGTCTTACAATGCCTTAAGTGCGACAAACGTTATGACAAACACATCGGTATGTACAAACACTTGAGAGGCAAATGTCAACCCAAAGAGTACTTCAACTGCGCAGACTGTGACTATCGATGCGTTTTCAAGAGAAGTTTGCGTATTCACATAGAAAGAAGACACACCACTGTGGCACCTGAAGATTACGAGAAGTGCAGAAAGTGTGGCAAAGGTTTCAGGCACCGAATCTATCGTCAAAGCCACGAGAGGCTGTGCAAAGGTCGCGATTTGGCGGTTGATGCAGATTATACAGATATACAAAATAGTAAGTAATAAGTGCCAGTTAGGGAAATCACTCTATTACCATCATGCTAAAATATACTTCAGTTTACTACGAAGTGGTGTTTAGAGGTTCAATTCAAATTGCGGGAGTGCGTGAGTGAATTATAATATAATTTATCATATGATTTAGCATATAGTTCGACATTTGATTCTGCATAGGATTCATCATGTCATCTGGCCATTTACAACTATTAATGGCCAACTAATGGGAATGAATGAGATTGATTTCTACCAAGACAAGCTTTAACGAGTCAAAGCATTTTTTTTTATTTTTATAGTGCTAAATGCGGTACTGAACCTTAATCAGAGAAACAGCTTATTTTTCAAAGAGCAAAATAAAAAATAAATTAGATGTTTCTTACTTATCAAAGAATATGGCCGTACGTAGGATTTTTCTAAAACATTAATTTGTCGAATAGTGGTGGCTGTTTAAACAAAAATTACCACTTTTACTTTAAAATTTGCTTGTAAAAGTATCAATTACTGGAGAGGTTTCGATATATCTTAATTTCATATATGGTTACATATGTGTTAAAATTTCAAGTCAAACGAATAAAAACTAAGAATTAAAGGATCAGACCTTTATCGATTTTGGTTGAGTCAAATCTTGGCTTATTAGTGAAAAAATACATTAATATTTAGTTGTAGACATTTTGACGGCTTTCCATTGTCGTCATATCCATAACTGTTTTATTAACATCAATTAAATTAGACAATTAACAATTATACAATTAGATTATGTTGATTGTATCTGTTATTTCTAAATTTGATTTGAAACTGTATTTTTGACCTAATGATACTATTTTCTACATATTTTTAGGTATATTTTGTCCAGTTAAATTGATTAGCCATTTATTTTCATTATTAGTTATTGCATTGTTGTGTATCACCTATTTGTTGATCGGTTTTATTAAATTTTCGTATTCTTTATTATGTTTTATTTTATATTTGTCTTTTATATTGTTAGACTTCAGTTGTTGTGTATCTAAGAATTCCTTCCGTGTATTTTCGACTATTACTTCTTTTATTTGCTTTTCAATTCTAACTTTTTTCTATTTTAGGAAATCATTATGTATGTGTGTCTTCTATTTCTATATTTAATAATTTTTTTTCAAGTTGTTCTATATTTCTATTGAATTTCTCATTACCAGTTTTGCTATGAATAGTAAGATGTGCAAAGTTCTGTTTTAAATTTGTTGTATGCGTTGTTAATTTGTCATATGTGCATAAATTAATTAAAAATTTTACTTGTGATTTCACTTTAGTAATTTTGTCATTAATATTAATCCATTTTTTTTAATAAGTTATAGTTCTCTCACTGTACTGTTGTGTGATAAGTTGGAAAAAATATTCTTCGTAGCAACCCCCGTTGGATTCGTTGTATATCTCGTTCATCTCTTTTACAAACAAATAGTTCTTGAATTAGTCTTTATCTCGTATTTGGGTAGATTCAATCCATGTCCCCAATATTAATTAGAATTTGATCTTATCACTCAATTGTAGAATTAAATTAAATTAACCAAAATCGATGAAGGCCGAATCCTTTAATTCTACGATTGAGTGATAAGATCAAATTCTAAAAAACTTTCTAAAAAACATTATTATGCAGACCGATTTTTAATTGTTTGTTAATTAGAGAAGGATGCGGCGCTATTTTCGACATAATAGCGAAATAATATAATCACTGAGTTCCCAGAAATTCGTCTACTTTTCATGTTTGTGAAAAATTAAAGTTCAAAGTTTTTATATTCCATTTAAACAAATGTTAAGAAATTTTATAAATAGTAGGTATAATCACTTATGTTCAATTTCCTGATTTTGTGCATTAAGATCTGAAAAACATGCTATATACGCACATCAAAATATCTCGTACCTCAATTTTTAAAAAGGTAGACTTAAGTCGTTTTTCCGGGAACTCACAGGTATATATATTTGACTGATTTCGCTAGATTGTATCACGGTCATTGCATCATATTAGTTATAATAATAAAAATAAGTACACTTGTTAAATGATTTAAAAAATTGCAGAAATTTAATTAATGAATAACTTTAACAGTATATTTTACAAAAACAAATATTTTTTAGGAAACCTGGAGGGCAATAATCAATTACCACCTGCAGATAATACCGAAATAGTGCATACAACTGGACCATACAAATGTAAAAAGTGCGGTTCTAGATACACGAGGAAGTATCGTCTGAAGAGCCACCAGAGAGTTTGTGGCTTGCCACCGTTTTTGAAGTGCCAGTTTTGCGATTATAAGACAAGTGAGAGCTATTGTCTGCGGAGACACTTGCGGAGGATGCACATAGACTTGAAGATAGAACAGATCCAAAAGAATTTGGACACAGCAAAGATAGAAGAACAGAAGATATTTGGTATGAATAATCTTTATTGTCTATTCAACATATATTTCTTTTAACCCTCACATAAATCAAGTTCATTTATGCCTATGAACCGGATGGAATATTGCGCATTTCGAGCGTGCCGGATTAAAGTATAGTGAGAGATAAAACCTTATTATGCAAACACAATCCGTATATTTTACAGTTGCAGAATCTGTAAAGAAAATAATTTAATGACAGATTTTAATTACTTTTAAATAATCATTAAAATTTATGTTCGTTTAAAAATACTAGAATCAGTTCAAATAGAGTTAATAACTTTGTTCTTATGAGGGATAATGCGCAGAAATCTTCAATAGCCCAGTCGTCACCTTAACGAATACATCACCGCATATACAATCTTCACCCCGGTTGATATAACGTCAACTGTAGATCGTCTTTTTCGGAAGCCATACTGCATGTCCGAGAGTACATTTTCGTCAACCATGTACTTTTCTAGCCTCCGTAGAATGAGGCCATCGACTGGTTTTCCCATCGTATCCAGCAGGCATATCAGCCTGTATGAGGACACTTTATCCAGGGGTTTATCTTCTTTTCTTAAAAGAACCAGCTTCTGTCTCTTCCACTTGCTATAGAACTTTCCTTCCTTTAAGCACGTATTGATTACATCCAATTTGCACTCTAAACACTTTTATTTGCAAAGAATAAACTGCTGATTCTCTACTTTATAAAAGTAGAAAATGTTATTGTAACTTTTAAAAGAGTAAAGTAGCGAATTTCATCTTTACGGAATGAGTAAATACCAAGATTTCTACTTTTTTACATATATCTACGCACATAACCTCCGTAGTCAATTTAATGATTTGTTTGCTTAATATACTACTTAAATTCATCTTTATTATGGATCAAAGCATTTATAGTTAATTTAATTTTATTTATGTACACTGTGATCCATAATAAAGATGAATTTAAGTCGTATCTCAAGCGAAGATTTTATTAAATTGACTAAGGAGGTTATGTGCGTAGATATATGTAAAAAAGTAGAAATCTTGGTATTTACTCATTCCGTAAAGATGAAACTCGCTACTTTACTCTTTTAAAAGTTACAATAACATTTTCTACTTTCATAAAGTAGAGAATAAGCAGTTTATTCTTTGCAAATGAGTAAACTTCTGAGTTTAATCTTTTTTGCGTCAATTTTTAATCTTTTAGGTTTAGAGTGTGGGTTGCGGTTATACTTCGACAACTTTTTGGATTATTTCGCTGGGAATTCCATCTAACCCTGGTTCTTTGCTAGTTTTCAGCTTCTTGGCTTCACTGATAAGCTCATCCAACGTGAAGAAGTCCTTCTATCTCGCTTCGTTGTTGAGCATCTCTCCCTGAGTCCTAGGTACATTTATCGGGAAGAGTGCCTTCACGATCTCGTTCACCCAAACCGCGTCATCGAGACCTGGGACTTTGCGATTCGAGGCCAGTTTGTTGGTCACAATCTAGTATGACAATGGATTGTTATCTACCTCCTATAGTAGATCGTCTCACGCATTTTGTTAGCTCTTCTTTATGGCTCGCTTTAGTTCCTTTTTTGCGTCCTTGTAGGTTTGAAAGAGGGACACATTATTATTATTATTATTATTATTATTGTTATTATTATTATTATTATTATTATAAAAGCGCGGGAAGGTCGTATTTTAGTATATACAAGAAGTATGTATGCACGAATGAACTAACGTGAAAATAGAACCGTATCGAAATGCCCACGAGTGGCGAAGATTTGCCAGTCCGAAGTAATGCTAACGCGGGTCCGGGCTGGCAGTCTTTTCCTTCTGAGAGGAGTGCGAAGGGGAAATGGGGGTTTAGTGAGTAGGGGAGGCGGAGTGTTTGCTGCTTCCGGTGGGAAACCGAAGACACTCCGGTAGCCGAGACTCACACACTCTTATGGTCCGTAAAAAGATTCCTCAATCTCGACAATAAAAGAGAAAAAAAATATTATTATTATTTTATTTATTTATTTTATTTATTAATTATACGGGTGAAACCCTTTTACATTATATATATTGTAAGTAGGCGACGCAGAAACGCCATAAAGATGAAAGAACAAGTTTTTAATGTTGTAACAAAAATTAATAGTAAAAGTACGAGGTAATGTAAAAAAATACAAATAAAAATTTTATTACTCAAAAATTTTGACATTTTGAAAAATAATAAACAATACGGCAGTAGTATAAATACTACCAACGTGCGAAATGTTTAAAAACTTTTTCAATTAATAAACAAATATTGAATAATATTCAGATAAAATCAATCCATTTCCAACATATGCTCAAGAAATATATCGATAACTATTCTACAAAACATATATAATTCTAAAAGAAAATTATAGATAAAAACGAATTAAAAGCATATTCACTACAATTAAATAAAGAACGTATAACGTAAAAATATAATAAATATAAGTAATAAATATAAGAGCACGCGCTGCAGCGCGAATCACTGTTTCTGGTATGTAAAATCCATTCTTTAGTAATTTCATTTATTTCACCCCCGAATATCTTTCTAAGGACTCTATTTTCAAACACTCTATATATACCTAATCAAAAAATTTTTTTCGCCTAAATTATAATATTTATACTTCGAAATCAACATCTAGTATATTAGAAACGTATATCATCACATATTTACATCGTTTTCTTTTATCAAACCGAAATATTAAGAGGGTGTCCAACCATTCATATTTTCCTCCGAAATTCCTGACCTCAAATCTTTGACAACGGTATGAACAATTGATTACAATTAATAAATATACCGAATTATGAAAAACCAAAACATCATTGCCCATCCTTTTGTAGCACTCTCTTTTACCACTCTGCTAAGTTTCAGGTAATAATAGTCTCTATAACAATTAGAAAAAATGCACATTTTAAAGAAATATTAAATAAATAGAAAGTTATAAATAACAAAAATAATAAAGATGGAACATTGACAGATTTACCGTGGCTTGTTTATAAGTCAATTTTTCTCAATTCTCTATAAAATTAATTAAATTACTTCTAACGTTTACAGTAACACAAAATGCAAAGTACTTGGCGGCACACTCAACCTGTTAAATAAATAAATATTTACAAAATATTCTGTTAGTTTTTCCTAAAGTTCATACAGAGTACTTCTACTTTACGATAGGCAAATTTTATCATTCAGAACTGTAAAATCTATTGCAAGAAATGACAAAAAGATAGAATATTCCTAGTTTACCAAAACTCAAGTATATTTCTACTTCTAATTCTGTCACAATTTATACTAGGTAATTCTATATGTACATCTCTATAAACCCGTATGCAATGTGTACATGTTTTGTTATTTAATTCATGAACTTAAACACATAATTCTAAAGAGATTTAATTGTATATTTTAATTCTATCTTTTTAATTTATAGTTTAGTGTAACATTTTTAATTCACGACTCAAAATCCCGAATATTCCATCCGATCCCCATGCATAAAAAAGTCCCAACCATGCCTTTATAAAAAATACATAGGCTGCGTAACGTGGGGAGCAAGATATTTTCAAGCTCGACTACAACTCGTGCTAAAAACACCTCAGCCTCGTTAAAAACATCCCCCCTCCTGCTCCCTCATTGCTCAATCTACTATTAACGTATGTTTTTACATATTATGCACTATGTAGGTAGTACAGCCACTGATAAAACAACATTCAGTAAGTTTACCTAATTTTTAGTAATCAAGGAGTATAGAGATACACCCTACGGGAAACAAATTTCGATCAATCTTATTAGAGGTAACTGAAAATAAAGTCTAGCAGCCATAACCCGTAACTAATGGGCCCTTGTTCTCGAGATACCAAGTATTTTACTTCAAATGTGCATTACTTTAATGAAATAATATACCTGTTCTTTGGACTACAGCTCTGCAAGAAAATTGACTCAAAAAATAATCAATGTAGGTGGAAAAAGCTATAATTTAAGCTTTGTCACGCATAATAATATTAGTCTGATGCAAAATTAGTAATAATTGAAGATGCGTACCGAAAGTGCAGAAATAATTAATGAAACCAAGCTTAAATTATAGCTCAGAGCTGTAATAGAAACGCTGCCAACTGCTTTGGCACTATGTTTTCTAAATAAGGAAGCGCTGGGCAGTACCACCCATCATGGTTATTTTCCTGTCTAACTATTTTCATCTAGTGATTTTTGCCCTACTGAAAAATGAATATTTTTCAATAAACATATTGTCGTACAGCAGGGTGTCTTTGGTCAACGAGGTGTCATTGATTCGAAAATCAATTTTTATCTATGAAATAAAATCAATACGTATAAAAGATTGCATTATTGTTTTCTTTTTCCTTCATTGAAAGAAAATGCTTAAGACACAAAAACGTATAATTGTTTAAAATAATTCATGTAAAAAATTTTCTAACTTTAACATACTAGTTTACAAATTCCATCATCAAAATAGTATAAATTTTATAATTTTTCTATGCTATATTATAGATAGATAGCAATTCAATACCGTAAAAATAAATTATGTCATTATTAAATCATTTTAAAAAATCACATAATAACAATATTTTTTTGCGCAATATAATGAATGCATCAAGTCGGCTAGAAGTGTAGAATAGTAAATCTCATATATAATAATGCTTAATATATCTCCAAGAAAAATCATAACGATAAAGCTTAGAGATGTTATTGAATATATATATATAGAAAATTATTGTTTAAATTATGAACCAAATCAGCTCAAAAATATTCAGTCAATAACCTGACACCTAGCAAATATTCTCTGAAATTTTCAAGGCATTACATTCAAGTATTACTCAAGTGATCGGTGTCAAAAGAAATGCACCTTTTTGACATTCTATTTTTTTTTCAGAAAAACAGTCTTATAACTGTAATTTTTTTTAATGTATAATATTCGAGTAATAAATGTTGAAAAAAAAATTATCACACAGTATAACAACTGAAAATGATTCATATAAAATCTTTTCCCGCCCTAAAAGGTAGAATTCTATGAGTATTTTATTGTGTAAAAAGTTCGCTTACAAAAATTCATTCCTGAACTTGAGATACTTCAAAAAACCAAAATTTGAAAATTCTTAAATTTTGAAAAATAGCAATAAAGACATTTATTTGAATTATTATTATTTGACCATTTTAGCTGAAACTTTCAGGCGTACATCGGGTATTGATAACAAACATTTTATACCACAGATTGAAGGAATGGTGTTATGCCACGTACTAACACACACACACACACACGAACGCACGCACGCATGCACGCACGCATGCACGCACGCCCGCATACTCACACGTACACATACATACAGACATTTTTTAAAATTAGTGTATTCGGACACCCAAAGGCATACAACATGTTTATACGTTAAAAAACGCAAATAAAAATGTTACCATCACAAAGTTTTCTCTTTGAGAAAGCAAATGAAGAGAAACATTTTTAAATAGCTCATATCTCGAGAACAAGGGCCGATGGGAGAAAATTACCGGTATTATGCTTTATTTTCAATTACCACCTCTTAAAGTTTGTTCAAAATTCGTTTCCCTCAGGGTGTGCACTGTCCTTGTGTGTATTACGTGATGTTCAGAATAAAACAATAACTCAAAATTTACAGGTTCGTTAAATGTCATCAAACTGTACTGCTCAAAGTGTAAAATGAACTTTCAAATGAATAATATCGAAGACCGGACGTGTCCACAGTGCCGCGAGTTAGCAGTCTATCAATGCCTAAAGTGCGACAAACGCTATGACCAACTCATCGGTATGTACAAACACTTGAGAAGCAAATGTCAGCCCAAAGAGTACTTCCACTGCGCGGACTGTGACTTCCGAGGCTTTAACAAGAGAAGTTTGCGTAATCACATAGAGAGATGGCACAGAACTGTGGCACCAGAAGATTACGAAATAGAAAACTGTGACAAAGGTTTCAGGCACCGAGAGAACCGTCAAAGCCACGACAGGCTGAGCGACACAGAGCGCGATTTACTGCTAAACGAAGTTGCAAAGGTTGATGCGGATTATGCAGATACAAAAAAAAGTAAGTACAAAATGATCATTGTTAACAAAATTGAGAAGATAATGGACTCGTGGTCAGATATTTATTAACTTCATTTATAATAAAGTGTCAACGTTTTGGACATTTAAATTAATTACAAGTTTTTCCTACCGATCGCAGCATTGTATGATTTGATGTAATTAGTGTTCTTGTTGTAAAAAAAATTGGTAATTGGCTTTTTACTTGAATTTTTAACGCCTGCTCCAAAAACTTGTACCGTCATGGACCAGGTTTTTGATCAGACCCCAATTGTTGATCACTTTGTATAATAAATCATTATTATTAATATTGGCGGTGGTTTCTCTCAATAAAAAATAATTACAAGTAATAATTGAATTGTTTCGAAAGCAGTATGCCACATTTAGAACGTTTATGTGAAACTCATTATAAAATGAAAAAAAATTAAGAAGTTCGTCATCATTGACTAGACGCAGGTTTCCACCACATTGCTAATGTAGAGTTTTAGAAAATAGGCCGTATTAAAAAGTCACGCATTTTTATGTTTATAAATTCTCCGCCGTCGATTCAAGAATGAAAGCCCTTCTCCAAATCTCTCTCATTTTACGATATTTTGGCCTCTTTTTCAGAATTATTCGTTATTTTTACGATATTTTGGTCTCTTTTTCAGAATTATTCGTTATTTTTATGATATTTATGAGCTATTTCACGATGTTCATGTTAGTTTACGTTGGTTTACGTTACTTTGTGTGTAAGCATCGAGGCCTTTTCCACTCCTCGCTTTTTTACGTTATTTTGGCCTAATTTTTTTAGAATTTTTTGTTATTTTTACGTTATTTATGAGATCTTTGACGTAGTTTACGTTAATTTACGTTAGTCTACGTTATTCTACGTGTAAGAATCGAGGCTTTCTCTATATCTCGCTTTATCTACATTATTTTGGCCTCTTTTTAAGAATTTTTCGTTATTTATGAGCTGTTTGATGTAATTTACGATAGTTTACATTGGTTCATGTTATTTTACGTATAAGAATCGAGACATTTTCCATATCTTCCATTTTGTACATTATTTTGGTCTATTTTTGGAATTTTTGCGTTATTTTAACGTTATTTATAAGCTATTTCACGTAGTTTACGTTAATTTACGTATACGAATCGAAACCTTCTTTATATCTCGCTCAATCACTCGGAGGAGGGCGCGTGAAGCGCTAATTAAATTATAATAATAGAATATGTTATATAAACTAGATGCCATTTCATCTACTGTACTATACTGTAATATACTAGCTGAATATTTGTTCATCTATCGCATGGTTCTGAGAGACAATAAAATCGAATTGGAGTTTTTAAGGTTTAATTATGTTCATAATTAACCTAATTATGCAGCCAATGTAGGGGTTTTGAAAATGAAAATTATTAACCAATGTTGTAGTCTATTCAACCCTGAATTAATAAGGTTTTATAAAATGTTATCATAAAAAGTTACTTAAATAGACTATAACTTTAGTCAATAATTTTTATTCTCAAATTCCCACATTGGGTGCGTAATTATATGTATTATGAACATAATTAAACCTTAAAAACCCCAATGCGATCTTAGTTGTTCTCAGAACCTTGCGGTAGATGAAGGAATACACAGGTTTTCATTGTGGCAGATCAAAATAACCTACGGACAGTACAAAATTTAAAATAAATTTTTTCGTTGTATTTTCTGAAAATATTTCAATTTACCGAGACAAATTATCTGATATACGATTGAAAACTCACTTTTGCTTTAAAATGTTTTAACAATTAATTTAAAATTTAAAGGTGTATCTGTCCCCTTAAACTATTTTAATGTTTTGGGGCATATTCTTTCCTTTAAACATTTAGCTACAAAGTTAACGGGCGAATATTATAAAAATCTTCATTTGTAAGATCAGAGAGCTGTACAGAGGATTTACTTTATAATTTTCGCCTGCTAACTTTGTAGCTAAATGTTTAAAGAAAAGAATAAGCCCCAAAATATTAAAATTCTATTAAGAAATAAGAACATTTTTTGGGTTTTTACTGAATTTTCTTTTAATGGCAATTTTACGCTTGTGAGTGATTTTTTTATTCTATGTACTATATATACAGCGAAAGACTCGGTTTAACCTTTAGAGTACCGTCATTTGGGGTACGTGATTCCTCTAGGGAAATGCATAAGAAAGGTATCTTGTATCATGGATTAATCATATGCGAATTGGGTTGCTTCATGATTTTTTTTTATATTTTATTCTGATAGATTATAGCATACTTCATTTGTAAACTTCTCGAATTTTTGCAATACAACCAAACTTAAAGAAAATACCCGGCACCTTTGAAATCGCATGAATCGTGAGGTCATAAAGAAATTTTCGATAGCTGTAACTATTGTAAATCTCGTTCATTTTGCAAAATTCAAACAGTTCGACACCGCCGATGAAAAAAAAATGAAACAACCCAATTGTCGATCAATGGTCGAGCCACTGTAGTGGCTTTACGGTCCGGAAGGGTAATACACAATTTTTCATCTGACTTAAAAGTCACGTGATTGATGACCCTGAAACCCCAAATACTATAGATTGAACAAAAACTGAAAAACTTTTTTCTGAACCATTATAGTGGCTTTCCGGTTCGCTCTGCATCTTCCAGAACGACACACGGTACTAATGGGTTACAATTGTAAATAGCAAGAATTTTAATACCGACATATTTAAATGGTGAATTTAATTTTATCTCAGTCTTGAATTGTTTATTTGTTATATGACCCAATTAAAGACGCGTAAAATTAAAACATAGAAATTCAGGTATGCCTTACAAATGTCACATTTGAAATGTGTTATACCTAAATAATTACCTAATTACAAATCATGTAGCTATTTCGGCTGAATTTCGTTTTTGAATGATTAATTTATGCTGCGTATTATAATGATACCATAAATGTAATTCATCTTTTTTGTATGCTGCATTATGGTAGATCACCAATTTATTAACAAAAAAAAAGTTTTGCAGTATAACGTACTACCATCTAAAACGTTTATTTTCCTATATTTAAAGTAAAATAAATACGTTCATTTTTTAATGCTGCGGAAAATAGAAGCTGTATTTGCTTTTCAACTCATAAATTAAGCATAATATAACATAAGCTACTTGTAGAATATAACATTTTAAGAATAAAACAATAATTCGAAACCCACAGATTGGAAAAATTTCGCCAAGCTGTACTGCTCAAAGTGCAAGAAGAACTTCGATTTAGTTACATGGAAAGATCAAAAGTGCCCCCAATGCTGCGAGTTAACACTCCTACAATGCCTTAACTGCGACAGGCGTTACGAGAATCCTGACAAAATGTACTGTCACGTGCGAAACAAATGTGCGCTCAAACCAAACTTCCACTGTGCGGACTGTGACTATCGATTCTTTTCGAGAAGCCAATTGCTCTGGCACATACTGAGAAGACACAAGATCACGGAGAAATATGAGAAATGCGTCAAGTGCGGCAAAGGTTTCGAACACCGACGTAACCTGTTAATGCACGAGATGGTTTGCGTTAAGCAGCCCCATCTTCAGTGCGAATATTGTCCGTTTAAATGTAAAAGTAAATACGATTTGAAGAGACATTTCAAGGCATTTCATTCGGAAATCGACGAGGTTACGGTTGATGCAGATTCTGCAGATGGAGCAACGAGCAATGATGTTGACATTCCAGGTATGAAAGATTTATGCTTCGTTTTCCTGTTGAGAAAAATTGCTTTGCATCGTATGACTGCAGGATTTTTTTCAAGCGAGAAATAACATAATTGAACTTTTACAAACTAATGATTTTTCTTTGCTTATCAAGGGGCGCGGTAGCGCGCCCGCTTGCACGTATAAGTACCCACGGTACGATATAATTTATACATCAAATTCTAGTAAAGCAATCATTTTTAGTGTTTCTAACTTTTTTACTTTAAGTTTCAATTAAATAACGTTAAATAATAAATGAATGTTTACGCACGAAATTCGAATAAAAAATATCTTTTATAGATAATTAATAAATAATAATTAATAGAAAATAAGGCATAGTGCGTTTTTACGCATAAGATTTATACACGTAATTATTGTGCACAATTTAGCATTGGTCAAATATATCTATATATAATCTGACCAATGCTAAATTGTGCACAATAATTACGTGTACAATTCTTATGTGTAAGGAACGCACTATGCCGTAATAACAATATTATAGAAAATATTTATATAAATATGTAAGATGTTTCTCTTTTACTGAATCCGTATCTATAAACAGGAATGCTTCTATCCATTCAGTAAATGGATCTGTTATAAATAAGAAATATTTATTTTCCACATATGATGTTGAAAAAGATCCTACAATATTCATTTGAATTCTTTCAAAAGGTGCTCCTGAATTATAAATTTGCATCTTACTTCACCTTTACCAGAAGGTCCATTCGTATGTAAACTTTACAAAACTTAGATGAATTTTCAACGTCATTGTTACAAGTCGCTCAGTAGAATCTCTTGTGTATCTTATCCAAACTGTTGTTGATTCCAAAGTGTACTTTTGAAGGTGAATCGTGATCTAAGAAGCTGCCTAGCCATCATTTTTAGCTCTTATAAAAGACCGATAATTGGTGGTCCAGGATTGACATAAATTTATTTAATGAATCTCTATGTAATAGTATAGTAAATTATAATTAAAACTACAGAAACCCAGGTTTTCCATAAAATTTTCAACTATTTGCACTCACGGCTACGTTCGCATTAACAAAAATGAGAGAGAAATGAACATTTTTGAATGTTCGTTATGCATCCTGCAGAACAACGTACTCGTACGTTGCTAATGGGTTCAAATTTAAAATTGCAAAACTTTTAATTCTAGCCATATTGGAATGACGAGATTAATTGTATCTGAATCTTGAATTGTTTATTTGTTATAAAGCCCAATTAAAAAGGCGTAAAATTTAAAATAGAAATTCATGTATATGTAACTTACAAATGTGATATATCTAAATAATGTATTAATTACAGTTAGCTATTTCTCTGTCATTTTTCAGAAAATTATTTAATAAATTGTCAACAAGCATCTTATGTCAAAGAAGAAGTAATGATTTCAGACATTTCTGGCTCAGGTTTGTACTTTTGCAACATCGTACTTGTTATAATTTAAAAAATAAATACATTAGGTAACCGATTTAAAATATTACAGAGAATGAAGAATCAAACACTGATAACCCTATATTACAAAAATGTTTTTTATCTGGAAACCTTCAGCAGAGCAATACTCAATCATCATCTAAAGAAAATGACAAAATGAACCATACAACTCAAAACAATTCAGGTATTGGCCGTATATATTTTAAAATATTTTTTCACGATTCAATTGTTATTTTTCATTAATTGTTTTGGTGATGAAGAAATAGACGTGTTTACCATTCGTACAACTGTAACAGGCCGCAACGACATTAAATTAAACGAAAATGGGTCTTTCACGTGTACCAAGTGCGATGTTTCGTTGAAGAACAGACGAAGTCTGCTAAAACACATGAGACTGTGTGGCTTGAAGCCGTTTTTGATGTGCGAGTTTTGCGACTATAAAACGAAAGCCAATCATAATCTGAAGCGGCACTTAGAAGCGATACACAAGAACTTAAAGACAGGAGAGATCGAGTACAATATAGATATAACGAAAGCGAAAGGACAGAATATGATAGGTATAACACCTCTGTACTATTCATTTAACCCTTTGATGCACAGCCGTAATGACAGGTTACCAGCTTTATTTTGGTTTTATAACGATTTTTCGATTTTTCGGTTTTTGAGTTTTAGATTTTAAAAGATTATGGCCGTACGTAGGATTTTTCAAAAATATTGATATAGCGAATAATGGTGACTGTATAACAAAAAATATCATCATATTTACTTTAAAATTAGCTGGTAAAAATATCAATTGCAAAACAGGCTTTTAATATTTCGTAAAAATCCCAGGTACGGCTATCCGAATTTTGAAATTTACGAAATAATCAAATAAAAACTGTAAAAATAATCATGCAGATCGATTTTTTATTTCCTGATGATAGATCAGGGCACAACGTTATTTTCTACATAATAATGAAAACGTACGTTTGAATTCTTAAATACTGTAGATACAGTTTGTGTTCTTTAACCACAAAAAATTCAAGAAGAAGTTATGACTACAGATATATCTTTTTTTTCTAGTTTGTACTTCGGTTATTATATCATATTCGTTATAATGATGAAAAAAAGTAAATTTATTATTTTATTGAAAAAGTCGCAGAGATGTAATTTTCGAATAACGTTAACTGCATGATACAAAACAAATATTTTTTTAGAAAATGAAGATTACATGAAATGGATACATAAAACTGAACAAAATAAGTGTACCAAATGCGATCGTTGGTTCAAGGGCAGGCAAAAGTTTCAGAGACACCAGACGATGTGCGGATTGTCACCGATTGTGAAGTGCGAGCTTTGCAATTACAAAACAAGTTTCGTGCATAATTTAAGGAAGCACTGTAATAGGGTGCACACTGACTTGAAGACAGGAGAGTTCCAAAAGATTGTTGATACGGCAAGGATAGAAGAACATAAGATATTTGGTATGTTAGAAGTTAACACTACAGATATGTCCTATTTTGCTAGTTTGTACTTCGGATGTTATATCATAGGTATTCGTAATAATAATGAAAAATGTACATTTGTTATTTCCGCCCTTGGTACACAATATACTATTTAATTTCTCCATAGTCCCACCTTCGAGCCCATCTTAATACATTTTAGCAAGAATAGTTCTGAGATTTGCTACCGAAAAAGGTAAAATACGTGAGGCGCTAGTGTCATTCACGCAGCGAATACACTAGTAGAAATCCGTCTAATTATACGCCAGTAATCTTTCTAGTCATTTATAGCTATTAATGGACAATTAATAACAATGAATTAGATTGATTTCTATCAAGGTATAGTTTAACAAGTCAAAGCAATTTCTTAATTTTTATTGCGCAACATGGCGGTACTCTACGTTAATCCCATAAACACCTTAGTTTTCAAAGAGCAAAAGAAAAAATAAAATTAGTTGTTACTTAGGGGAGAACGGGGTAATGCGGGTCACTGGCTAATTCCGGTCACTCTTATATTCAATTATCTAAACATTTTTAGGTAATAATTCGAATAGTATTACAGACGCAACATAAAATGCAATTAATCCAATGTCCAAACAACCTTCTATTAAGTGTGTGAAGGAATTATACACAATCAAAGTTCAGGTCTACATTTCTTATAAGAAATCTGATCTACAAAATAAGCTTTTATGCATATTATTTGTTACGTAGTGAAAGAAAAAAGAGTATAAACCTATTGCTTTTTTGTGATTTGAATTTAAATTACTAAGCAGAATTGGGGTAATATCGGTCACAATGTTATTTATATGACGTTCCCGAAAGCGAGGCTAAGAAAACGTTGCACTGCGCTCTCAGGTAGGGCAACTTTGCTTAAGTATTTTTAATTGAACAGTGGTTATGTGTTACATATTTCTCTATGTAAGTGCGAATAATAACGCGTCTGATGATATGAAGGTTCATGTAATTGATTTAAAGAAATTTTTCACCTATAAAAGTAATTTTTTAATAGTGGCCGGAATTGTACCGAGGCTGACCGGTATTACCCTTTGATGTGGAATAAATCCAGTCAAAATTCTTTTTTTTATTTCGTCTTATAGCTTCGATATCTTAAGTTAATAAAAAACAATTTGGAAGTGGAAATAACAAACACATTTGCCTAGGTGACCGGCAATACCCCTTTCTCCCTGGGGTATAACAGTCAACTAGCCTTATTTTGCTCTAGAAGAGGGACGAAATTTTTTGTTTCGCATCTTAATCGAATTGTAGTCATAGTGTGAGTTAATTTTCTTTGTATGGATATAATTCTCCAAGCAAATAAATTTTTACAGCACAGAGAAATTTTAAATTAAAAAATCAAGTAATATGAAACCAACAAAAGCTTTTCAAATCGCCAACCGCGTATGTTTTTGATTGATTTATAAAATCAGTCAATGCTCCTTTTTTAGGATATGTATGTTCTAGCTTCATTTTGCTTTTTGTAACTTTTTATTTTATTAAGATTACAAAAAGTTATGATTCGAAACGTTAATTATTGAAAATGGAGCATAACGGGCCACTTTTGTTGGGATATAATGGGACACCATTTTTAGCATCTAAAAACGTTTTATTTGATTGTAGAAAAGTAGACATATCGTTGAGAGCTCCAAAAGAAAAAGGTTGACATGTTTATTTATAAAAAAACATAATTTCAAGAATTGAAATTGTCGTAGATATAGAACAGGAATTTTAAGTCGTTTTAGAGCCGTAAAAATAACAAAAAAATTTCATGCATAACGGATGTAAAGTTTCTTTTTATATACGAGTTGCTGTAACGTATTTCGATCTAATATTATTATTAATTCAGCATACACAAACATTGTACTTCCATTTTATGATAGTTTGGTATCCATAATTTAACAGCAGGAGCATAAAATTACGCTGGCCCGTTATACCCCAATGAGGAGGTCCGGTATATCCCGACTATTTCTTAAATTGCTATTTTCGATGTAATTTAAAAGTGCATTTTACTATTGGAAATAAATATTATACACTGATCTCAATATAGGATACGATAACATTCTTCAATCGGATAGTAACTAAATGCTATTTTAGTTTTTTTTAATTCTGCTTTTTATAATTTCTATGGGTCATTGAATTTTAGTGGCCAGTTATACCTAAGTCTCTCCTACATAGGATTTTTCAAAAATATTGATATGGCAAATAATAGTTGCTATTTAAATAAAAATCATCACTTTTACTTTAAAATTAGCTGGTAAAAATATCAATTGCAAAAAGGGCTTCTAACCTTTAAACGCCGACGGTCCTTTATTGATAGGGAGAATTTTTTCTGTTAAATTATACTTAAAACGATCCCAAACTAAAATTTCATCCGTTATAGTCGCATAAAAAATACCTACAATACGATTCTCGAGAGCGGTCGTGTGCGTTTACTTACGGAGTAAAAATTGGCTTTTTCCACAAATGGAAAAATTAATATTTCTTTTGAAGATACTTCTCTTATAAATGAAAAATAGTATTCACAGGGGCGCTGTATTTGCCTGTATCACATGCTACTTTGCTTTCTGAACACTGGGTCGCTCATCTATGTTGATATTTGCGACAGAAGCGTATTCTCGTTCTTCGATACTGATTTCAGAAAGAGAATCACCTCACATATCTTCGCCATCAGCGATCCAGTCATTTAGATTCTCTTCACCATAGTGCACGCTGGGGCTGTAATGTGCAATCCTTATCATCAGATGCGTCGATTACTTTAGATAGGTTAGACTCTGTAAAAGTATCGGCGAGAGCTTTCCTTCTCATTTTTACACTGGAAATGCTGAAATATTCTATAATAGACGTATTATGAATTTTTCTATGAATCATCACTTCTATATCCGCACATGACCGCCAAATTTCAGCATGCGATACCAAACCGATATTTGGATTAAATCTAATTAACCAGTAGCTATTTTCTAATTTAAGATCTCAAATATATAAATATATTAGCAGATATATAAAAAAAGTATGTTATACTTACCTTTTTAATACTTTATTCAGATAATTTAATTTGATCAATACAGCCAAAATAGCTATAGGTTCTGTACTGAGGTAGCCCCCCTATCAAAATATACCATCATACACCTCATAGTTACAAAAATGAATACAATAGTTAACTGATTTAAAAAATTACAGAGAATGAAGTACCGAACCACAATAACAGTATGTTACAAAAATCTAATATTTTATTGAAAAACTCTGAGAAGAGCAACGAGCAATTGTCATGCGAAGATAATAACGAAACAAAACGAACAACTCAACAAAATTCAGGTATCGATCGTATAAATTTGTTTACTTGAATCTAATATTTTAAGAATAAAATAATAATTCGAAACCCACAGATTGGAAAAATTTCGCCAAACTGTACTGCTCAAAGTGCAACAAGAACTTCGAATTAATCACTTGGAAAGATCAAAAGTGTCCTCAATGCTGCAACTTACTAATCTTGCAATGCCTAAAATGTGACAAACGTTATGCGAATCGCCACAGTATGTATTGTCACGTGAGAAGAAAATGTGGGCTCGAAGCGTGCTTCCAGTGTGCAGACTGTGACTATCGATTCTTTTCGAAAAACCAATTGCTCTGTCACATACAGAGAAGACACGTGATCTTCGCCGAAGATTACAAGAAATGCGACGAGTCCGGCAAAGGTTCCAAGGACCAGTACAACTTGCAGAGTCACGGGAATCTGTGCAACGTAGAGGTTGATTATTGCGAGAAATGTGGTACATGCGGTAAAGCTTTCAAACGCCGATGTAACCGGGTAGCGCATGAGAAGTTTTGCGGCAAACAGCCCAATGTTCAGTGCGAATATTGCCCGTATAAATGTAAAAAGAAATACAATATGACGAGACATTACAAGTCATCGCATTCGAAAATTAACGATGCTAAGGTTAATGCAGATTCTACAGATGGGGCAATGAGCAATGGCGTTTACATTCCAGGTACGAAAGAATTATGCTTCATTAACCTGTTGAGAAAAGAAGTTGATTTGATGACATAATTGAACTTTTATAAAGTAAAGATTTTTTCGCTAATAATTTATACATAAAATAAAAACAAATTAGGGAGTAAAGAAACTTTGGGGGAATAAAATATAGGAGGGAATAAAAACTACTTTTGTCCCACTTTTCAGGTCAATAATGTGGCTATTATAGTTAAATTGTGAATAAGAGATATTTATTTTCCATATATGTTGTTGAAAAGGATCCTAAAATATTCATTTAAACTCTTTCAAATGATGCTCCTGAATTGAAAATTTGCATCTTCAATCTTTATCAGAAGGTCCCTTCGTATGTAAACTTTACAGACCTTACATGAATTTTCAACGTCATTGTTACGCTACGTAAGTCGCGTATAAGTCGCTCAGTAAAATCTCACGTGTATCTTATCTAAAGTCTCGTTAATTCCAAAGTGTCCTTCTGAAGGCAAATTGTGAGCTAAGAAACTGCCTAACCATTATATTTAGCACCTGTCAAAAGACCGTTAATGTGCAGTCCCTGACTGACATAAAAAATTTTAATCAATCTATATGCAATAGGACGGTTAATTTTAATTAAAATTACAGCAACCTAGATTTACCATAGTATTTTCAACTAGCTGTACTCACAGCTACGCTTGCATTAACAAAAATGCGAGAGAGATGAACATTCTTAAATGTTTCTTATATGTAGCCTCCAGATCGACGTACGGTGCTAATGGGTTAACATCTAAAATGTGCGAAACTTTTAATTCTGGCCATAATATTGGCCTTAATTTTATCTGAATCTTGAATTGTTTGTTTGTTATGCAGCCCAAATTAAAAAGTTGGAATTCATGTACAACTTACAAATATGATATATATACATATATAATTTCTTGATTACATTTAGCTATTTGGGCTGTCATCTAAGCCGTTTTTAATCGTTTTTACCATTTTTCAGAAAATGATTTAATGAATTGCCATCAAGCATCTTACGTCAAAGAAGAAGTTATGATTTCAGACATTTCTGACTCAGGTTTGTACTTTTGCAACATTGTACTCGTTATAATTAAAAAAATAAATACAGTAGGTAACAGATTTAAAATATTACAGAGAATGAAGTATTACAGAATGAAAACACTATATTACAAAAATGTATTTTATCTGAAAACCTTAAGCAGAGCAACACTCAATCATCATCTAAAGAAAATAACAAAACGGAACATACAATTAAAGAAAATTCAGGTAACGATTGTAGGGTAGTCTGTCCAGTACATTAAATATTATTATATCTACGAAACTAATGATTTTTGAAGCAAAATTTCAAATTCTAATTGCATAAAAGCTTGTTACGATTAGATTAAATATGATATTTATGAACGAAATGTTCTTTTTATATGTAATAAAGTATTTTCAAAAATATCGTCTATCTATTGGGATTGCGCTATGTATAACCTAAAAACCCAATAGATAGTCTAACAAAGTAATTGAACATTGACAATCGTTTATCCACTGGGATATATGAGCTCTTCGCACTATTTTTGTAATTTTCAATTAAACAAAAACTTTTAACTCTTCTAATGTTTCTTACTGATAAATTGAAGTTTCTTACATTCGATAAGTGTCAAATTGTTTTAAGCAAACAATATTATCATACGCAAATCTGATGTATAAAGTGACAAATAAGTGATAAATATACCCTATACATTGGTTTGAATATTATATTTTCACGAATCGATAATTATTTTGCATTTATTTTGTATCCTTTCCCCCTTTGCGACCCTTACGTAATTTGTACACAAATATTACGTATATAAATTGATATTAGCGATCGATTTTACTGTTTTATAGCAAAAGATTCAACCAATTTAAAACAAGTAATTTATGTCGAAGAAGAAGTTATGATTTCAGACTTGCCTGACTTCTCAAGTTTGTACTTTTTCTATGCTATACTCAACATAGTTACAAAAATAAATACAGTAGTTAACTGAATTAAAAAATTACAGAGAATGACAAATCCAACAACAGTAGAAGTATATTACGAAAATATAATACTGTATCTAAAAATCCTGAGAAGCGCAACGATCAACTATCATGCGAAGAAAATAACAAAGCGAAACTTGCAACTCAGAAAACTACAGGTATGGATAGTATCAATTAGTTTGAAAATTATAATTTCACGAATCCATAATTATTTTGCATTTATTTTTTAGGCAGTGAAGAAAACGACGTTGTTTCATTTACTAGAGCAGATACCGCTCGCAATGACGTTGAGTTGGACGAGAAAGATTTTGAATGTACCAAATGCGGTGGTAAGTACAAAGTCATAAGATCTCTGCAGAAGCACCAGAGAATATGTGGTTTATCGTCGTTTTTGAAATGCGAGTCTTGCGACTACCAGACAAGATATATTCGTAGTCTGAAGAGGCACTTACAAAATATACACAAGATTTTGAAGGTAGGAGAGTTTCAGCAGATTATTGGTAGAGCACAGGCGAAAGAACATGAGATGATTGGTAGAGCGAAGGCGATAGAACACGAGATGATTGGTATGAATTTTTCGTATTATTCATTTAACAAATATTTGTAGTATGCGTTTTTACATATTATACACTTTGTCGCCGAAAAGGAGACCGAATAAAGGCTTTTTGTTTCACGATTTCTGTAGAAAAATCTCTGAAACTTTCTTTTGTCAATCGAAGGTTTTACTTAAAAGTACATGTCTTGAACATATTTTAGTAAGTTTTTGGAAGCAAAATATTATTATACAATACCGTGACGTTGTAAACACTCTCTCAAAAAATTATCTTTTAAAAGCGCTGTGTGGTGAGCAAGATTCCTTAGTATTGAATCAATACAAATGAAAAATTCAAAAAGTTTCTGTTAATGCATGAATTGCTATTGTCTTTAAACAAAGAACCTCTTTTTCTAACCAAAGTTCTTCTTTTTATAAAGAAAAAATGAGAAAAAATAAAAAATTTCAACCTTAAAAATTTGCGTTTCTTATTTAATCAGTCGCCAGTTTGTCAAAAATGATTTTTTTTATAAACCCCTTGTTCAGAGGAAAAAAAATTCATATATTAACAGAAATATTTTCAAATTTTTATTTGTGTTAATCCAGTGCTGAGGAAGCACGCTCACCGCACAGCGCCATTAAAGGATAACTTTTTTAAGAGGGTGTCTGTAACGGCACTACACTATAATAGTTTGTTACAAACAAAAATTACTAAGGTAAGTGAGCCTAAGACCCACCTAAGCTTATAAAATAAAATTAAATTTATTTTCGGGCCGTTTAAATATCAAAATATAGCATAAAAACTAACAAACATTTTTTTTAAATTTAAAATATGCATTTAAGGCACTTCTACAGCAATTGGTGTTATATAACAGCAAATAGGCCATATTAGGTACACGAGTATCTAATATAGGCCGTATAAGGTACACGAGTATCTAATATAGGCCATATAAGGTACACGTGTATCTAATATAGGCCATATTAGGTACACGAGTATCTAATATGGCCCGCCATTGTTTTTCATTCTTTAATTGCTAATAAAAAGCAAATGTATGTATCGAAAGGGGTTAAAAATAATTAAATAATATAGATAAATGTTAAAAATAATATATTTTAATTTATTTAAATATAGTTAGGCATTCAGGACAGATAGAATCATCTTTGTCGGTCGTAGTAAGATATACGCGAATTTTCAACGATGTAACTAACGTATAAAACGTATAAAATATTTAAATACGTATTAATTATATCCTTTTCACAAATTAAGCAACAGTGTAAGTATCTTTTGTAACAAATCAATGTTTGTTATCCTTGAGAAATTAAAAAAAATTCTAAGGGTGGTCATTAGACACAAATCTTATATGCTTCCGATTATATTGGCCTTATTAAGTAGGATGAGTGTGTATTATATTAAAACTTATACTAAAAAGGTACATAGCCTGATGATAAAATAAACCATGCTACTGAAAAGCTGACGATATGCAGTAATATCCAGGGCAGCGTTGTCTTGAACTAACTTCTTTATCTAGTATTACAGTAAATATAATGACTTGTTCAAAATTATAGTTCCGAATTCACTTAAGCGATTGTAAGATAAAATATACTGCAATTGGTCCCCTCTTACTTCCGTGAGAAAATTTAAAGCATTAGCTATTTACCGACTGAATTGCCTAATAGCTATAGTATAGCCGTGGTGGGCCATATTAGGCACATTCACCTTCGAATATATTAAAGACATGTACTTTAACAATTTCGCTGCTGACAGTGTATAACCATTTTCTTTTCTACAGTGCTTTAGCATTTTTACCTTAAATGCATATTTTTTTATGCTATAAATGCTTCAATAATAGTCAATTTTGTACAATATTCATGAGCCATATATGTGTCATGTAACACCAGGGTAAAAAAGTTCATGAGCCGTTTTTGATACGTGTAGCAGCGAAAGTGTTAAATAAACCTTCAGTTAATAACAAAGTTTTATAGATTTTTCTACAAAAAGCTTTAATCAAACCACCTTTCTTCAGCCTTCTAACTGGGCGTAGCCCCTTAAGAATATAAAACAAGGATTCGAAACTTACAGGTTTAAGAAATTTCGTCAAACTGTACTGCTCAAATTGTGAAGTTAACTTCGAAAATTGCCAATTGAGAGACCGGAAGTGCCCCAATTGCTGCGAGCTAACACTTCTACAATGCTTAAAGTGCGACAGACGTTATACGAACCAGAGCGATATGTACGATCACTTGAGAGGCAAATGTGGACCCAAAGAGTACTTACAGTGTGCAGACTGTCACTACTATAGTTATACCAAGGCACATTTGCGGGCTCACATAAAGAGAATGCACAAAACTTTGGAACCGCCAGACTACGATAAGTGCGGGAAATGCGGCAAAGGCTTCAAGCACCAAGTGACCCGTCAGATACACGAGAGGACGTGTGGCAAAAGGCCCAATCTTCAGTGCGAATATTGCCCTTATAAAGGAAAAATGAAATGCAATTTCGAGAGACACATGCAGAATCACATACTGCAACTAGCGAATGCGGATGCAGCGGTTAATACAGATTCTAGAGATAGAACCACTAGCGATGGCGTTGAAGTTCCAGGTACGAAAGCGTTGTGCTTTACGACCCTGTTGAAAAAAATGATTCGTGTCGCATTCAAATACACAATTTTCTTCAACAGGGAAATAATAGAATTTAACATTAATAAACTAATGATATATTTTACTTTTATAGAATATACATCAAAGTTTGGTAGAGCATCCGTTTCAAGTAATCATACACCAAGTAAGAATTTGTTATTGCTTTTTATTTCGAGTTGCTATCGAATAACGTTCAATAATATATGACTATTCTTTCTACGCAGGATTACAGGAGCTTATCGAAACCCACTGTAAAAAGGCCTACGTTATTTTGCACAGGCTTGCAAAATTATAGCGGTAAATGAAGTTAAGTTACTGCGTTACTGACCATGGAGATTTCGCAGATCCGCTACTGATATTAATTGACAACATCCTATATCGTAATATTACCATCTGAAGTAAAATCACTGTATTTAATGCTGGAAATAAAGGTATATCACCTAAGAACGTCGTATACTTACAGGCGACAAACATTATACCAGTTTCGAGTAATAACACGTTGAAAATCATGTAAATTTACAATATTTAATATTGTCATACTGCGTTGGCAGCTGATACCTTTATTTCCAACATTAACTGCGGTAATTTTACCCCCGGATATTTTACAGTGCATATTCTTCAAAATGCAAAAGTAAAACTATATAGAGCTACTGAGGGCAGAAGAAAATGCGGCATATACGTAACTAAATTCATGTACCACTACGGCAAATGCGACAATATATATTACCTGCAGAACCGGATGAGCACATCAAAAGTTGCGATGTACATTTGTCAGTGTTCTCTTATGTAAATAATTCAAAACGAAAATAATATGATTTAAACGAACAAGAAATAACAATCTATTATTATTATTATTAAATTTTTAGTACAAAATTACAAAATATAATTTTTACATAAATAAGATTATTGATTGACTCCGTTATCATGGCCCAACCTAAACTCCTAGATCTAGAATCGTGAAATTTGGTGATTACGTTATTTCTATAACGTAAGCACATACTAAGGAATAATTTTGCGACAATTTGACCCATAGGAGGTTAAAACAGGTATAAAGAAATAAGTTGGTCATAAACTATAATTTCTTGTGAAAAATGATATATACAAATTGAATCAATGCTATACAAAATTGAATAATTTTGAACAAATTTTTAAACTCGACAACACATTACAACAGTTTATAACGGAATTTCGCAGTTTCCATTATCACAAAAATCATTTGCTACATAGATTAAAAATAATTTCCTACAGATTTTAACATTATCTGAGAACAATTCACATTAATTTATACATTGATACAAATAAAGTTTTGGACATTTTATAACATTGTTAGGCGCTCCTCGAAGGGCGACGAGGTAGGGAGTGAAATGAAAAATTCGGAAAAAATGATACGCCGACAAAACCTTTCGCCGTATTTGTACGCTAAACCTTTGAAGGATCTGGATTCATATTATATGCGACGTGAGTAGTGTCATGTGCGTGTGTTCACTCCGTGTTTCCTGGCATTCCTGTCAACCCATCAGATTGGATTTGTAGAGCAATGTAATAACGATTTTATTTAAAATATCAAAGACGTAGTATGGTTTTTATGAGTTAATTTAGACTTATGTGAATTCTGTCTGCTCCGCTATTTGGAACGCCGTGAAACGCGGACCAATCACTTGGACACCATACTCGAAAGTGCTTTAAAATGACGATGAAAAAGATGACAAATCGTATATTTTATATTTATAGTTTCAACAATTTACATTCGATAGCATGCCTCATTGAAAATGCGTTTTTCTCGAAACCTACTTTTTCAAAAAGTTGCTTGCGCAATCCATTTCCCATGGATGCTTTTGAGATTTGCAGGAAATCTAATTAAAGTATTTTGAAAAGAAGTTAATATGTTGTTTTGCAGTATTCTGATAAATATTTTATTCAGCAAATTTTGGTGTTAGCACGGAGTTTTTTATAAATTTTTAAAGTTCAAAAAATGTTTTATTTATTTCAGACCATAAATGAAACCTCAACAGTTTAAATAATATTAACTTTTGTTTATTATAACTGAAAAACATTCTGGAATTTATTTAATAGGTTTTATTACATAGATTTGCACAATAAACTTCTTAAAAACACTTATTTTGGTCACAAAAATGAATTTTCTCTAATAACTTGTAGAAATTAAAGAGTAAAAACTTGTAAAAAATAAAAAAATTAAAGGACTGCGTATTATTATGCAGGTTATAAAAAGGTTTGGTAATATTAACAACTCTCCGTTTATTTTCGATATTCGCCGTGCAAATTAAAATTAAATAGCTGTATATATTAAGTATATATAAAGCATGCTATAAAGTTTAAAATATTTAAAATAAAAATATTAAAAAGAAAAATTTACACAATTTGAGAAAAATTACACAAATTTTTAATTTTGGTTTTAATTTCTCTCTTACTAATGAAAAACTAATGTTTTGCAAACAAGGTTCTATTTCTGTATAAATACCCAAATGAAAAAATTAGTTAACAAAAAGAGAGTAGACTATAAATTAACATTTATAGTCTACATATATATATATGGAAATCTCCATACTGTAAAAAAATGATTGTGGAATTTTACTACTCGTTTCGTAATTTTACGACTGTGAATGATGTTTTTACGTCACTTTACCAACGGTAACAGTGTAATCATTCCACAACAGTAGTAGTAAAATTCACACAAGCATTGTAAAAGTACCACTGGTAAAGCCATCTTAGATTATCTTAGAGACGCCGGAAAAAAGTGCCAGTCAGCTGTCGAATGTATGTGCGAAGCTGATTTTCGACGTTTCATCGATTTTTTTCGTACTTTTATTCCATTAAACATCAAAAAGGTATGTCGTTATTTATATATTATACTAGTTTCTCATTCAGCTAGTGTACATTCATTTATATTCCGTAAAGATTTTGCCGTGCCGATCACTCCAATATATATATGTATTTGCTCCGAAGCTGATTTTCGACGTTTCATCGACTTTTCTTGCACCTCTCTTTCTTTATATTATAAAATATTGTATTCGTACTACTAGAAAATAAAATTTGTTCAAATAATATAGTCATCATTCATTTATTGGCGTATCATCAAAATTGCTATTCATAACCTAAATTTCACCATACTTATTGATATTTTACTATTCGGGTGGTAAAATTACTACCTTGTTAATGAATTTCAACCCCTAATCCATCAACTCGTGAAATTACTACCCTCCGTATCGTAATTTTATTTCCGTATGGTAATTTTACTACCATATGGTAATTTTACAATTTTTTAGGAAAATTTACTACTTTGGAAATGGGTTGATTTGTTACCAACTTCTGATGTAGTAATTTTACTACACATTTTTTTTACAGTGCAGAACTTTTAACTTTCAAATGTTGAAAATGAGGTCAACTTAACTTAGGAGCACAGCTCTAGTTTTTTTCATACAACTTCTCGAAACTATAAACAATTAATATTTTCCCATGAACAAGCCCGAAACAAATGCCTACCGAATCTAAAATGATTTATCAAATACGTCAAGTTAGAATTTCTATGTATATATTTTTTCTTGAAAACAGTTCTAAAATATTTGTGCAGCTATTTTAATTTTTATTTTTGATACTTAAATCAAACATTTGTATTGCGTTAATGTTATTTTACAAATTACGTTGATCTTATAATGATTCACTTAAAGTGATTGGTAATGGTTCGGCAGAAGGTAGAACGAAAGATAAGGATGCGTGACTACTCACTTCTGATTCCGAGAAATCCTTTGAGGAGGATGAGGATTCAAATGAGGTAAAAAAATTGCATTCCCTTAAAGGACAACACAAATTGTATGCTTTAATTGAAGGATTTTATTATAGTTCGTTTATAGAATAAAAAAACCGGAAGTGTAATATTATTTTAATACAAATTCAACTTTTTATGCATTGATTAAATTTAAATTATAAATTTGGCTTATTGAAATTAACAATTTAAACGTTTAAATTGACTAATTTTACCTCTTAGACGACGAAACCACTTTTTTTTCATTATATTTCTTTCTCTGTTCACTCCTTTTTCCCCGTTTTTTTAACTCTTCAATTCGTTTGTGCTTAAGTACTCTTTCTTCTTTCTCACTTTTACTTCGCTCAAAATAGGTCTCATGATTGTAAAATGCAAAGAAACTTCTTCTCGTATTTGTATTATTCAGTTTTGCTAGTTGCAATAAGAGGTTATGATATTTAAACAAACGCGCGTTGCGGACGACGCGTTGCGGACGTCGCGTTGTGGATGCGACATCGATGTAAATTTGCTATTTTATTAATACATATTAGTTTTTTAGGTATAATGCAAAGCTATTTCTCAATAGTTTATCAAATACTATATTTTGGTCATTTATTTAATCGATTTTAATTAATATTTATAGTACAAACGTGCGTTGTGGATGCGACACATTTTTTGTTCATTTTTTAATCTGCTCACTTAAATGTTATTTAAATTTGGGGCATTATGTTTACTAAAATAACAAAAAGGGATTATAATACAACATAATACTGTTGATGTATTTGACCCATATTAAATACTTTTTAAGGTAATTAAATTACAATTTATTGAGTTATTTTTCGTGTTGTGGATGCGACACCAAAAACGTACGACAATTTTCAAATGTATTTAACTCCGATTTTATGAATAAAATGAACATATTATCAATATTATCTTATTCTTTGATTATTTCTTAGTAAGAAATAATTTTTTTTATATTTTCATCAGGTCAATTTTAAACACTATTAGAGAAACTATAATTGAAATCGGGAATACGACATACGAGAAATGTGACAGTTTAGACACTTGATTGATAAATTTAATTAATTTATGATAGACAGTAAACATAAAAATGTAATGAACAATAAGCTTAAGGTTTTAACAATAACACAAGCCTATGTGAAACAGTTTAATACAGTTAAAATATAAGAAAAAACTGATTGAACTTCGAGTCATATAGGTTAAAGGTTTGGGAGATTTTCCCATATCTATGCTTACGACGGATCTAAATATTTGTTTAAAATTAAAAATTTCATTCTACTCCCTACTTACTTGTTTGATATTGCATTTTGCTTATCGCAATTTAAATTGTTCGCTCCTTTTGACGTCATCTGGCCCAATCGCTCTCGTTGGCGGACGATTTCTTTCACACGTAACCTATAATACCGCTTATCGTCGACTGATCAGAGCTACACAACACAACACGAGAAAGTCGAAGTTTCAAATAGTAAACAAACGTAAAGAATAAGCAGTATGCTAGTGCACATTCAGCATTTTTCACTGGTGTGTTTGCAGATAAAGAAAATAAATATTAGCACTGATCAAAAGAAAATTTTAATACACAGACTTTGAAAAAACTGTAACCGGAAAATTAATGATTAAAATAACCTGTTTGGCATGCCGGTTGGCATTCTTACTGTTATTACTGATTATTTATTAGTTTGACTTATTCTAAGTAGTTTCAGTGTGTAAAAAAGTTAAGAGATAAACAGAAAATTAAAAATTTCTAAAATTACAGTTTAAAATGAAAGCAAAACGAATAAAAAATGATAAGTTTCATTACTTTAATTTGAGGTTAGTATACTTTAATAAATTATTTTTATTTAGAGTTTAAGAGTTTGAAAAGCCAATTAATCTGTTACAATTGTAAAGTGTACATGTATTTGTATGTTATATAATAAGTGTGTCTATTTCTATAGAATAATATAAACTATTCTATAATAATTAAGACACTTATTCTATAATTTATAAAGGCAAAGATGGCATCAGAAGTGAAAAACTTTAATGGGCTTGCCGTATTTCTCTTATTGTGCATAAAAAAAAGCAGTTAATCGAAGGAATGTTATTGTGGAATTATATGTCTACCTATCTATCATTTAATGAAAGTGAAAGTTAATCAGCACATAACTGCTGAAAAACAAGATAGATGTCTAACAATATGTATATATATCTACTAGTGTGAGATCCATATCAGTCTCAATGATCCTTTTCACAAACTATTGTACACATAAATCCAATTAATAAAATCGTGTGATCATAGCAAAAAGTGACAAGTGCAATCCATCGATGTCAGACTAAAAAATTGTTGAGTTATCATGGTTTTGTTCTAAGGGTACGATATCTACTTGTACAGTCAGAGAAAAACATTTTCCACCTATATGTACTCAGCATCACGTCCTAATGTAGGCAAAATGAATTTTGACTATCTATAATATAAAGGTAACTCTAAACATCTATCTTCTAAAATTCTATGTTCACATGATTGAAATTTTTTATGGTGATGTATTTGGATATTTACTACCAATGTACTTAGTTACAATTACATTATTTAGTCCTTAAATTTTTAGATATAATTCTTTATAGTAATTTTACATGTATCAAAGCATTTATATTTCAATTATATTTAGAGTATTTTTTTTAATCTTTCCTGATTCTAGCTAGGACATGAAAACTTTGCAAAATGGTTTGTCAGATTAATGAGGTATCAACTTGAATACCTTTTTGTAACAATGTTATATTGTTATATTGATATAAACCAACCATTTTTATATTATTTTTTAAAACACTTATTACAGGAAACTTTATAAATAATTAAATTAAGGTTCATAATATAAAATATATATTTTGAAATTTTATCAAGTTTAAATATGTTGCAAAATGTAAAAGTACATTTGAGAATACTTTCTGATTATAAGAAGTTAATAATGTGAATAACGAAATAAAAAATTATTTTGCATTGAATCATTTATGGAAACAACTGTTACTGCAATGATTTTATTATTGAAAAGTTATTTGTATAACATCAACAGAAGAATTAAAAGAGTAAAATTTGTTGATTTCGTCGAAGTATTCTTTTTATTTTGTTCTATAATTTAAAAAATTATTCAAGTATTTGAAGACGAAAAACAAGACATTATCTTAAGGAATTTATTATACACATTTCAAAAATTATTAGTAAATTAAAGAAAAAAATGTATGGGCTGAAATGGTGGTGTCATAGCCTACTTGCATAAGTATTGCCTTTTAAGGAGAAAAACGATGTACATAGATTTATTGATGCATTTATAATTTTGATTTATTCTCGAAAAATAGTTTACTTTTTTACGAAACTTACTGTTTCTATTCTAAATTTTCAATGTAAAAATTATGATTGCAAAAGGAGATCTGAATGTTTTCTAAAAATTATACGGTCAAACAAAATGCATTAAATGTTGTTAAAATATTGATACAATGCTAAAATTGACAATTTTATGTGTTTTCTCAAATTCATATGAGCGTAATTTTGTTGTTGTTCAAAATGCCTTATAGATCCCTGTATTCATTTTCTTTTTCGTCTTAGTCTTTATCTTTTAATAATTATTTACAGACGAAAAATGGTGATTGCATAGTCAATAATAAAATAGTGCAGAACCATTTTAGAGGAATTCAACACCAATATTTTATTTAACAATTACAAGGTGATTGCAGAATTTTCAAAATGGAGTCGCAATCGATGGGGATTAAAATCGGTAAAATATTATTTTCATAATGCGTTTCTTTAAATATGTCATTAGAATAATAACTTTAAAAAATTACTGTACATATATACAAATATGATCGAAGTATTGTAGAAAACAACTTTTTGTTTATTTTCCAGAAAATGATTTAATTGTATCTGAACAGAAGTGCATTAAAGAAGTTACAATTGACGAAGCATTTGATTTATCTGGTGCGTATTTTAATCTTATTCTGAATTATCTGAATATTTATTTTATAAAATATATATTTATAATTAAATTTTTGTATTTAAAATTGTTCATACTAAAATAAAAGCCCCTTGTATACTTCGAAAATTAGTTGAAAATGATTGATGCTTAAGTTATCAATGCTCTTTTTTGAAAGTATAGTATTATATTTGTCTTACTATCATTAGGGTTTGATACATAAACAAATATCAACATAAATGTTTTTGGCATAATCAATTTTAAAATTTCGAATTTAACCCTTTAAGTCCCGAGGTCCTATTACGATTGAAAGAAAATATGGGAAGCGCTTTATTAGATCAAACATGGTCTAAAAGGAGTTTACGAATGGTTTTTAAAAGAAAAAAAAAATGCTCTTACTAGGAGAGTGTCGGAGGTTTGGACAACGATATTTGCTGAAACTTTGAGAGGTGTTTTCTGACACCTAAAAATGAAGTGTAGCACCTTCAGTTTTTTCCAATGAGCCATTATTCTCGAGATATCAATCAATTAATCTCAATTGTGCGCTATTTTAGTAAAAAATAGTGCCTCTATTTCTGATCATAACTCTTTAAATGTTTACGCTAGAAAAAATTATTCCAACGTAACCAAATGTAGGCAAAAGGAGCTTTAATTTCATCTCTGTTTCGTAAACTAATATTAATCTTGGCCAAAGTTATTAACTTTCAAAAAAGCGATGGAAATTACACTAAAAGTCGCTATACTTAAAAGAGTTAGAATCCTTGGATTTAGCTGCATTTTTCATCACGTTTTTGAAAGTTAATAACTTTGGTCCATATTAATATTGTTATGACCTAGATTCAGATAGCGAAATGGCAACACATACTTTTATAAAATAAGTCTTTATTTCTAACCGTCACGGTTGACGGCTCATAAAAGTAACATGTAAGTATCATAGCAACGTTCATGTCACTGCACGTTGATACCACATTACCCCCTCTCCTTTCTCAGGCTGTCGTCCCGACAATCCAAATCTTGGAAAATGGACCTCTTCTCTAAGCGGGCAGATCCTTGTCTTGGAGTCCAAGTAAAATTAGCACCATCTTTTCTCTGTATCGTCTTTACCTTTGCTTCATGATGCCGGCCTCGTCAAGTGGGTGTATCTTTCGCAACCAGCCAAAGGACCCGTCTCTTCACTGAGACAATACATCGGTCAGACTTGCTGAACTGTTCGGTAGTTTCGACCGAAGTGACTTCGGTAGATGTATACGGCAAGAATAGCGAAACAAGTTTGGCAGCTGAGTCTCCGTGCGGCGCGCTACACGCCTAACCTCACTTTTTCACAAATAATGAATATTTTAATGAATTTCTTATTTTTTTCTTACTCTAACCATTTTATATATGATTAGTTAGTCTAAGTTACATTTTCGATCTTCTACTTTAACCTTACTTCTGTTTTACCTTATTACAGACGTGGTAATGAGGCTACAATAACGCGCAACACCACACATCACTTTTAATACACATCCGCCAAAACAGCCGAACTGTTCCACAGTTTTTACCGAACTCCTGAGTAAGAATGACAGACTATGGCCTCCTCAAACTTAGCAATGCGACTTCTGCAAGCCTAACTGAACCATTCTCTCAGTATTGAGTGGATGTTTCCTCATTTCCTCCGTTGTGACGTCTTCAAGCGGGTGCACCCTTGTACAACCACACAGAGAAAAAGGAATGGGTCTCACATCAATACTTTTATATTTATACGATAACTATACTGATATAGCTCAAGTCACCGTACATATGACTGTGGTAGCAATATTATAGTTGTCGGCGATATTGTATGGTTGTCTCAGCAAACTAATATTGCTGCGAAAGCAATAACAAAGTATTGTTGCCGCAGCGTACGAAGTTTAGTGCGATCAACCAGGGTCTGGATACTGGAGCAATACATTTTTGTCAGTGTGCAAAGGAGCCGTGTCTTGAATAGACGCAGTTTCTTCATCTTGCATCATCCTTGGATAAGGGCTGGAAGTTGACATGCCGTGGAACCACTTCCCTGTCCTTGAACTCTAAATCCAAAGAGTAAATACTGACGTTAGAAAGTATAAAAAGCAAATGTTACTCTTTAAGACAAGGGTAAACTGCTGATTTTACACTTTTGGAAAGAGTAAAAGAGAGATTAGATTTTACTCTTTCCAAAAGTGTAAAATCAGCAGTTTACTCTTTTTAACGTCAGTTTTTACTCTTTGGGTTTAGAGTGTGCTCTGGCATTTGCCCAGCGGCTCACGGGGAAAAACGACAGCTCAAAAGAACCACGAGCAGAGCAGTGAATCATACGATGGCTCTCATTGATTTTGCAAGTGTACAGGTTATGATAAGGTTTATCACGATAGTTATCAGGGCTGAATAGGCCTTCGGAGTCGAATGGTGTAATATATCGGCTCAGCTAGGTTACCTTGATGTTCACAGCGATCATTATATAAGACGAGCGTAAACAAATTCTTTAGCCTTACTGAAGTTACTAATATAAATGTTAGTGTAAATGTTTGGTGTGTGCGATCACTTTTCGCTATTCCGGACACGCCCCCAAATGTTACGTTTGTGTATTTTTTCTAGCATAAAACCTTGCAGAGTTATAATCAGAATTAGAGGCACCATTTTTTTTACTAAAATAGCGCACAATTGAGATCAATTGGTTGATATTTTGTCAATAAAGACCCATTGGAAAAAACTAGAGGTGCTACACTTCATTTTTAGGTGTGAAAACGCCTCTCAAACGTCGAAACATAAAAGTAGAGGCAGAAAAATGCATAAATTAATACAAAATTTGATTTAAAACCATTAGTTTGATGCCTTTTCTAAACCTAGACTTTAAGTTTGTCTCGAATTAAATTTTGATATCAAATAACTTTCTGTTTATATTCTGTTTATCTACAAAAAATATTTTAAGATCTAGAGAATACAGAAAAATAGTCTCTATTTATTAGGTGTTATCAAATAAGCCCAACTGTTTTGATATTAATGATATTCATCATTGACAATTAAAGCGAGACGAACTTAAAGTCTAGGTGTAGGAAGAGGTTAATGACGTTGATCATATAGAAACATTTTCTAGTATATTTTTAAAGTTGAAAGCCCTACATTTCAGAATTTTCATTAAATTTTCAATACAAAAGGCATTGTTAAAGAAGTAGTAATATGTTTGAATCTACAAATCCTAGGTCTCTTACATTTTTGGGCATGCTCTTAAATATTATAGAAACTTAATTCGTACGAAAGTTTTGAAGAACAAACATGTGCAGATTCTGGTGTGAATTAAAAAAAATTATATTGATCTTACTGTTTTATAGAAAATGATTTTGTAAATTTTCAACAAGAATCTTATATCAAAGAAGAAGTTATGATTTCAAACATTTCTGATTCAGGTTTGTACTTTTTCTGCATCATACTTACGTTCTTTAATTACGAAAATGAGAACAATGTTTAACTAATTTAAAAAATTACAGAAATAGATAATTTATGTGAATCCCTCAAGAATCATAACAATCAACTGTCACAGGAAGAGAACAACAAAACGGAACATACAACTCGAAGGAATTCAGGTACTGATCGTATAAATATATGTAAAAATGTTCCTTCTACAAATCAATCGTTATTTTCCATTTCTTTATCATATGTAGAAGAAATAGAAGCTACCAATACTAGTAAAGCTGTCACCAAGTGCACCAAGTGCAGTCGAAGCTTCAAGCACACACACAATATGCGGAAACACCAGAGAATGTGTGGCTTGGAGCCCTTTTTAGTATGCGAGCTTTGCGACCATAAGACAAAATACATAAGAAATTTGAAATTACACTTGGAGAGGATGCACAAGGCCTTGGAGGCAGGGAAGATCCTGGAGATGATTGACAGAGCGAGAACGAAAGAATCTAAACTGATTGGTATGAAATCTTTGTACTGTCCATTCAGTATGTCTATATGGTTTTTAGTAAGAATCTAAGTTACGGGAGAGTGGGGTAATTCCGATTACCCACGTTATAAAGCAGATAAAAGTCTTTATGCACTTATTTCAATACGTTATCAAAATAGATATAGGAAACGTTATATACAACTATTTTCAAGTACAAATTTACTAATTTTATTACATAACTATTATCAAGTACAAGTTTACAAATTTTATTGCATAACTATTTTCAAGTACAAATTTACAAATTTTATTACATAACCATTTTCAAGTACAAATTACGATTTTGATGATTCTTTTCTTATTGCATAAAGTGTCTTTATATGGGTCGAATACGCATCTGTACCGATGTTGTGCCAGTGCAGCATGGCCAGTACTACCGGAATTCCATATTTTAGTAATAATTTCTCTGTAAAATCGTTAATGGCTGCAGCCATTTGAGTTACACATTATCAGCTTTGAGTAGCTACTGGGCCGGCATAAATAATACTGGCAAAAAATGAATTTTTATTTTATCATTTTTAATATAATACTAAAAAGTAATAAATAATTATTTTTTTTAAATAATAGAACCGAATTCAAAAAAACCCTCTAAAAAGTAAAAAATAATATTTATATAATAGTGTAAGAAATTATGAAAATATAAACTCACTATCAAGAACTGGTTAATTGAATTCAAACTTTTTGGAGTCGACGTCAAAACTTTGTAGTTTATTTAAATTAACCAGTTATTGTTGATAATAGTGAGTTTATATTTTCATAAATCTATACACTATTAAATAAATATTATTTCTTATTTTTTAGAGGAATTTTTTTAAGTCAGTTCTAATTTTTTAAAATTTATTTTTATAGCGTTATTTTTTAAAGTCGGTTCTATTGAAATAAGATTTTATTTATTACTTTCTAGAGTCTTTATGGGGGTGTGAAATCCACTTTTTAACGGTAATTACAGATACCCAATATTTCTGAGATGAACATTCTTGAAGGATAGTTAGGTATCTTCCAGAATCACAAACGGAGCTAATGGGTTAGAATCTAAAATTGTAAAACTATTAATCCTGGCCATTGGAATAACGAACTTAATTTTATCTGAATCTTAACTTGTTTATTTGTTATACACTGGGAGAATTATTTTTGTAAAAAGTGCAATACTTGCTTTCCTAAGTGAGATATACGACGCATATTGTATTATAAATATATATAGATATAATTAGAAAATATAATTAGATATATAACTATTGTGTCTGTCTGTTTGTCCGCGAATCACTGGAGAACCACTCAACCAATTTAAATGAAACTTTCACTGCAAGATAGCTTAGAGTCCAGGATACAATGTAGGCTATTATTTTAATTTCAGTCGAAGGTTCTAGAAATATGCGGAACATTCTTTAATCGTTTGGGCTCGGAATTAAGATCACTTTTGAGTCTAGGCTTCTCTTGCAAAGCAGATGTAAATAAACCAGAAATATGTATATAGCGGTTTACGAGGAATTAAAAAAAAAATGGCGCAGCTAATATGGCGGTTCTTTTGAGGCAAATAGAGCATTTCAAACTCTTTTTCTAGCATATAAAGTGCAAATAAATAAAAAATGCTTATATAGGGGTTTTCGAAGTCGTAGATTTCGAAGTTGAAGTGAGAACTTCAAAAAACAAAATGGCGCAGGCAAAATGGCGGATTCCTTGGGTCAAAATAGTATATTTTATCATTATCATCCAAATTAAAAATTAATAAACAAGATATGAGCATACAGGGGTTGGGTTTTTGAAGTTATATATTTTAAATGTGTAGTACAAATAAACAGAAATGGCGTTGCTATTGTGTCAGTCTGAACAATAAAATACAGTATTTCTATACAATTTAATTATAGTTAGTCAATGTTTACGCGAAACAAATCGAGGCAAACAGATTATTATCATTGTACTACTACTGCTAGATGATGCGTTGGTGTTTTCTTGCAAGTGCTGTCCTAGCGTTACGGCGAAATATGTATAATAAAACGAATAAAAGTAAGTTTGCAAAATGTAAATCAAAAATCGAAATAAAAATATACCTGACAATAAATACTAAATCCGCTCTAAATATAAAAAATGAAAAGGATATCATCAACCACTAAATAGAATAATATGTATTTATCTAATATTTTTATGTTTTAATTATAAAAATTTAAGAACATTTTAAATAAGAAAATTTACAATTTATTTACTGGGTTTCTTCAATACTAGTATGGCACTTTTCACTTTTTACGAAACTTATAATTTTTACATTATATAAATGGACTTTCTCCAATACCGTATGGTGTACTCAACTATTTTCGACTTGGCCATAGTTCTGTACGGCATTTATTATATTATTTCCGGAATATTCCAGTTGTGCAAGACTAGTACCTAAAGTAATTTTTCACCACACTGCGCGTAAAGTGCTGACTGTGCGCCCTCTCAGCAGGCCGTACAGTACCGCATGGACTGCCTAGGGAATAAAGTGACTTGCGCATGCGCGATGCGCCTTTTTCCGCTCTCGACTGCGTCTCGAGCGGTAAAACAGCGCGTCGCGCGTACACAAGTCACTTTACTTCTAGGCAGAGCATGGGGTACTGTACGGCCTGCTGAGATGCGTACAGTCATTTCTTTACGGGGGTGTGGTGAAAAGTAGTATACGCACCTCTGGAGTACAGTAGGCAAGCATGCACTGTGTGAAATGCCGACCTCGCTTCGCTCGGTCGGCAACGTCACACAGTGCGTACATTGCCCACTTTACTCCCTTGATGCATAATGTACTATTTCCTGCCGCAATTTGTAAATAATACAATAGAAATTCTCCCAGTGTACAGACCATTTAGACACGCGTAAAACCGAAAAATACAAATTCATGTATACCTTACAAATATGATATATATAAATAAATTCTTAATTACAGACAGCTATATCCTTAAAAACGAAACCACACTTCAGATCATTTCTAAATCCAACAAATGGAAGAATCTCCTAAAACTGTACTGCATAAAGTGTAAGAAGAACTTCGAAATAATCACCTGGAAAGATCGAAAGTGTCCCCAGTGCTGCGAGTTAGCAGTCTTGCAATGCCTGAAGTGCAACAAGCGCTATTTAAGCAAGTGCAGTATGTATAGTCACTTGAGAGAAAAATGCCAGCCCAACGAGTACTTCCAGTGCGCGGACTGTGACTTCCGGAGCATTTCGAAGACAAGTGTGCACAATCACGTAAATAGAATGCACAACATTGTGGTATTGCAAGACTACAAGAAGTGCAGCAAGTGCGACAAAAGTTTTAGGCACGAAGACGAGCGGAACAGGCATCAGAAAATGTGCGGTAAAGAGCCCGATTTGCAGTGTGTATTTTGCCCGTTTAGAAGCAAATACCAAATCTCTTTTGCGAAACACGTTCGGAAGCACCTGCTGGAACGAGAAAATGTGGAAATTCCAAGTACGAAAAAAGTTATAAGTTTATTTTATACATACAAACGTTTCCCATCGGTTTAAACATCTGGTGATTTAAAAAAAAATTTTCGGCCAAATATATTTATGAAATTTTCTTAATCTAGAAGAATATTTATTAAAATATCAGATTTTAACACTTGATGTCTTAACAATGTTATACGAGTTTAAGTAAAATTATTTGCATTAGTGAAAGTTGAACTAATTATATTTGTAATTTAAACGCCATTAAACGTTTTTCTAATTTTTCTAAAAGTGATTTCCATATATATGGATGATTTTCTTGGAAATAGAGAATAAAAAAAAATCATTTCGGCAAAAATGTTCCTTTTGGTATGTGAAATGGTAGTGAATTTTTTCACATTTTTTTAAGTCCATATATTAAAAGTTGTTTAAAGCTAAATCTGACTTTATTGCCGAAATGTACATTTTAATAATTTTTTTAACAATATTTCATGTTATTTTAATTTTTTTTTATTTAAATATTGCACCTTTGCCATTTTGCGAGTATGACAGTCACTTTTGTACTGAAATAGCTATCTTCATGATTTTTGGTGTAATGGTTCAGGTGATCAAACTCACTTTTTTAAAGATTTTAATGTTTTGATAAAATGTTTTGGAATCATTTTTATGAAAAATTCCGGAAATTTGTTAAAAATTCCTTTGTGTCTATTTTTTAAAGAGATTTAATATTGTTGAATAAATGGAGGTTGAAATTTGCTATAAAATGTATAAGGGTTTCAAAGAAACCGAAAAAATTCAAATCCATTCTACATACCAAAAGGAACATTTTTACCGAAGAAATAAGAAAAAAAGTCGATCTCCCAGAGTTACCCATATATAGAACGTAAACTGTAAATTACATTTCAATTTTGTTCTTTTTATATTATTTTATTCATAAATTACCAAAAAAGCGCATTTTCAAGCATTTTCCTCTGTCAAATAAAAACTAGTTTTTGTTAAGGGGACAGATCCGTCTTTAAATTATAAATTATTTGTTAATGCATTTTAAGGCAATAATTAATTGTTCATCATATGTTACCTATTTTCTTCTGTAAATTTGAATACAACTTGAATTCAGGCTTAAATAGGCTATACAAGCTATAACTTTGGTAAATATTTTTTATTTGTGTAATCCACACATTTGCAGCATAATTATATGTATGATGAACATAATAAAACCTTGAAAATCCCAGTTCATTCGTATTCGCTCTCAGAATCTTGCGGTAGATGAAGCAATAACGTGATTTGCCGGATAAGTATTGTCCGACTAGCCAATTCTGAACATAGCTTGAAATTCAATATTTATAATTGATATATAAGGAGAATACTATTGAGCAACTTTCTGTAATAGAACTAAATTTTTAGCTATTTTAATTTTTTAGTAAAAGATAACAACCGTAATTTTTAAGATAATATATTTTACATTTTTTTACTTCAATTCGACATAAAATTGTCATATGAAGTTTTGTCAATTAAACTTTTGTCAAATAATCTTTAGTGTGTACCCGTAGAGAAAATATACTATACTCTAAACTCCAAAGAGTAAGATTTGACACAAGAAGGTAGAAACTTAACAGTTTACTTTTTTAATATGAGTAGCTTATAATAATTTGCAGAGTTTCTATTTTCTAAAGAGCAAAGCGTTAACTTTCTACGTTTATATAACGTTCACTTCTAATTATCGACTTTTATAATCAGACTGCTAGTTCGCACAGGAAACAGATTATCAGAGCCATTCGAAATCCGCAATGGATTGAAACAGGGGGATTCGCTACCTACCCACCTATTCAAGCTAGCAGTAAGAAAGCACGGAAGGAATAACACTAAACGGCTTATTAATAAAAATACAATAACAAATTTAGAAGTACAAATAAGAACAGCTAAAGAAGTAGGTCTGGAAATCAGCTGTTAGAATGTCCCTAGTTTCCCGCAACTCATGGTAATTTTTACCGCGAATTTTGTCACAATTTATACTACAATTATAATAGATATTTAATTATATATCTAATATTGTATATTTTAATTGCATGGATTTCATATTTAGTTTACGTATTTAATTCTGTACTGTACGACTGAAAATCCAGAATATTCCAGCCGACAATACATAAAAAAGTCCCAATCGTGCCTTTGTTTAAAAATATAGGCCGTGTAACACAAGGGGAGAACATTTTCAAGCTTGCTACGACTCGTGCTAAAAGCATCTCAACCTCGTTAAAAGTAACCCATCCCCCTCCGAACTTGCTCAATATACTATCAACATATGTTTTTAAACATTATGCACTTTTTAGGTAGTACGCCCACGGATAAAACAACATTCAGTAAGTTTACATGATTTTTAGTAATCAAGGAGAGTACACACCTTACGGGAATCAAATTCCTATCAGAGGGTGGTTTTTGGTAACTAAAAATGAAGCCCAGCAGTCGTAATTTGCTCTAATAGGCCCTTGATCTCAAGATATAAGGTACTTTACTTCAAAATTGCATTATTTTAATGAAACAATGTACCTCTTCTTTTGATGGCTCTGCAAGAAAAATTAACTCAAAGGATAATCAATAAGGCGGTTCAAAATTCCCAAAATTTTTAAATATGAAAAGTAAGCCTCTAAAAAATTTGCATTTTTAAAAAAAAAAGTTTTCTGCAAGTTGAGTGCTTAATGGTAATATTTAAATAAAATAATTAAATTAAAACTTAATTATTCATGCTAAAAAAGTTTTATCACTTGATTATACTACTAGAATTAAAAGTAAGTTGTTTCCTAACCGTCAAATTTTTCTTCGAGAGATCAGTCGTATAAGTCAAAAATTTTACTTAGCATTGGCTATTTTTGGACATTTTCATAACTTCAATCTTTAATGATTTTTAAAAAACCAAAATCATTTTGAATCTTTGTTTCAAATAGTATCAACAGAAAAAATGGCTGATGTAAATGATATCAAACTATAAGAGAACCCATTTAAAACATTAGTAAAGGTTAGTAGGTATGCCAATTTTTCTGTTGATACTATTCCGAACGAATATTCAAAATAATTTTGGTTTTTGAACAATTATCAAAGATTGAGGTAAAAAATGTCTAAAAATATCTGGTTTTAAGTCAAAATTTTAGCTTATAAGACTGTTATCTCAAAGAAAAAATTGTTTTTGCCGGTTAGAACGCAACTGATTTTTAATTCTAGTAGTATAATTAATTGCCAAAACACTTTTAAACCTGAATAATAAAGTTTTAGTTATTTTATTCACAATTTTACGGAAAAATGGCATAAGTGCTATTTAAAAAACCTTACATTCGAGATAGCCACCTTTAAATGTTAACGCTTAGCACCCAACTTGCAGGAAGCTTATTTTCTTCACAAATACCAATTTTTTAAAGGCTTACTTTAGATATTTAAAAGCTTTTTGGAATTTTGACTTGTTTTAAGTTTTATTTACAACGTGACTTTGTGTGATCTACTATTTTGTCTATGTGATGTTATTTTCAGGGCAACCATGTGTGCGTTGATAAAAACGTATTTTATTGAATATGTGAGTCATAAATAAAATTTTCATAATAAATATTATGTTTTAATCAACTTTAATTATTTTATTCATGAATTATTGAGTTTAATTGAAGTTGCGGTAAAAAAAGTTTACATAAATTAGAGATGACTTGAGGTTTATACAGTAGCGTTACTTATACATGACGGTTATATCTACAACTTTGTAATAGTAAGTTTCTTATATAACTGACATCCAACAATTTTATAAAGTTTTTTTTTCTTCTCAAAATTCATATTTTTGGACTTAGCTGTTCTTCATCTCACCCATTCAAATGTTATCGTTAAGCATCCAGCTTACAGGAAATTTATTTTCTTCACAAATACCAATTTTTTAGATGCTCACCTTCGAGCTTTGAAAACTTTTGGGAATTTTGAACCATCTCAATAATCAAAGTAGGTGAAAAGAGCTATAATATAATTTGTTTCGTATAAAAGCATTAGTCTGACGCAAAGTTATTAATAATTGAAAATTCGGACTGAAAGTACAGAAATACTTGTAGCTCCTTTAACCTACTTTGAGTATCTTTCGGGTTGATTTTTCTAACATTTAGACTTGAAGAGCTGTTTGTTTGAAGTAAAATACCTCATATATCGAGAACAAGAATCCATTGAAAAAAATTACCGGTGCTATGCTTTAATTTCAGCTACCAGAAACCCCCTCCTAAAGTTTGACCAAATTTTTTTTCCTCGGAATGTCCCCTCTCTTTGTATGTAAACTGTGATATTTAGAATAAAACGATAGCTCAAAATTAACAGGTTCGGTAAATTTCATCAAACTGTACTGCTTAAAGTGTGAATTTAACTTCGAAACGAACAATTTGAGAGACCGTAGGTGTCCCCAGTGCTGCGAGTCGGCAGTTTTACAATGCCAAAAGTGCAGCAAACTTTATGATAAACGCAGCAGTATGCACTTCCACTTGAAAAGCAAATGCGGCCCCAAAAAGTACGTCCAGTGTGCCGATTGCAATTTCCAGAGTGTTTCAAAGAGAAGTTTGATTATTCACACAGAGAGAAGCCACATGCCTGTACCACCGGAAGATTACGAGAAGTGTAGAAAGTGTTGTCAAGGATTCAAACGCCGATCCCAACGTCTAAGCCACGAGAAACTGCGCGGCAAAGAGCCCCATTTGAAGTGCGAATTGTGCCCGTTTAGAAGCAAGTACAAAGCCAGTTTGAATATGCACATGCAGGATCACGTACTGATAGACGAAGCTGCACTGGTTAACGGGGAAGGTAATGGATTCACGATCGAATGTTTATTAACTTCATTTATAACAAGATGTCGACGATTTGGTCATTTAAATTCAATTACAAGTTTTTTGTCTCGGCGCCAGAATCGACCAATCCGATCGATCGCAGCATTGTATGATTTGATGAAATCTAGTATTCATGTTGTAAAAAATTGGTAATTGGCTTGTTGCTTGAATTTATAGTGTCTACTCCAAAAACTTGTAAATGGAATTTCTCTTTTTCTTATTGTTTACTCATGAATTTTTTGTAGACTTCCAAGAAATACTGCTATAAGTAGGAAAAAACTTGGAATTTTATTTTAAACTACCCTGCTAGAAATTTAAGCTGGTTTCGAGCCAGATATTAGCTAGATTTTCTAAATCTGCTTTATTCCTGGTTAAAGAATTAGCTAGAAATCAGTTAAAAACGACATGCTTTTTAGTTAATTTCTAGCTAGATTCTGCTTAATATTCTAGTTAAATATAAAGTTGATAAAATAAGTAATTTATATATTAATTAATAATGGAAATAATATCAGTTTTATAAAAATCGAAGTAATAGGCACTTCTAAGCATATTACATTGAGTAGTTGACTAAATTAAAGTTTAAAATATACCTTCAATGTCTAGGAGTACTGGAGGTTAAGTTATTTGTTTACATAATGACGCGTGCATTTAAAAAGTATTATTTACACAAAAAGCATCAAAGCCCCGAGTAAAATTGAAGTGTCTTTATTAAAGCAATTTATGTTATTAATAATGTAAATAAATCATGTAGTCATATAATTATTGTTACTCTAAAACAATAATACAATTAAACAGAATAATGTAAGTTTTGAAGAATTTTTGGAGAAATAATACTTGGTAAACAAATATTTGTAGTTTTACAATAAACTTTTTTTACATAATTTTATTATCGGCATAAATCACAAAATTATTTTTGACTAAGTTATGATTGATTAATTTTAGAAACGGAAAATAATAGTTATCAAATACTTTTAGTATTGCATATTCGTATGTCTATATGTTCGTAAGTTGTTATTTGTTGATAAAAATATTTATACCTATAGGCATCATACTATATTCAACATTCGATAAAGTATTATAATGTATATTTTAAAAACTAATAAATTGTAGAAACAAAATATACATAGCTTAGATTTGCAGACAAAATACGTTCATGCTTAAAGCATACTTTTAAGCAGATTCTAGCTAGATATTAGCTATAATTTGGCTTATTGATAGCTTATTAATCTGGTTAATAATTAATAAGCTAACCAGACATTCTAGCTAACTTTCTATCAGGGTACACCAATGTTAAATGTTTTCTTTTTCAATTGTTAGTGTTAAATTACGGAGTCACTTAGTATTTTCAGTATTCTGAAAGTGCTTTATTTTTTTCAAACCATAAATTGAGCGTAATATAACATAAGCCACACGTAGAATATAATATTTTAAGAATAAAACAACTCGAAACCCACAGATTTGAAGAAATTCGCCGAACTGTACTGCTTAAAGTGCAACATGCACTTCGAATTAATTACTTGGAAAGATCAGAAGTGCCCCAAATGTAGTGAGTTAACACTCCTACAATATCTTAAATGCGACAGGCGTTACGTGAATTGCAACAGAATGTTTTGCCACGTGAGAAACAAATATGAGCTCAAACCGAACTTCCACTGTACATACTGTGACTATCGATTCTTTTCTAATAGCCAATTGCTTTGGCACATACAGAGAAGACACAAGATCACGGAGAAATATCATGAGAAATGCGTCAAGTGCGGCAAAGGTTTCAAGCACCAATACAACTTGCTGAGCCACCAGAAGCTGTGCGGCGTAGAGGTTGAATATTACGAGAAGTGTCGTGAATGCGGTAAAGGTTTCGGACTTCAGCCGAATGTTCAGCGTGAATATTGCTCGTATAAATGTAATAGGAAGTACGATTTAAACAGTCATTTGAAGGCATTGCATTCGGAAATCGTCGATGCAACGGTTAATGCAGATTCTACAGATGGAGCAATGAGCAATGGTGTTGGTCATTTGAAGGCATTGCATTCGGAAATCGTCGATGCATCGGTTAACGCAGATTCTACAGATGGAGCAATGAGCAATGGCGTTGACATTCCAGGTATGAAAGATTTATGTTTTGTTACCCTGTTGAGAAGAAATTGTTTTGAGCCGTATGACTGCACTAATTTTTTCAACAGAGAAATAACATAATTGAAGATTTTATAAACTAATGATTTTTTTTGCTTATAATTTTTAATGCTTCGAAGCCAATAAGTAACGAAGAAAATGTCAAGACAGAATTCATTATCGCTTATTAGTTTAAGTTTCAATCGAATAACGTTAAATACTAAATAAATGTTTACGCACGCAACACGAATAAAAAATATTTTTTATGGGGTCTGACACGAGAGCGGAGTTAAGGGCTTGTGTACCGCGTGTTTGATCACGTGACCATATCTAAACCAATCATGTACGAGAATTTAAGGGTCTCGATTGATACAGCTCTAATCCGCTAGAGGGCGAGCTCCCGATGTCAATGTAGGAATAGTCGTAGGCAGTATACGAGAGAGCCCACACTCTCTTGTCTCAGAATCAGGAGAGGAACAGGAACAAAAGAACAAAGAGCCAAAAAGCACGTGTTCTTGAAATGGGTTTTTATTCACTTGGCGGCGACGTGCTAAACACGTCCGTACAGCTCGAGAGTCGAGCAAGCTCTTCCGCGCGCAGGCGGCTATGCGCATCTCTTGCGTCTCCCCCCGCTTGGCAATATTCCCTGCCTTGCTACTACCTTTGGCCTGTAGCCCCTACATACTCACCCCTGAGTGTTAACGAAATTTTCTACTCGGTTGATAAGCGGAGATAATACTGGTGGTTAGAGAACAACATTTTCACTTAACATTACTTACAACTGCAATTATAAAATTTTACGCTTACAATTATTTTTTAATATCGGACGCAAAGGTAACTTTCTTACGCGAGTATGTTCTTAAAGCTGGACGACTTCTCAACGCATTTGATCGCCGTTTTAAATGAGCGATGCCAGCGTTCGATCATCCCATTAGCAGCAGGATGATACGCCGTAGTGCGAATGCGTTGACACCCGATGAGTGAAAGCAGTGCAGTGAAAAGGCGTGATTCGAATTTCGGGCTCCTTGGTCAGAGGTAATGACCTTGGGTGCACCATATCGGGAAACCCATGTGTCGAAAAACGCTCGACAAACCGTTTGCGCAGTAATATCGCGAATAGGGACTGCATCGGCCCACCTAGAAAAACGATCGATCATGGTTAAAATATATTCATAACCGTCACTGGCCGGCAATGGCCCCACTATGTCGATGTGCACGTGGTCAAAACGGCCATCCGGCGCGACCAATTGCTCGGGAATGAGTTTGACATGACGGGAGATTTTTTACATCTGGCAGTCTAAACACCCTTTACACCAACGAGTAATATCACGATTCATATTGGGCCAAACATACCGTTGCCTTATTAATCGGTCGGTTGCTTTAGGGCCGGGGTGCGCAGTGTTATGGAAAAAATCAAACACCGACTTGCGAAGAGACCCTGGGATGTAAGGACGCAAACATTCACCAGTTAGGTTGCAATAAACAGTGAAGTGTGCAGGACCCCACTGGATACGCTTTAGGGTTAAAGGATAGCTTGGAGATTCACAAATTTCCTTCAGCTGTTCATCAGCTTCTTGACTCGTCGCTAGATTCTCCAGATCTATCTCAAGAGGAAAACGAATTGAGTCTATACGAGACAGAGAATCAGCAACTACGTTTTCTGAACCCCGAATATGTTCGATATGGGTCGTGAACTGTGAGATGTAGTTGAGTTGACGAGACTGACGTGGTGAAGCTTTCTCTGACCTCTGCAAGAACGAATACATAAGTGGCTTATGATCGGTTAGTACTTTGAAATCGCGGCCCTCAACTATATCCGAAAAATACTTTATAGCCTCATAAATAGCCGTTAGCTCTCGATCATAAGCACTGTAGCGTTGTTGCGAAGGTGAGAGCTTTTGCGAAAAGAACGCTAAAGGTTCCCAGACGCTATCGAAAGACAATTGTTCGAGTGCAGCCCCAATCGCCACATCTGAAGCATCAGTAATTATACGAATTTCGGCGCCGCTGCGGGGGTGCACTAGTAAGGCAGCATTAGCAACGTCGTATTTGATCTTGTTAAAAGCCTCTTCGGCCTCGACAGTCCACTGAATGACACGCTTATCATTTTTGCGCGAGTCGCAGAAGTAAGCATTTAGAGGTGCCTGAGTTGTGGCTGCATGGGGAATGTTTCAGTGATAGAAATTTATCATGCCGAGAAAACGCCGAAGTTCAACCACCGTACGAGGCTTCGGCAAGTTGAGGATCGCTTCTACCTTGGTCTTGGTGGGACGAATACCGGCAGCATTTATTAAATATCCGAGAAAAACTAGTTCTTCTACGGCGAAAACACACTTGTCCACGTTTAGACGTAAATGAAATTCTCTTAAACGCTCAAAAACTATTTTCAAATGTTCATAATCCTGCTCTAGAGATTCTGAAGCGATCAAAATATCGTCCATGTAAATATAAACATAATCTAAATCACCTAGAGCACGATTTATGTACCTTTGAAACGTTTGACCAGCATTTCGGAGCCCAAAAGTCATAAATAAAAATTCGAACAGCCCGAATGGTGTAATAATCGCTGTTTTCTCTACGTCCCCAGGCGCCATCGGAATCTGGTTGAACGCCTTAAAGAGGTCGAGAGATGTGAAAACTTTCTTGCCATGAAGAACGTTCGAACAGTCGTGAATATGAGCGGTCGGGTATCTATCTGGGATCGTGATAGCGTTGAGCCGACGACAGTCGCCACAAGGTCTCCAGGAACCGTCTTTTTTTGTGTCATGTGCAGAGGACTTGCCCATGGACTAGAAGACGGGCGACAGATGCCCGCATCGACCCAGGCCTTAAACTCAGCTTTAGCAGCTTTGAGTTTGTCTGGAGGAAGGCGACGCGGCCGCTCCGCGACAGGGGAACCTGTGGTAATGATGTGGTGACATACGTCAATTTTCTCCGGAGGAATGGGTTTAGCAACACCCGTGATTTCTGGAAATTGGGCCAACAGCTGAGCGCATTTAGAATTGGTGCTATGATCTACCGAATTGACTGAGGGAACGAACTCTCTTTTAGAACCCCGAGAGAATGAATGCTCGTGAAAGAATCGACAAGACGTCGCCTGCGCAGGTCGACCAATAACCCATAGTGAAAGAGCAGGTCGGCTCCTATAATAGGAGTCGGTACATCCGCTATACAAAAGTTCCACCGGATTGGACGATGTACCCCTAAATTCAATTCCCTAAGCGACTCGCCATAACTGTCGATGCGTAAGTTATTCGCCGCGAACAATTTAACCTGGCTAGGTTTCCCTTGAATTTTTTTGTCTGCGGGAATAAGTGATATGTCCGCGCCCGTGTCAATGAGAAACTGTTTGCCGGTAATACGGTCGCGTACTAAGAGACGTTTAGAAGTTTGCTGACCTACGTCCGTCATCGAGCGCGAGACAGAGATAATCAACTTTAGTAGACTCTGCGGTGATATGGGTATTTCGAAATGATGCTTCTACCTGCACGAACCAAAGCTCTGGATCCGAGTGAATTAGTGGCGGAATTTTCGGAACGCGAGCACTATCAACCCAGATTGACGTAGCTCCAGTCGCCAGAGGGAATTGATTTACCGAACTATCTGCCGGCTCTAACAGGGCGAAACGCTGCGACAGCTGAGTAAGCCGAGCTGTAAGGTCATCGATCTGGGCTGTTTTCGCCTCAAGATCGGCTTTAGCGGCATCAAGTTCGGCCTGCATGGTAAAAAAAAATTATTTCTAACCCCACTAGCTATAGCCTTACGCTGCACGCGTATTACAAGTTACCCTACTCCACGCACGCAGGCGTGTTACAAATTAATAAGAGCTATGCTCTAAATCACCTAGAGTTTTTTTTTTTTTTTTTTTTTATATACAAAAATAAATTTTACCATGCCCTATGCAGAAGACAAAACCTTCTGATAAATACGCACAACTAAACTAAATAAGATCGAAAAATGACTATCGACTTAATTATATCGGCATTTATATTAGTTAAACTAAATAAGTTATTGTAGTTTATTCGATTGCATAAGGTTTTTATTTATTATAACCTAACCTAAAATATCGAGTAATACTCGAACGATTCTGCGAAACAACCGTGATTTCAAATAAAACAACAAAAAAAATTATTTTAACTTGAAGGTCGGTTCCGAGAAATGGACACACAAATATTCGAAGCAACGGTGTGCCTAACGTATTTCCAAAATGGCCGACCGCTAAATACGAATGAACGCGATTTGAACGCGATACGTGGAAACGCGCTAAGCCCGAGCGCGCGCTAAACTTATGAACTACGCACGCGAATACCTCGGAAATTTTTCGCAGCTGCAGGGCCCCAGGCTCCGGTGACAATGTCTGCGTCGTTGCTCGATGATCGGCGGTGCAGGAAATGAGACGGCAATGCTAGCGCAGAGCTGCTGCACGGCGAGCGCCTCCGAGGCTGCCCGCGGCGAAGATGTTGCGCTGCTAGAGGGGCGGTCGCCTATCAAGGCTAACGGCGGCGATGACGGTGTGCTGCTGCAGGGCGGTCGCCTAAAAAGGCTAACCGCGGCGATGACGCTGTGCTGCTGCAGGGCGGTCGCCTAAAAAGGCTAACCACGACGATGACGCTGTGCTGCTGCAGGGCGGTCGCCTAAAAAGGCTACCCGCGGCGATGACGCTGGGCTGCACTCCCACCAAGTCGAATTGATACCTCAAGTTGCTCTGCCACAAGACCAGCAGTGTCGTGGCTGAAGAAGTCCTCTTCTTCTTTTGTCGGGGTCACCAATGTAGGAATAGTCGTAGGCAGTATACGAGAGAGCCCACACTCTCTTGTCTCAGAATCAGGAGAGGAACAGGAACAAAAGAACAAAGAGCCAAAAAGCACGTGTTCTTGAAATGGGTTTTTATTCACTTGGCGGCGACGTGCTAAACACGTCCGTACAGCTCGAGAGTCGAGCAAGCTCTTCCGCGCGCAGGCGGCTATGCGCATCTCTTGCGTCTCCCCCCGCTTGGCAATATTCCCTGCCTTGCTACTACCTTTGGCCTGTAGCCCCTACATCAAGTCCCAATACATAATTTAAAAAGGCTTCATACAGGAAGATGCTAATAAAAAATATATTTTTTATCCTTATGCCATGAAAATACTTCAAGTATTACTGAATCTGTATCTATGAACTGGAAAAGCTTCTATCCATTCATTAAACGTATCTGTTATTATTAAAAGTTCTTTATTTTCCATATATGACGTTGAAAACAATTATAGAATATCCATTTGAACTCTATCAAATGGTGCTCCTGAATTTTAAATTTACATCTTACTTCGACCTTTGTCAGAAGAGCCTATCTTGTTTAAACTTTACAAGATTTACATAAATTCTCACAGTCATTGTTACAAGTCGCTCAGTAAAGTCTCTTGTGTATCTTGTCTAAAGTCTTATTGATGCCAAAGTGTCCTTCTGAAGGCAAATCGTGAGCTAAGAAGCTGCCTATTGCTGTAAAATGATCGTCATTTTTAGCACCTGTTAAAAGACAGTTAATTGGTGGTCCCTCCCTAGTGTGAGAAATGTATTAAATCCTATTAATTCCTTTTTCCAAATATGAAAAGATCCTATTTGCGAACAGGATGTATATGCAATTTTTGTATTGGTGAATAGGATTTAATAGATTTCTTACAATAGAGCTAGCAGCCATGCAAATTTTTAATCAATCTCTATGCAAGAAGACGGTTAATTCTAATTAAAATTACAGAAACCCAGGTTTTCCATAGTATTTTCAACTAGCTGTACTCGCGGCTACGCTCGCGTTAACAAAAATGAGAGATCGATGAACATTCTTAAATATAATAATAAATATTGGAATGTCGAGCTTAATTTTATTTGAATCTTGAATTATTTTTTTGTTATATAGCCCAATTAAACGCGAGTAAAATTAATAAATAGAAATTCACGTGTAACTTACAAATGTGATATTTCTAAATAATGTATTAATTACAGTTAGCTATTTCTGCTGCCATCTAATCCGATCTTAAATCGTTTTACCATTTTACAGAAAATGATTTAGTGAATTGTCAACAAGCATCTTACGTCAAAGAAGAAGTTGTGATTTCAGACATTTCTGACACAGGTTTGTACTTTGCATCATCGTACTCGTTATAATTAAAAAAAATGCAGTCGTTAATTGATTTAAAAAATTACAGAGAATGAAGTATCAAACAATGATAACACTATATTACCAAAATGTAGTATTTTATCTGAAGACCTTGAGCAGAGCAATACTCAATCATCATCTACGGAAAATGACGAAACGAAACATACAACTCAAAAAAATTCAGGTAATGACCATGTATATATTTGAAAATATTTTTGTACGATTCAATCGTTATTTTTCATAAATTGTTTTGGTGATGAAGAAATAGACGTTGTTGCCATTCGTACAACTTTAACGTTTATAGTACCGGCATTTGTGGTACGTGATGCCTCTAAGAAAATGCATAAAAATGGTATCTTATATCATAGATTGACCATATGTGAAGTGTCGATCATGGGTCAGAGCCACTGTAGTAGCTTTTCGGTCCGGAAGAGAAAAAATTGTCTCATCCGTCTTAAAATTCACGTAATCAGCGAACCTGAAAACCCCTAAATACTATAGATTCCGGTACTCTATAGGTTAACTGACCGCAACGACGTTAAATTGAACAAAAATGGGTCGCTCAAGTGTACCAAGTGCTGTAGTTGGTTCAAAGGCAAGCGCAATCTGCAGAGAAAGATGCTTTTTGACGTCAATTAGAGGTACCTACCTCGATCTGAAAAAGCGAGTTTTAGCAACTTGAGGTCGAAATGAATTCTTGCTAACATAGTCTAGAAAAATGCAAACAGGAATTTTTACTTCTTTCATATACCACTATTTTAAATTATTACATTCAAGAAATTCGGAAGAATGAAAATTTTGAACCACCCTACCCCAGGTCGATAAAATCACATTACTGTTTCGAGAAATGAAATATGTCAGAGGGATTTTATATATATTCACAAAACAACTTTTATTACAACAGCTTTAGTATGTTGTTTATACAAAATTTCAACATAACAGTTTTTTAAAACACAAAATATGTACAAAATAGGATAATTTTAGTGTTTAATTAAAAACCAGTTAGAGAATTTTGCGAAAACATATAGTAGAAGATGTATGCAAAATTTCAAGAGGATTCGTAAATAATAGAGCCGCAAGGAGTTGATAGAAGTTTGTAAAACGTAATATTTAATCGTATAAGCTTGCGATATATGGCACATAAACCTCAAGCTTTATATAACTCTTCATTCTTCTTTTTAGATGTATTATCAACCCCACGTTTCTTGACATTACGTCTTAACTTGTCCTTACTAACTTCTTCAGAAATCATTTTCTTTCTGCGTTCATTAATTTTAAGTGCTGATTTCATTTGTACAGTCTTGAATATTCCATTATTGTATTCAGAAACAACATTGGTAACGGCCATTTCAATCCTCTTCCTTGAAACAAAACGTTCTCTCGGACACTTTCTCGGATACTTTCCAAGTAAGTGAATACAAACGAACGTTTGCATTCTGTGTTTTGTGTGCAAATTTCGATATTGCAAAACTAGATATCGCCTAAATTAGAGAATAATTTGAAAAATGATTTCAATCTTTTTTATTTGTTATCCAATTTTAATTTGAAACGTTTCATTTTGTCCCTTGAAATATTTCAAGGGGACTTACTCATATAAAAATTGAAAAACATCGAAAAAGATCCACCTTTAAATTAATTGTTAATACATTTTAAGGTAAAAATGAATTTCTTATCATTACCTATATTTTCTGTAAACTTGAATATTTTAACTTTTTTTTTTAAATTGAAGAATTCAGGCTACTTTGAATAATTTAAGCTAAATATTGGTATATAACCTATTGATATCGTCGTACATAGGCCCTTAAATATTCAGCTCATTAGGCGTAACTATAAAAAAAGGTTTTCATTTCACCAGCGAGTCATTCACGTAGCGAATACACTCTGGTAGACATCCATCTAATTCTAAGCCAGTAATTGGCCATTTCTGGCATTTATTGCTATTAATGGCTAATTAATGTCAATGAATTAAATTGATTTCTACCAAGGTATACTTTAACAAGTCCAAGCAATTTTTTAAAATTTAATTGCGTAATATGGCGGCACTCTACCTCAGTCCCACAGAAACCCCTTCCTTTTCAAAGAGCAAAGAGAAAATAAAAACAGTTAACTTACAAACTACATCGTTGTTACCAACGTCAAAGACTATGCCCGTACATAGGATTTTTCAAAGATATTTATATGGCGAATAATGGTGGCTGTTTAAACAAAAGTTATCACTTTTAGTTTAATATTAGCGGGTGAAAATATCAATTGTAAAAAGGGCTTTTAATATTTAAAAAAATATCCCGGGTATAGCCATCAGAATGTTGAAATTTCGAGTCAATCAAATAAAAACTGTAAAAGTTATCATGCAGACCGGTTTTTTATTTTTCAATATTATATTAGCATTTAATAACACGCGTGTATTATTTTATTTTCACTAAACTAATCCTGAAAAGGACTTGCATGGGTCTTAATATCACTGTTCTAACCCTTGGAATGGATAAAGTAACATTAAAACGTAAAACGTAGTTGAATATTTTATTTTTTAATGTCGTATTTATTTATTTATAACGCATTAAAAACAGTAAAATTTTAGATCGCTTTTTGAATGGATGTCACGTGACATCGATTCAAATAGTGATCTAAAATGTTACTATCAATAAATAAGTAAATAGGGCATTAATAAAACTGTCTTGGGAAGTTTATTATTTTTAAGTATATTATCGAATAATAAAATTGAATTTGACATTTTCACCCAACTTGCTCAATTTACTATTTACGTATGTTTTTATGCATTATGCATTTTTCAGGTAGCACGCCCAAGAATAAAAGAGCATTCAGTAAGTATACGTGACTTTTAGAGATTAAGGATAGTACACACCCTGCGGGAAACAAATATCGATCAACCTTATTAGAGGATGGTTTCTGGTAACTAATGGGCCCTTGTTCTCGAGATGTAAGATATTTTGCTTAAAATGTATATTATTAATGAAATGGAATACTTCTATTTATGACAACAACTATGCAAGAAAAATGTACTCAATAGATAATCAAATTAGGTGGAAAGAGATATAATTTAAGCTTTGTTTCTTATAACAATCGCTGCCTCTCAAAAAGAATTTAACTAAAATTATTATAAATAAGAAAGAGCTGCGCAGTACCGTCCATTATGGTTATTTTTCTGCCTAACTATTTTCATGTAGTGATTTGTGCCTTACTGAAAAATGAATATCTTTTTATAAACATATTGACGCAGAGCAGGGAGTCTTTAGTCAGCTTGGGTGTCATTGATTCTAAAATCAATTTTTATTTACAAAATCCAATCAAATCTATACCTACAAAAGATTAAATTATGGTTTTTTCTTTCATTACATTACAAAAGAATACATAATATACACACACACGTACGCACATACAAACACACACAAACACAAACATACACGCACGCGCGCGCGGGTACACACACAGACAATTTTTAATGTATTCGGACTCCCCAAGGCATAAAACATGTTTATACGTTAAAAAAAACACAAAAAATAAATGTTTACCAACATAAAGCTTTTTCTTTGAGAAAGCAATTAGTCTAATGCAAAGTTATTAATAATTGAAGATTCGGACTGAAAGTACAAAAATACTTAATACAACAAAGCTTAAATTATAGCTCTTTTAACCTACTTTGAGTATCTTACGGGTTGATTTTTCTAACATAGAGACTTGAAGAGTTGTTTGGGTGAAGTAAAATACCTCATATATCGAGAACAAGAATCCATGGGAAAAAAAACCGGTGCTATGCTGTCATTTTAGGTACCAGAAACCACCTCCTAAAGTTCTAGCTAAATTGGTCTTCCGCAGGTGTGCTCTCCTTGTATGTAAAATATGATGTCCAGAATAAAGAATAACTCAAAATTAACAGGTTCTTTAAATTTAATCAATCTGCACTGCTCAAAGTGTGAAGTTAGCTTCGTAACGAACAATTTGAGAGACCGGATGTGTCCACAGTGCTGCGAGTTGGCAGTCTTTCAATGCCGAAAGTGCAATAAACGTTATGATAAACGCAGCAGTATGTACTTCCACTTGAGAAGCAAATGCGGTCCCAAAGAGTGCGTCCAGTGTGCAGACTGTGACTTCCAGAGCTTTTCCAAGAGAAATTTGCAGATTCACATACAGAGACGGCACATGATTGTGGCGCCGGAAGATTACGAGAAATGCAGAAAATGCGGCAGAAATTTCAAGTTGACATGCGACCGTCAAAGCCATGAGAAGCTATGCCCGTTTAGAAATAAACGCAAACACAGATTAAAAAAGCACATGCAGGATCACGTAATGGCTCTAGCAATTGTAAATTCAACAGTTACTGCAGATTCAATAGTTAGGGCAACTAAAGGTAATAAAAAGTATTTTTCTAAACTTTTCCATTAAATTAATACATTTTAACGTGTGAATAGTTCTGAGATTGGCCACCGAAATGAGTAACGTACGTAGGACGCCAGTGTTATTCCCGTAGTAAATGAAATCTGGCAGAAATCCATTTAACTCTAAGCCAGTAATCGGCCATTTCTGGCCATGTATTGCTATTAATGGCCAATTCATTGTAATTAACTATATTGATTTCTACCAAGTAATACTTTATCAAGTCAAAGCAATTGTTTTAATTTTCATTATGCAATATGGCGGCATTCTACCTTAAGGGGATGCCGGATACCGACATTACATATTTTGTTTTATTCAGAGAATATGAGATTTTCAAATTTCACGAACGTACGCATTTATCACTTCGAATGTGCGTACGTTCATAAAATTGCGTTAAAAGAAAAATTGACTGTAAAAACGAAAAATCGATAATGTCGGTAATGGCTACAAGGTATCGGATTCCGCTCTCCCTTTAATTGCAGAAACATCTTATTTTTCAAAGAGTAAAGTTGATTTTTCAAGAATATTGAAATGTCAATAATTATCACTTTTAATTTAAAATTAGCTTGCAAAAATACAAATTGCAAAAAAATATATTTTAAGGTGGTTCGTGCGTGACTCCGAAATTAGTTAAGTACGCACAAAAAAAGTTTACGGAAATCTAGTTCAATGTATGCAAATAATATTTAATAAGTTTATTTTTGAATTTTAAGATAATTGAACATTGTTGTAATACAAACAGTTAAACTTTTTTTTCCATAAAAACAATATTTAGATGGTCTTTTGACTCACAAAATTAAGGTTCTGAAACGAAATTTGAATCACTTTTTAAGGTTAGAAAAGTAGCACTTTTGTACTTTCTATAATGAATATTTTTTTAATAACTTCGGATTTCCCTACTTTACTTTGGGTCATTAAAAAGTACGAAATTTATACTTTTATATCTTAGTTTTCAGTAGGATCTCCAGTGTTTGTAAAAAGAAATCTTAATATTAGTACAACTCCTATAAGATAGTGGGTTAAAATACTAATTTTCAAGTAATTTTTTCTCTAATATTTATTCGGCAACGTGATCTGAAAATTTTGGAGGAGGTATATTTCATGTTCGTAAATAACCTGCATAATTTTTATTACATTTTGCAGAATTTTCATTCACGCATGAACCACCTTAATATTATTAAAAATCTCATGTACGACACCCGGAAGATGATATTTCGAATTCATTGGATGCATTAGTCCTACTGTACCGACGGAATACCATTAACTCAAATCATTTTTTTCACTTACACTTGAAATTGGACTCACGTGCTCTCCACTTTCACGCAATAAAGTGATCCTGAAAAGGACAATTGATTCTGATGCATATTTTTTTAATTGGACAAGAAATTCAAATTGATGGCATTCGGTCAGTATAGTACGATTGATGTACCCTTTCAATCGAATAAACACTGTAAGAGTTATCATGCACACCGACTTTTAATTTTTCGACATTAAGGTGATGTTAAACCCCGTGTTACTGGTAAATACGGGGAGCCACTTTCTTCCTTCATTTTTCAATTTTAAGAAAGTATCTCTATGGAAAGATGTTATTTTTTATTGGAACAACAACTTTCCATAGAGATATTTACTGAAGATTGAAAATGAAATGAGAATAGGCTTCATTTTCTATACAATAATGACAAACCGAATGATATATTTATGTAAATAATTTTATATTGAAGCCATGTAACTTTGTTGCTTTGTATTTCGGTCATTATTAAATGCGTTATAATAAAAAGTACGCATTTTTTAATTGATTAAAAAAATTTTAAAGATGTAATTAATGAATAACTTTAACAGTATATATTACAAAAAATATATATTTTAGAAAACCTTGAGAGGAGCAATAATCAATTACCACCTAAAGATAATACCAAAATAAAACGCAGAACTAAACGATATGGGTGTAATAAGTGCAGTTCTAGTTACATTGATAAATATTGTCTGAAGAGACATCAGAGAATATGTGGCTTGACACCGTTTTTGAAGTGCAAGTTTTGCGATTATTACAAAACAACTCGGAGCCATCTTCTGCAGAGACACTTGCTGAGGAAGCACAAGGACGTGAAAACTGGAGAGATCCAAAAGATTATTGAGACGGCTAGGATAGAAGAACGTAATTTATTTGGTATGAATAATTTGTATTGTCTATCAACGTATATTTTTTTATTGCACACATAAAACAGGTTCTCTTTCATTCCTATGAACCGGATGGAAATTTACGCATTTCGAGCGTGGCTAATTGAGGTAGACAAATAACCGTTTCTACTGTGTCTAGAGGGTAAAAATAGCTATATCCAGTCTCATCAATGTTACGATAAGAAAAATAACTATAAGGTCTAACCTATTACAACCCCAGTTCCACGGATTGGTGCTATCGAATCCAAAATCGAACACCAAAAGAATCCACCAAAGAGCCTTTATACACGTAGAGAGAATATACTGTACTCTAACCCTGGTAGAAATCTAAGCTGGTTTTAATCCAGAAGTTAGCTAATTTTTCATTAGTTAAAATCTCTCTTAAAACAACACGCTTTTTACCTAAATATAAATTTTTATATGCGTTATATATTTACATTACATTAATTTAAGCATGCTAATCTAGAACTACGCAAAATTAATTTGTTTAGTTTCAGCTAATCGTTGTATAGATTTCATATTTAGTTGACGTTTTTAAGTGGAGGGACCGGCTAGATGACAGTCTAGTGAAAGAAAAATCATGCAGGGCTGAACATTTTTTTCATAACATCATTTTGCTCGCTGAATTAAATGGTGCAATCAGAAATCTGAAAAAAACATTGTTTTTAGAAGTTTTGAATTTTTTTCAGAATTTTTGAACCATTTCGAAAAATTATGCAAGAAGTTATTGTTCATTACACCGAGAATACGCGCGTAAATGTGTAAATGAAAAAATACAAAAATAATTAAAAAATCTATTATTTTTAGTAATTCTGAATTTGATATTAATCAAGTATTTTTTCAAACAATCTAAATTCAGAATATGAAAAAATAATTTAGAAATGCTCAATTCCAAATTTTATAAATCTTTAGAAATTCGGAACAAAAATTAAAAAATTTCAAGTTGAAAAATGGAAGTTTTTTGAATTTTAATTTTATTGGTATAAATTTGTATATAAAAAATTAAAATTCGGAAACTTCAATTTTTCAATTTGATAAAATTTTGATCTGATTCTTTGACTAATTTTGAGCAAAAAAGGTTGTTACAAATTTTTTTACGTAGCGTATAAAAAGTTGTAAAAGTGAAACTTCAAAGAATCATAACTTTTTAAATAAGCATTTTGGGTAAAAAAGTCTAAGAACATTTATTGATTAAAATAACATATATTTACATATAGAAATACTTCCGGGCCGAAAAATTAATTTTTTCTAATTTGTTTAAACAATTGCATTTTAAACAATTTTTTACCACTTTAACCGAAAAAGGACCAGCTGATTCGTGTTCTACGGGTCAAAATATGTAAGAAATGACTATTTTTATCTTTGGACACCCCGTTGCAGACGGAAAGGTACACAGCTCCAGGACTAATTGTGTATTGCACGACTCAAAATGCAGAATATACCATCCGGCCTACATTCATAAAAAGTCCCAATCGTACCTTGGTTTAAAAAATAGGTTGTGTAATAAGAGGGGAAGATCTTTTCAAGCTAGGCTACGATTCGTGCTAAAAACACCTCACCCTCGTTAAAAGTAACTTATCCCCCTCTCAACTTGCTCATTATACTATTAACATATGTTTTTTGCATTGTACACTTTTTAGGTAGTGCGTTCAAGAGTAAAACAAAATTCAGTAAGTTTTAGTGATTTTTAGTGATCAAGAAGTGTATGCACCTTGCGGGAAACGAATTTCGATCAACTTTTAACCGGTGGTTTCTGGTAACTAAAAATGAAGCCTAGTATCTATAATTTGCTCCGATGAGACCTTGTTCTCGAGATATAAAGTATTTTAACCTCTGCAAGAAAATTGACTCAGAATATAATCGATGTAGGTGGAAAAAGTTATAATTTAAGCTTTGTTTCGTATAAGAATATTAGTCTGATGTAAAGATAGTAATAATTGCAGATGCGGACTGAAAGTGCGGAAATAATTAATGAAATAAAGTTTAAATTACAGCTCAGAGTTGTAGTAAAAAGAAAAGATTCAATTTTTCATTAAAACTAGGGGTGTCTTGACACATACGGCCGGAGTCAGCGTAATAGTACATTATGCATCAAGGGAGTAAAGTGGGCAATGTACGCACTGCGTGACGTTGCCGACCGAGCGAAGCGAGGTCGGCATTTCACACAGTGCATGCTTGCCTTCTGTACTCCAGAGGTGCGTATACTACTTTTCACCACACCCCCGTAAAGAAATGACTGTACGCATCTCAGCAGGCCGTACAGTACCCCATGCTCTGCCTAGAAGTAAAGTGACTTGTGTACGCGCGACGCGCTGTTTTACCGCTCGAGACGCAGTCGAGAGCGGAAAAAGGCGCATCGCGCATGCGCAAGTCACTTTATTCCCTAGGCAGTCCATGCGGTACTGTACGGCCTGCTGAGAGGGCGTACAGTCAACACTTTACGCGCAGTGTGGTGAAAATGAATTTAAAATCTTCTGCTAGCTCTATAATGGTTAAGTCTGAAATATGATGCGTAAATAAATAATATAAATGTCATCTAAAATTATTAATTTTTGTTTATTATATATCAAAGTCTTCGAATATCTTTGCGATGAGCTACAATGCGTGAGCTGTTCTGTATGTGTGTGTAATATATGTGTGGGTGCATATTCGATTGTGTAAGCGGGCTTTTGTGTATATGGATGATTGTCAAAAAAAATGAAGCTTTTGGCATCCCTTTAAATGTACTTCAGAACATATGACAGAGCTAAATTTGTTTCTAATGTTATAATACAGCATGTAAAAGATATTCCTTTGGTTTTGAAAGTCTAAATAATGGGTTAAGCTGAATAAATCCAGTTTAATGGTCGATTTGTCATCTTCGTGGCATTTTTATTGTCTAATTCACGCATTTGTTAACGCTAATAGCCTATTTAGACTTTCCAAACAAAAGGATTATCTTCTATTTCATTAATTACTAGTAATGTTACTCTAAAAATCTTGCTACACATTACATATGTAGTGCAATAAGCAAATCTGTAATACAAATGACATGAAAATGACAATGTCTATGGACAATCTCATTTTCGTGCCATTTATATTACAGATTTGGCATTTGTACAAATATAATATGTAGCCAGATTGTTACAGTGATATTATTGATAATTGATGAAATAGACACAATAAATAGGATTACTTTTTTAAAGAAGAAAATTTTCTTAAAATTAGATACAATAAATTTAAGAACACTTTTTTTTTTATTTTAAGATATACTGAATAGTTTCTTATTTTAAAACTTTTTTTTTTAATTGAAGAATTTTGGTCGCATTGTTTACATTTGTAAAATGTGGTTAGGTTTTCGCCTTTATTGGTTCCTTTTAGATTCTACAAAACTTCAAGTGCTAGAAACTGTGTAAAAATAATCTACTATCCTTTCAATACCATTAATTTATTTATTTCAAAAATATCGTATGGTCTTGGTCTCGCGTAAGCTGCACAAACCTCGACGAAGTCAAGAGTTTTATGAATTTTGTGGCGATCACGAGATCTGGCGAAATATAAGTAAATTTTATACTAATATCAGTTACGGATTGCTTATATATTTTTTTCAGATATTATTTGATAGAGTTTATATTTTATTTATAATGAAATAGATTTGGGTGTCAATAGTTGGGTGCGGTGTCAGTAGTACGGAACTCCACCATAAAAGTATATGCAAGAGTGTACGTGTTTAATTCCAGTAATGGATATATATATACCATCAATGCTAATGAAATATGCCGTATCTATCGTACAAAGGCCCATTGGATAAAACCACGAGTATCGAGCTTCATTTTTAGGTATAAGATAATAATCCCTAAAGTTTCATGATCGTTTCAAAATCCGTGACCCAAACTCTGTGGTCTCCCCTTGTTAGAGAATAAGGACCCATTGGAAAACATTTTTGGCGATGGGCTTGATTTTTAGGTACCAGAAACCGACTCCTAAAGTTCGATCAATATGCGTTTTCCGCAGGATGTGCACTCTGCTTGTATTAAAATACGATGTCAAGAATAAAGCAATAATTCTAAATCAACAGGCTCGATACCCTTCATCAAACTGTACTGCCAAAAGTGCAAAATCAACTTTGACTACAAAAAGCACAATCTCAATGATCGGAAGTGTCCGCAGTGCTTCGAGTTGGCAGTCCTGCAGTGCCGAAAGTGCGACAAACGCTACGACAAGCGCAACAGTATGTACTTCCACTTGAAAAGCCAATGCAGCCCCAAAGAGTACTTCCAGTGTGCCGACTGCGACTACCGGAGCTTCTACAAGAGAAGTTTGATTATCCACATAGAGAGGAGGCACATGATTGTGGCGCCGGAGGATTACGACAAGTGCAGAAAGTGCGGCAAAGGTTTCAGGCACCGAAAGGACCGTCGTAGCCACGAAAAGCTGTGCGTCATAGATCGCGATTTAGAAGAGCGCGTGCAGAATTTGTTATTGTTAAACGAAGCTGCAACGGTTGATGCAGATTATGCAGATGCAACAAATGGTGAGTGCAAAATGATCATTGTTAACGAAATTTGGAGGGTAAATGGATCCAGGATCAAATATTTATTAAGTTCATTTAAAATAATACGTCAAGGTTTTGGTCAATTAAATTCAATTTGAAGTTTTGTATGTCCGCGGATTATTGTATAATTTAATGTAATCAAGTATTCATGTTATAAAAAATTCATAATTGACTTGTTGCTTACATTTTTAGTGCCTACTCCAAAAGCTTGTAAATGAAGTTTTTCAATATCTTATTATTTTCTCAATATTATTAAGAAAGAGCGGATATTTTTTTAAAGCGTTATGTTTTAAAGTCGATTCTATTGGAAAAAGGTTTTATTTATCACTTTTTAATGTCTCTTTCAATGCGAAATCCACCTTTTAATGACAATTACAGATATCCAATATTTCCATATTATTTTCAACTAGCTGTACTCGCGGTTACTCTCGCAGACGTAAAACAAAACAAAATCTTATGAAAGTTTATAGAGGTCCTATGACATAAATAGTGAAATGTACTTGAAACGAGTCCACATCTACGTGAAAAAAAAATTATTCTAACAAAATTGTAATGTCACAAGTGTAAATATTGTCAGTTAAAAGAAATCAGTAAAATCCCAAAAAATGTTCTTATTTCTTAATCAATTTTAATGTGTTGGGGCTTATTCTTTCCTTCAAACATTTATCTACAAAGTTAACGTACGAAAATTAAATATATGTACTTTATCTTTAAGAAAAGAGTATCTCTTTGTACAGATGAATTATTTTATAATGTTTGCTCGTTAACTTAGTAGCTAAATGTTTAACAAAGAGAATAAACTCCAAAACATTAAAATTTCATTAAGATATAAGAAATTTTTTTTTATGTTTTACTAAATTATTTTTTATTTGACAATATTTACACTTGTGAATGGTTTTTTTATTTTATGTACTATATATAGCGAAAGACCCTCCTTAACAAAAATGAGAGAGATGAACATATATGAAGGTTCCCCTTTTATCGTATAAAATATAAAATTGCAAAACGTTTAATTCTAGACATGTTGGAAAGTCGAGCTTAATTTTATCTAAATCTTGAATTGTTTATTTGTTATATAGCCAAATTGAACGCGCGTAAATTTAAAGAATAGAAATTCATGTATAAATTATAAATGTGATATATCTAAATAATTTTTAAAATTCAGTTAGCTATTTCTGCTGTCAACTAAGCCAATTTTAAATTATTTATACCATTTTACAGAAAATGATTTAATGAATTGTCAACAAGCATCTTACGTCAAAGAAGAAGTTATGCTTTCAGACATTTCTGACTCAGGTTTGTACTTTGGCGACCTCGTATTGGTTATAATTAAAAAATAAATACAGTAGTTACTTAATTTAAAAAATTACAGAGAATGAAGTATTAAACAGTGATAACACTATATTTCGAAAATGTAGTATTTCCTCTAATTACTCTAAGCAGAACAGTAATCAGTTACCATCTACAGAATATGACAAAATGAAGCAAACAGCTAAAAAAGATTCAGGTATTGACCTATATATATTTGAAAATATTTTTTCACGATACGACGCAAAAGTGGCGCTTATCGCTCGGTGTGTCAAAAAATAATGTTCGATACACGTGATAAAACGCTCGCTTCGCTCGGTCGGTAAAATCACACTCGTGCAAGAATCATTTTTATCGCACTAGTATCGAAAAGTACTATTACTTACTATTACTTCCTGCTTATTTACGATTCCTAACAATCGTAAACTTAAATTTAAATTTAATAATAATCTTCATGAATATTGACTGATCATTATGAAAATTTATGACTGAGATTATTACTGTATATAATTGAAATAATTAGTTGGTGGTGGTGTATTCATTTCAAAGGTATAAAACACAAGTGCGCCAACTATACCGCTGCACCTTCTAATAGTAAAATATCCCTATTAAAAGATATAATAAAAACAGTATTTTTGTAATCTATAAAACAAAAATAATAAAAGAAATTATATCAATAACATTACATTTTAAATAACATTGTCCAAAGTTGTAGCCTATTTAAGTCATATTTTATCAAAAATAAATTTTAAAATTGAAGAATTGAGGTTATTTTGAATATTTTGAGCTAAAAATTGGCATAGAACCTATTGATTTCATCTTACATAGACCTTAAAAGTTCAGCTCGTTTACCGAACAATAAAAAGGAGTTTTTCATTTCGCAATAGTCCCATCTTCGAGCTCACCTTAAAATACGTGAGTCGCTACTGACATTCACGAAGCAAGTGCACCCTACTAGAAATTCATCTAATACTAAGACAGTAATCGGCCATTTCTGGCTATTTGTAGCTTTTAATTGCCAATTAATGACAATTAACTAGATTGATTTCTACCTAGGCATAGTTTAACAAATCAAAGCAATTTTTTGAATTTTTATTGCGCAATATGGCGATATTCTACCTTAATCTCAGATACACTTTATTTTTCAAAGAGCAAAAGAATAAATAAAATCAGTTATTACCTACTCGTAAAAGATTATGTCCGTACATAGGATTTTTAAAAAATATTGATATAGTGAATAATGGTGACCATATAACAAAAAATATTATATTTACTTTAAAATTAGCTGGTAAAAATATCAATTGCAAAACGGGCTTTTAATATTTCGTAAAATTCCCTGGTACGACCATCCGAATTTTGAAATTACTAATCAATCAAATAAAAACTGTAAAAGTTATCATGCAGACCGATTTTTTATTTTCTGATATTAGATCAGGGCACGCTGCTATTTTCTATATAATAATGAAAACATATGTTTGAATTCTTGAATACTGTAGATAGTTTGTGTACCTTAACCGCAATAAATTAAAGAAGTTGTGACTACAGATATGTCCTAATTTGCTAGTTTGTACTTCGGTCATTATATCGTACTCGTTATAATAATGAAAGAAGTACATATCGTACTCGTTATAATAATGAAAGAAGTACATTTGTTATTTGATTGAAAAAGTGGCAGAGATTTAATTATCGAATAACTGTATGTTACAAAAGAAACTTTCTTTTTAGAAAATGAAGATAATATCAAAAGCACATATAGAACTGAACAAAATAAGTGTACCAAATGCGGTGGTTCGTTCAAGGGCAGGTATAACTTTAGGAGACACCAGATGCTGTGCGGATTGTCACCGATTTTGAGGTGCGAGCTTTGCGAATATAAAACAAGCTACATATATAATCTAAGGAAACACTTAAAGAGGATGCACAAGGGCTTGAAGACAGGAGAGTTACAAAAGATTCTTGACATGGCAAAGATAGAAGAACATAAGATATTTGGTATGAATAATTTTTATTGTCTATCAACATATATATATTTTTAACGCACACTTAAAATTGGTTCTCTTTCATGCCTATGAACCGGATGGAAAATTGCGCGTTTCGGGCATGCCTAATTGAAGTAGTGAGAAATAAACATTTCTATTGTCTTAGAGGGTAAAAATGGCTATAACAATATGATCAAAGTTATAAATTCCCTGTCAAACGGTCTAACCTATTACCACCCCAGTTCCATGAATTGGCGCTATCGGAAAAATTCCAAAAGATTCTGCCAAAAAGCCTTTATGCACGTAAAAAAAATACTGTACTCTAACCCTGGTAGAAATATAAGCTGGGTGTTAGCCAAAAATTAGCTAATTTTAAACAACATTCCTTTTACCAAATTACAAATTTTTATAAACGTTACATTACATTAATTTAAGCATTATAAGGTAGAAGTACGCAAAATCAATAGGAAATATATAATAAATCTTTTAGCATAAAAGTATTTTATAGAAAGCATATGGGTCAATCCACGGATTTTTAAACATAGCTGCGCAGGGGATTCTCGAAAAATTTTGCTAATTTTTTATATGAATGTACATGTTGAAAGAAGCCCCCGAAAAAAATTTCTGCCCTTTTTATTCACTATGATATCCCCTACAATTTTTTGAATTTTTGACGTTGGCCAAAAACATGATATATTCCTCAGAAAATTCCAAAAAATTCCACTGAGCCATTCTTATTTATTTTTAAAGGTTCAAAAAAGGATTTCTTCGTCTTTTAGAACGTGTTTTAAACAAAGTTTATCGAGAAAAATAAAGCGTAAAGCGGAAATCGGTATTTTTTTAATGTTTTCAATTAATTTATTGTCACTGTTACTATTACTTGTTACTATTTGTTAAGCTCAATAAATGTTCGTCATAAATTTGTCTAATAACACACAAAATTTCAAGAAAAACTCTTCATCTAGCTCTAAATTCGCAAATGAAAACGATAAAAGTGCGATTTCTCATAAAACTCCACGCTAAATGGCTCAAAATAAAAATATTAATATCTCGCTTCTTAGGAATCCTTATCTTCCGAAAACTTAACTGAATCATTTTGGGGACTATATTTATCGGCATTCCACATTTCATTAAAATCGATTCATTATTCCTTAACCAAATGAACGTCCTTAACTGTCTAATCCTTGCGGTAGCCCAAGAAATTTAGAGGTTTTCATTATAGCCAATCAAAGAAACCTAATGACCTTCAAAAGGATATGATGAGTGACTTAGATTTTACCTTAAAATGTATTATCAATTAATTGTAAATTTAAAGATGTATCTGTCCCTTTAAACAAAGTTTGTCGAGAAAAACGAAAAGTAAACGGCAAACAAGGCATAAATAATCGATGCTTGTGTCACAATTGGATTATATAAGATTATACGTAAAAAATTTCCGCGGTAAAGTTGTAGATCTCGAAAAATTACAACTTTATATATTTAACATTTTTTATGAAAACGTCTTTTAAACAAAGTTTATCGAGAAGAACGAAAAAAAGAATTCAAACATTCAAAAATACCGTTTTGCGCTTCTTTCTTCGTTTTTCTCGATAAACTTTGTGTAAAACCCGTTCCAAAAAACGAAGAAATCCTTTCTTGAAACGTTAAAAATAGTTAAGATTTAAGCTCTGTGGAATTGTTTAAAAATATCATGTTTTTGACCAATTTTAAAAATTCAAAAAATTCTAGGGGGTGAATCATCACCATAGTGAATAAAAAGGGCTGAAATTTTTTGGGGGCTTCTTTCAACATGTATTTGCATATAAAAAATTAGCAAAAATTTTCGAGAATTCCCTTCACAGCTTTTTTTAAAAATCCGCAAGATTGACCCATATATATTTGTATAACTTTATTATTGAAAAGTTGAGGTTAAGACTCTTGCTGCCAAAGATGCATAAGTATTTTCTTCCTCAAACGGTGATAAGTGTAACTTCTTCAATATTGAAATTGAATTATAATTGTTTAATTTATAGTTAATTATAAGGATTTATCGAAAAAAATAATATATAGATATTTTTTGGTTTCCATTTAACTGGTTCTTAACTAAAAATTAGCTTGAAATAAGGTAGAAATTAGCTTATTTCTAGGTAACAAATTTAGCTATAAATTAATACGTTACCAGACAAATTGGCTTATTTTCTGCCAGGGAAACTCCAAAGAGTAAAAGTTGAGTTGTTGAAGTTTTTAATATGAATAGTTGATCATAATTTGCTGACTTTCTATTTTTAATTGAACTTTTAATAGAATTTAACAAAATGCAAAATATTCCATCCGACCCTTATACATAAAAATCCTAATCATGACTTTGTTTTAAAAAATATGCCGGGTAACATGTGAGGAACATTTTTAAGCTCTACTATGATTTGTGCTGGATACCCCTGAGCCTCGTTAAAAATTACCCATACCTCCCTCCCTCGTTGTCTAATATACCATTAACATGTTTTACACATTATCCATTTTTAGGTAAAATGGATAAACGTACATTCAGTAAGTTTACGAGATTTTTAATGATCAAGAGGAGTACACACCTAGCGGGAAACGAATTTTGATCAACCTTTAAGAAGTGGTTTCTGGTAACTAAAAATGAAGCCTAGAACCCGTAATTTGCTCCAATGAGACCTTGCTTTCGAGATATAAGATAATTTACTTTAAATATGCATTATTTTAATGACAAAATATATTTTTTCAACGTAAGCATGAAATGAGCTCTTTTTCATGCATGTAAACCGGATGAAAAATTAGGCATTTCGAGCATGTTGGATCAAAGTGTTGAGAAATATTCATTTCTACCCAGAAAAGAAATGAAAATTATCCATTTCTCACTCAAAAAGAGGTGAGAAATGGATATTTCTATTTGTATTATGCACGACTCAAAATGCACACCTTTCCCTCACTAGAAATAGCTCATTTCCTCCCCTCATTGCAAAATGTATAATGAGTGTAAAATGAATGTACAATGTTATTATGTTGTTGTTGTTGTTGTTGTTGTTGTTGTTGTTGTGCTTTAGCCAAATCCACAAGAAAAATTGACTTAGAAGATAATCAAAATAGGTGAAATGAGCTATAATTTAAGCCTTATTTCGTATAAAAATATGAGTTTGATGCAAAGTTATTAATAATTGAATATGCGGACTAAAAGTGCAGAAATAATGAATGAAACGAAGCTTAAATTACATCTCAGAGTTGTAGTAAAAAGAAAGGGTACATTTTTTCATTAAAGTAACCAACACTTAAAATTAAATAGCTCATATCTAGAGAACAAGAACCCATTGGACATTATCAACGGTAGGTTTCACTTTTAAGTACCAGAAACCGCCTCCAAAAGTTCGATCAAAATGCGTTTTCCACAGGGTGCGCACTCTCCTTGTATGTAAAACTTGATGTCCAGAATAAAGCAACAATTCAAAATTAACAGGTTCGATAAATTTCACCAAATTGTACTGCTCAAAGTGTGAAATGAACTTTAAAACAAATAATATCAAAGACCGGAAGTGTCCCCAGTGTTTTGAAACAGCGCTCTTACAATGCCTAAAGTGCGACAAGCGCTATCTTGAATCCAAAAGTATGTACTTCCACTTAAAAAGCAAATGCGGCCCCATAGACTACTTCCAGTGCGCGGACTGTGACTTCCGAGGCGTGTACAAGAGTGGTATGATCCGTCACATGAAAAGAAAGCACATGACCGTGGCCCCGGAAGATTTCGAAAAGTGCAGAAAGTGTGGCAGAAGTTTCAGGCAGCGCATCGACTGTCAAAGCCACGAGAAGCTGTGCGGCAAAGAGCGCGATTTGCCGTGCAAATTTTGTCCTTATAAAAGTAAATGTAAAAAGCGTTTGGAGAAACACATGCAGACTCACACACCGCTAAACGAAGTTGCAACGGTTGATGCAGATTATGCGGATACAACAAATAGTAAGTAGTAAGAGCCAGTTACAAAGAAAGTTGTGTCAATATTTCTAAATTCTAAATTGCTTATTTGGGATAATTTTTATATTAGTTCTTAGCATACCGTGACAAAATATGACAGAGGGAGGGGGTGTAGTGTACTTTGACGTCATACTATAAATATTAAAAAGAATTATGATTAGTACTTAAATTAGGATTGTACGCTCAGGATTTTAAAGAGAAAAAGTAGGAGGGTTGCGAAAAGTAGGGGGTAATAAGGAATGTGGGGGAAATGTTTAAAATAATTAATGAAATTAGCATCACGCTATGACCATCACGCTGGAATATGCTTGAGTGCACCCGTGTGAAATATATAAAAATATTAGCACATTTTTATCACTATTGTAATCAGCTTTTAAATACAAATCGTGTATTACAGTTTATTATAGTTAAAATTGCCTCATTATTTAGCTGAATATTAAATTAATTAAATTACAGGTGATGCAGATAAAAGCCATATTCAAGAAAATTTTAATGAAAAGAAAATAACTTTCAAGACACGACAAGTAATTAACAATAGAAATTCAGGTATTTATATAACTATACAAGTATGAAATATTGTTTATATTTTATATATACAAATATATAGACAAGTATAGACCCTCTCCCAGTATGCACAATCATGGCTATTGTACTGTTATGTTACCCGTAGTGCCTAGCACTTTACATGCTAGATTTTATGCAGCTTATAGTCTTATTAAATATGATTAGTGGTTCTTGTCTTTAAATCACCCCTTCAACAGTTTCTGCAAGAATAACAAAAAAGCCGTTATTTTCCTTGTCGAAAGTTGTTTTTCGAATGTGAAACACATGTCCATTATATAAGCTAACAAAATATTATTGTATATGATTTAAAGATTACATATACTATTTTATAACTTTAACATATATTATAACCAGTATTTCTAAGCATTACCTAATATGGCCCACCATGGCTTTCGTACCTATTACGCGTTTTAGCCGGTAAATAGCTGATGTATTATTTATATGATGGCAGTAGAAGATATTTCATCGAAAAAAATTTCTCGGAAGCAAAATGGGATTAACCTGCAGAGTATTTTGTCTTACAACCGCTTAAGTGAATTTGTTACAATATTTTTGTACAAATCATTGTATTTACTGTGATACTAAATAAAGAAGTTTGTTCAAGTTGACACTGCTCTGGGTATTACTACATATTATCAGCTTTTAGGTAGCATAGTTTATTATATGATCCGACTATCTCCCTTTTTTACTATTAAGAGGATATGTGTTTATACATTCATTTTACCTAATACGGCCCACGTAACCAAAATCATACAAAATATGTATCTAAATGACCATGATAAGAAATATATATTTGTTATAAAAGATACTTACAGTTTTGATTAATTTGTAGAACAGTTATAAATAATATGTGTTTAAACCATTTTTGCGTTTTATACGTTATTTATTTCCTTAAGTATACGCTTAGAATTTACTACGGCCGACAAAGATGATTGTATCCATCCAGAATGCCTAAACATTATTTAAATTAATGAAATGCATTAATTTTAGCATTTATCTATATCATGTCATTATTTTAACCCCATCCCATAAATTTTCTTTTTAATGGTAATTTAAGAATGAAAATTAATGATGGGCCATATTGGGTGCATGTGAAATCCAATATATCTTACTAGCTATTTATTTTAAAAACACAATAGGATTGCCCTATTAACGTATTTTTAAATAAAAAAATTCTTATGTTAGTTTTTATGCTATATTATCATATCCAACAAGTCCAAATGAAAATTTTTCTATACATCAACTATGATAAATACTCAAAGCTTAGGTGGGCCATATTAGCTACACTTACCTTTTATAAACTAAAAATACTCTTCTAAAAGTCGAAGTGTACGTGCGGAGGGACAATTTTTTGCAAACTTAAAATATTTAATTTTCGTTTTTCATTAATACTTAACCCTTTACTACCGATGTGGCGTGTGTGAGAGCACACTTAAAATTCAGTCATTTATAACTTTATCAATATTATATTTCCAGCCCTAAAACCTTTTTGTAAACTCATTGAATATAATTATAGTTATTATGTAAAAGTTTGGAGCTATAAAATTAATTAGTTAAAAAAGTTATAAACAATTTATGCATACAAAGTCATAAAGATAAAAATGTAAATCTTTAAAAATTATATTTCTTTTTTACCAAAAACTGTTTGTTTTAAAAGTTTTACACTTTGTATGAATATTAGAAAAGTTTCAATTAGATTTAGTGAAAGGGGTTTCGATTTTTTTTTACTTTTTATATTACTATTTTTTTGACGCGCTTAAAAGTGAAGGTCCTTAACTCCTTTAACCATTTAAGTCCCAAGGTCCTTTATCTCCTTCTCACTTGCGCAAATGCATGCGGTGAAATAATTTTAACTTTCACAGGATTATTGTTTTTTACATGATAAACAATTTGTCAGAGAGATATTTCATATATCCCTCGTATACACATTTTCCACGCGAACTTATTAAATATAATGATGTATTACTTTTTGACTTATGTTAATAAAATTTGTATACGTGGGTTACGTAAAAAATCGCTCTGACAATGTGTTTAGAATATAGAAAAAAAACAATAATCCTGTGAAGTTTCAAATTGCTTCACCGCGCTCATTTGAGTAAAGAGTATTTTTAAGGACAAAAATGAAGTGCTGAGAAAAACGACTTTATAGATTGCAAATTGCATATAAGCCAATGCAATTAAATACTATAAAAATATTCAAAAAAATTATGCTTTAAAATGCCATTTGGAGCTTTGTAACGTATAAAGTGAGCTTCAAGGAATACTTTTTTAAAGAAAAAAGGAAGTTGTCTTTTTAACCACTTCAAATAAACTCTAGCCTTAAAAGAATAAAATTCTCTTTGTATGATTTATCGAGGTTGATATAAAAAACTACTATGTCCTGTTAATACTTTTATATTAATTAAATTTTAACAACTAGCATGGTAATTAGTTTGTTTGAGTGTTCTTAAATAAGTATCTACAAAAAAGATTTAAAAAAATGTTTTTCTTCGAGTTTTTTTTATCAAGTAAATATTACGTATATAAATTGATATTAGCGATCGATTTTACTGTTTTACAGAAAAGGATTCGATCAATTTAAAACAAGAAATTTATGTCGCAGACGAAGTTATAATTTCAGACTTGCCTGACTTCACAGGTTTGTACTTTTCCTACGCCATACTCCTCGTAGTTACGAAAATAAATACAGTAACTGATTTAATAAATTACAGAGAATGAAGTATCGAACAACAATAAGAGTTTGTTAGGAAAGGATAATATTTTATTTAGCAACTCTGAGAAGAGCAACGATCAATTATACGAAGATAATAACGAAACGAAACGTACAACTCAAAACAATTCAGGTATCAATCGTATAAATTTGTTTCAATATTATATTTTCACGAATCAGGGGTTTAGTGTATTGTCGCTTCACTCTATACGTAACTGAAAGAAAACAATTATATAGAGCCATCTTGTAAAAATAACGCTCGAAAAAGTACAAAATGATCCTTGTAATTAACAAGATTGAGAGGGTAATGGGTTCACGATCAAATGTTTATTAACTTCATTTGTAATAAAATGTCAACGTTTGGGTGATTCAAATTCAATTACAAGTTGATTGTATCGGCGCCAGAATCAATCATTCCGATCAGCATTGTATGATTTGATGTGATCTAGTAATCATGTTGTAAGAAATTTGTAAAATATAGGCACTTTAGTTGTTAGTCCTGTAACTCTTTGGGCTCTAACGTTCAGGAAATATAGTTCAAACATCCGAGAAAACAATGCACTCCTTTAAGAGTGTTTAGGCATCCCTAAACATGGAGTATCATCCAGATGATACCACATATTTAGATGGGCCTAAACACTCTAATAGGCTGATTTTGTAGTCTGACAAACGTGTGTTTGCACCGGGTCGAAGAACGATCAACTTTAGTTCCACTTTATTGGCACAAAAAGACACGTTATCTTCACATGTTTGGCAAAAAATACGGTGTGCACCATGGGGGAGAGGCCTTTTTCGCCCTTTGTGCGTTTGCAATACTCGTCTTCAGCTCGCAATTCGCAATCGTCTTCGGCTCGTGCTTGCTCGCCGTCGACTCGTATTAGTAACAAAATAAGGTAAAGTACCCAGTACTGGGACAGTTTTTAATGTGATTCACGAACGGGCAACAATTTTAGAACCAACAAGCAAAATTGTTCAAAACATTTAAATCTAACCATTAATTTGCAATCAATTTTACTTATTTATGCACATACAAAGACATTAAAATGATTTTTTATATTAAAAGAGTATGTTTGAAAAAATGTACACAAAGATACAGAAGTGGGACGGGCTATATCGACCTGGACGCAGTACTGGGACATCCTTTGGATGCAGTAGTGGGACATAGATTATTAAATGTGTCCCACTACTAGGTTATGCAAATTCAGAGGCATGTGAAGTGGGACTAAAATTAGCCTATACACGCTTCTGAAACGTAACCTCAAAAGATTTGTATTTTGTTTTATAATAATTTTAAGCTCTAAATTAACAAAATATCGTCTTGACTACAAAGATAACATCATAAACAACGCTAATGCATCGATACTTTTAACAGATTTAATAGTAATAGAAGTGTTTTGCTACTGTCCCAGTACTGCTCCCAATTTTCACTTTGTCCCGGCATTGGGTACTTTACCTTAGCCTATTTCTCCCCCATGGTACACAATATACTATTAAAAATCTCAGGTACGGCAATCCGAATGTTGATATTTCGAGTCAATCAAATAAAAACTGTAAACATTATTATTCAGACCGATTATTTATTGTTCGATATTAGCTCAGGGCGCAGCGCTACTTTTTTACGTAATAATGAGAACATGTGCTTGAATTCTTGAATACTGTATGATAGATTCCTGTAAATAACTTTATATTGAAGCCATGTACTTAAACCGGTATAAATTAAAGATGTTATGAATACAGATATGCCCAATTTTGCTAGTTTATACTTCGTCATTATATCATATTCGTTATAATAACAAAAACAAGTAAATTTGTTATTTGATTGAAAAAGTCGCAGAGATTTAATTATCAAATAACGTTAACTGTATGTTACAAAACAAACATTTTTTTAGAAAATGAAGATAATGTCAAAAGAACATGCGAAACTGAACAAAATAAGTGTACCAAGTGCGGTGCTTGTTTTAAGAACAGGTACACCTTGAAGAGACACCTGGTTTTGTGTGGATTGTCACCGTTTTTGAGGTGCGAGCTTTGCGATTTCAAAACACGTTACATAAATAATCTGAAGCAACACTTGCAGAGGATGCACAAGGACTTGAATACAGAAGAGTTCCAAAAGATTCTTGACTCGGCAAGAATAGAAGAACATAAGATGTTTGGTATGAATAATTTGTATTGTATATGAAACAGATTCTCTTGCATGCCTATGAAATGGTAAGAAATAAACATTTCTACTACAATGGAGTTTGAAGAACTGGGTTTGCATGCCCATATATTACTATCTAACCTATTACAAATCCAGTTCCATGGATTCGTGCTATCCGGAAACGCCAAAAGAGAAATTTATAGTATAGAAAATTATACTATACTCTAATTATAAAGAAATCTGGTAGATATTTAAGTTGGTTTTTAGCCAGAAATTAGCTAATTTCTAGCTAATACTAAAAAATTATATAAACATTAAAAAAGAATTTCTGATAAAATGTGAAGTTAAGTTTTCCAGAATTTTCACGTCCTTCGTAGTTTCGTCAAAACTTCCAACTAATTTTAATTTCAATAAATCTTTAGCTAATATCTCGAGTTTAAACATACTTTCGCCATTTCTTTGAGTAATAGCTTTTCTTAAGGGGGGTTAAGGTTAATTCGATGAAAAAATAGCATATTTTAAGAATTTTTCTACACGCTACAGTTAATGCAAATTTATTTAATTAATTTTAATATAATAAAACAACATTTCAACTATATTTTCTAAAAATTTTAATGCAAAATATGAATAATTAAGCCATTTGCAGCAAATCTTTGCAGGCGTCCAAAATAAAAGTTGTCCAGCGGTGATCTCTATAACTCATCACTCGATCATCTGAAATCAAAAAATCAAAACGATTTTATTAGTTAATAAGTTTCTCGAGGTAACGCAGTCGAATTTTTTTTATTGATTTTTTAATTTTTGGTAACACTTGGAAGTCAAAACATCGATTTTTGCTAAAAGAAATCGGCAAATTTGTTATTGTAAAATAAATAATAATTATACAAAAATTAAAAAAACTCGACAAGGTTACCTCGTAATTTATGTGTAGAAATACTGCACAAAATTTCAAAAGGATCGGTATAGTAGGTTTTGAGTTACAGAGGTCACTGACTTTTTTTTAGGCGCCTGCAAAGATTTACTGACAATGGCTTATTTATTCATATTTTGCATTGAAAATTTCAGAAAATATAGTACAAATGTTGTTTTATTATATAAAAATTAATTAAATAAATTTGCATTAACTGTAGCGTGTAGAAAAATTCTTAAAAATATGATTATGTTATTTTTAATTATAGCACGAAGTAAGTGACTAGAATCAAATCGAGCATTATGGGCAACGAGAATGCAAGGTTTTGAATATATATTTAAAAATTCTTAAAACGTTAATATAGTATTTAGGGGGAACAGAAAGTACACATTTCCCATGGAAATGTAATTGCCCTTGTATGTTTTTTAATCTTATAACCTTAGATTCTTGAATATCAATAGGCTGTAAATAATTAAGGTACACATTAAAAGTATACTCCTCAAATTTTGCAGCCATTTGTAATATATCTGCATTTTTGTTCAATCAGGAAATTTCTAGATCAAAATATACGATATTGCACGTCTTAGACGATATATACATATTCGGCAATTTATCTATATAGGGCTGAAAATTTAAGGTATCTTATATATTATCTATTTCTGTACCAGAGTTTGACTTATAGTTTAAACCATCAGATGATTCTTCTGATTTTCTTTCTGTTTGTCTTTTCTTAGATACATTTCAACGAGCTTTGGTGGGAATCAATTTGACTTTATATGATCTTTTCTCTCTATATTAATCTTTGTTATATGTTTCAATGTATATTTACCAAGGGACATAGATAGTAACTTTTTCATCCGACCCTCATACGTAAAACATAGTCCCAATCGTGTCTTTGTTTAAAAATAGACCGTGTAACATGCAAGAGACATTTATAAACTCGACTATGACTTGTGCTAAAACCGCCTCAACATCGTTAAAAATATCTCATCCCTTCCTACCTATTTGCCTAATATATCATTAACATGTTTTACACATTATGCACTTTTTAGGTAGTACGCCCATGGATAAACCCACATTCAGTAAGTTTACGAGATTTTTAATGATCAAGAGGAGTACATACCTTCCGGGAAACGAATTTTGATCAACCTTTAAGAAGTGGTTTCTGGTAACTAAAAATGAAGCTTAGTACCCGAAATTTGCTCCAATGAGACCTTGTTCTCGAGTTATAAAGTATTTTACTTTAAATGTGCATTATTTTAATAAAAAGATCTTCTTTTGACAACCACTCTGCAAGGAAAATTTAATTTGTTTCATTAAAATATTTAATGAAACAAATCTTGAAAGTAGGTAAAAAAAGCTATAATTTATTATCATTGGGATGATTTTTTTTAATATAAAAACTTAATGAGTTGTTTGGTTAAAGTAAAATACCTCGTATCTCGAGAACAATGACCCATTGGAAAGAAGAACCGGTGCTATGCTTTAATATCCGGTAGCAGAAACCACCTCCTAAAGTTTGACCAAAATTCGTTTTCCGCAAAGTTTGCACTTTCCTCATACGTATAATGTTATGCTCAGAATAAAGCAATTCAAAATTAACAGGTTCGTTAAATTTCATCAAACTTTACTGCTCAAAGTGCGAAGTGAACTTTAAAACGAATACTGTCAATAACCGGAAGTGTCCGCAGTGTTTTGAAATAGCACTCTTACAATGCTTAAAGTGTGACAAACGCTATAAGGAACGCAAAAGAATGTACTTCCACTTGAAAAGCAAATGCGGCCCCAAAGATTACTTCCAGTGTGGAGACTGTGACTTCCATAGCATTTTCAAGAGAAATTTGAAGATTCACATTCAGAGAAGGCACATAACTGTGGCGCCGGAAGATTACGAGAAGTGCAGAAATTGCGGCAAAAGTTTCAAGCTCAGATGCGACCTTCAAAGCCACGAGAAGCTGTGTGAATTTGGCCCGTTTATAAGCAAACGCATAGACATATTAAAAGAACAGAAAGATCACTCAATGGCTCTAACTAATGTAGATGCAACGGTTATTGCCGATTCTATAGGTGGAGAAAGTACTGGAGTTCTACGTTCAAAAGATGTTACTGGAATAAAAAGTATTTTTATAAATTTTTCCATTAAATTAATACATTTTAACGAATAGTTCTGAAATTTGCCACTGATACCGGTTAATGCGTTAATGTCATTCATGTAGTGAATGAACTCTGGCAGAAATCCAATTTTTTTAATTTTCATTGCGTAATATGGTGTCATTCTACCTTAAGGAGATACCGGATATGAACATTAGTTTTTCGATTTATTCAGAAAATATATGAAATTTTCAATTTTCACAAACTATTTATCACTTATAATGTGCGTAGTTCGTGAAATTGCTTTAAAGCAAAAATTGACTGCTTAACACGAAAAATCGATGATGGCGATAATGGGTACAAATTATTAGATTCCGCTTTCCCTTTCATTGCAGAAGCACCTTATTTTTCAAAGATGATTAAAATATGTCGAGTAATGGTAGCTGTTAAAACAATAATTATAACTTTTATTTTAAAATTAGCATGCAAAAATATAAATTGCAAAAAGAGGTTTCAATATTTCAAGAAAGATAAAAATTCGAATTAAATAAATAAAATTCGTGCCATTCGAAAAACACGTATCGAAAATACTATCCCTTTTCTGGATCACTTTATTTCGTGAAAATAAAGAGCAGAAGTTCACTTTGGGACCAGCTGACTCTGAAAGCATTTGACACTTACAATTGGACTGATGCGCTCTCCACTTTCACAAAATAAAGTCATCCTGATATGGACAATTGATTCTGATGTGTTTTGTTTAATTGGACGAGGAATTCAAGTTGATGGCATTCGGTCGGTATAGTAGGATTGATACATCCCCTTAATCGAATAAACATTGTAAGAGTTAACATGCAGACCGATTTTTAATTTTTCGTTATAAAGTTAGAGTGCGGAGTCATTTTTTTACAATAATGACAAAACGAATGGTAGATTCCTGCAAATAATTTTATATTGAAGCCATGTCATTTTGCTGGTTTGTACTTCAGTCATGATATCATACGCGTTATAATAATGAAAAAAGGGCACATTTTTTAATTGATTAAATAATTGTAAAGATTTAATTAATGGATAAAATTTAACAGTATACCTATGTTATAAATACAAATATATTTTTAGAAAATCTTAAGCAGAGCAAGAATCAATTACCATATGAAGATAATACCGAAACCAAACATACAACTGAACAATATGAATGTACTAAGTGCAGTTCTATTTATAAAGACAAGTACCACTTTAAGAGACACCAGACCCTGTGCGGATTGTCGCCGTTTCTGAAGTGCGAACTTTGCGATTTCAAGACATGCTACATGCATAGTCTAAGGAAGCACTTGAAGAGGATTCACAAGGACTTGAAAACAGGAGAGAGCCAAAAGATTCTTGACACGGCAAGAATAGAACAACATAAGATATTTGGTATGAATAATTTATATTGTCTATCAACACATGTTATTTTTAACACACACATGAAACAGATTCTCTTGTATGCATATGAACCGGATTAAACATTGCGCATTTCGAGCGTGCCAATTGAATTAGTGACAAATAACCGTTTCTACTGTCTTTAGACGGTAAAAATAGCTATATTCAGTCTCATCACAGTTAAAAGTCGTAATGCGTTTTTCCGACAACAAAGTTTTAAGAACTGGCTTTGCTTGTCCTGTCTAACCTATTACAAATGTATACATCTGTCACCCAAACCCAATTCTATGGATTCGTGCTATCGGAAAAATGCTAAAAAAATCCTTTATACACGTAGAGAAAATATACTAAACTCTAAACTCCAAAGAGTAAACGTTGGCGTAGAAAGGTAGAAATGGAAACTTAACCGTTTACTTTTCTAATATGAGTAACTGATAATAATTTGCTGATTTTCTATTTTTATAGAGTAAACTGTTAACTTTCTACGTTTAGAAAACGTAAACTTGTAACTCTCATTCTTTTATAATTAAACTGGTATTTCGCGCAGGAAACAGATAATCAGAGAAGAGGGGGATGCGATACCGACCCTCCTATGCAACCTAGTATTAGAATGCGTTGTCAGGGTTGTGCAAGAAAGCTGAGAGGAATTAACACTAGACGACCTTTTAACATAATTCTTAGTATACGCAGACGATATAGATATATATTGAAAACTCCCAATAGCGAACACCGACGGGGAAACACGAAATTAACTGTTAAGGGGAGGTCGGAGCTATCCTGATTGGTGCAGATTTTACCTAACCTCAAAAATTAATATCATAAAAATAAAAATTTGTGGTCATTTATGGTACAAAAATGCGGTTGTCCGGTGTTCTTGTCATAATAATAAATGTTTATAAAGCTTCAAGCGTACATAATTGCGTAAAATTTCGTAAAATAATAAAAAATACGGCGCAAGGTGAAGCTATCAGTAAGGTTAAGAAACGGTAAGATGACCATCTCTTTTACCGTTTTCCATTCGTCAATTGTAACAATATTTCATAATAAAAAACTTTTGAGGCTACTAATAAACAAAATGGCTGTTGTCCGGTGTTCTTTACATAATAACAAACTATTATCAACCTCGATTTTGATGTTACTATGTGAATTTTAGACGTATAATGAAAAATACGGCGTGAGGTGGAGGTCACAATTGTAAAGTTCGCTCCGACCTCCCCTTAAGGGAGGTGTCCGCTATTGGGAGGATTTATACTTACCTAAAAAAATAAAATTTTATGTTTATTAATTAATGCATCAAATTACATTTTCAACTACATATTATAAAATTGACTATTTTAAAAATTAACTAATAACTTAAGTTTACTTTAGTATTTTTTAGATTCATTTGGGAATTAGATATAAGATTACATTCTACATCATTACAAATTAAAAGGTACTGCTTTAATTTTGATAAATAATTCAATGCAGTATCACCAGAAATAATTATGTCTTGCATCGCACTATCTTCGACTTCATTGTCTTTTATTTCTTATAACAGGGAATAACACTATAAAATACTTGGAAATACGAATAAAAAAGTTACAAAAAATTGAGTGGAAATCAGCGGTTAAAATGTTCCTAGTTTACCATGTTAATTTTTACCATAGTAACTCATGGTAATTTTTACCGCGAATTTTCTCACAATATACACTAGAATTATAACAGAGATTTAATTATATTCGGTATTGTATATTTGAATTGTGTGGATTTCATATTTAGTTCACATTTTTAATTGTGCAGTGTATAACTCAAAATGCAGAATCTGACATCCGACCCTCATACGTACGATAAAAAAGTCCTAATCGTGTCTTTGTTTTAAAAAATAGGCTGTGTAACATGCAAGAGACATTTTTAAGCTCGACTATAACTTGTGCTGAAAACGCCTCAGCTTCCTTAAAAATACCCCATCCCTGCCTACCTCGTTGCATAATATATCATTAACATGTTTTACACGCTATCCATTTTTAGGTAATACGCCCACGGATAAACCCACATTCAGTAAGTTTACGAGATTTTTAATGATCAAGAGGAGTACATACCTTGCGGGAAACGAATTTTAATCAACCTTTAAGAAGTGGTTTCTGGTAACTAAAAATGAAGCTTAGTGCCCGTAATTTGCTCCAATGAGACCTTTGCCGTGACTTATAAAGTATTATACTTCGGTAAACGTATTACTTATATTAAACTCCGCAAGAAAAATTGGCTCAAACGATAATCAATGTATGTGGAATGGGCTATAATTTAAGCTTTATTTCGTATAAGAATATTAGTATGATTCAAAGTTATTGATAATTGAAGATGTGGACTAAAAGTGCAGAAATATTTAATGAAACAAAGCTTTAATTATAGCTCCTTTTACCTACTTTGATTATCACGAATCAATTTTTCTAACATAAAGGCTTGCATTCGGTAAAATACCTCATATCCCGAGAACAAGGATCCATTGTAATAAATTACCCGTACTACACTTTATTTTTAGGTACCAGAATCCACCTCCTAATGTTTGATCAGAATTCGTTTCCCGCAAGGTGTGCACACTCGTTGTATGTAAAATGTGACGACCAGAATAAAACAACAACTCAAAATTAACAGGTTCGATAAATTTCGTCATACTTTACTGCTCAAAGTGCAAAATAAACTTTAAAACGAATATTATCAGAAACCGGAATTGTCCCAGGTGCTACGAATTGGCAATTTGGCAATGCATAAAATGCGACAAACGTTATGAGAAAATCCGCGGTATGTACTTCCACTTGAAAAGGAAATGCGGCCCCAAAGAGTACCTCCAGTGTGCAGACTGTGACTATCGATGCGTTGTAAGAACCAATTTAGTGTATCACATACGGAGAATGCACATGACTATGGCTCCAGAACGTTACAGTAAGTGCGGCAAGTGCTACAAAGGTTTCAAGGTTCGATACGACTGTCGAAGCCACGAGAAGATATGCGGCAAAGAGTCGGATCTGCAGTGCGAATTTTGTCCTTATAAAAGTAAATTGAAATCACATTTCGAGACACACATGCAGACTCATATACCGCTAAACGAAGTTGCAACAGCTGATGCAGATTATGCAGATACAAAAAGAGGTAAGTAGTTGTAAGCTCCAGTCACCAAAAACTTGTACAAATATTTATAAATTCTAAATTGTTTATTTCTGATCATTCACATATTAGTTCTTAGCATACCATGACAAAATGTGAGAAAGGGGAGGGGTATAGTGTATGTTCATGTCACACTATAACTATTGAAAAAAATTATAATTAGAACCGCTTTGAATAAAGAACTCTCCGGATTGTACGCATAGGATTATAAGGGATAAGATTTTACTAACAAGGAGAGAGCACGTGATGTGAGTCGCGACATTTGATAAAACATTTAAGAATCATTTTCTATTACTTAAGAATTAAGCCTGTATAACATTAACATTAGCAGTATATGTATACGAATAACTGGAAACTTCTTCGCGCTCGTGAAATTAAGATATACATATATATCTACCTATATTATATAATCGTAAGCGTTATTAAGTCACTCCACCACCCTCCACCACCTCCACATCCCCTCTACATAATAACGTTAAATTGTTTCAAAAACTACGTTATTTTTTTATTTATTTGCCCCTCTACATCCTCCCCACACTCCCTCCACAGCCCCTCCACATTTTCTCCACTTTTAATGCATTACTTTCACATTGGCCTTTACATCCCCTCCACATCCCCTCAACATCCCCTCCACATCCCATCCACATCCCATCCACCCCCCTCCACATAATTGACAGACTATATCTATATTTGTCTATATTTTTTAACTAATTTACTTAGAGTAAATCAACGTAAATCGAACGCACTCACTTACTACATAGTCTAAATATTTATTTTATTTCTATTAAATTCTTATTAGATTAAATATAAAATGATGATATATCTTAAGTAAAAAATTATAGATTTCTGGTTCATGCACATAAGAATCATGCACATTATAATTGTGCACAATTTAGCATTGGTCGAATATAGATATATTGATCAATGTTAAACTGTACACCATTATAATGCGCGATTCTTATATTAATTAAATATTACAACAAATACTCAGTTCTACAAGGTTTATTAAAGTTTAAAAGTTGAATGGGGGTTGGTGAGCGGAGCGAGCAGATGGGAACCCCTCTAGTATATATATATAGGCCTTATATGCCGAGATATAGTTAGAAACATTAACATTCAGTGAAATTACGGGAGCTAGGCTTCATTCCTAAGTACTAGTAAATGCATCTCGTACTCTCTCCTTGTCAGTAAAATCTCTTGTGTATCTTGTCTATAGTCTTGTTAGATAAGTTAAGAAAGACCGTTAATCGACGGTCCCTGACTGTCATATGAAATTTTAATCAATCTCCTATACAAAAAAGGACAGTTAATTTTGATTACAGAAACCCAGTTTTTTCATAGTATTCTCTACTAGCTGTACTCACGGCTACGATCGCATTAACAAAAATGAGACAGCGATGAGCTTTCTTAAATGTTGATCGTTGCGTATTTGCCAGAACGACGTACGATGCTAATGGGTTAAAATCTAAAATTGCACAACTTTTAATTCTGGCAATATTGGAATGTCGAGCTTAATTTTATCTGAATCTTGAATTGTATATTTTTGTTATACAGCCCAATCAAACACATAAAATTAAAAATAGACATGTATAACTTATAAATGTGATATATCTAATTCATTTCTTCGTTATAGTTAGCTATTAAGCCGATTTTAAATCTTTTTTACCATTTCATAGAAACTGATTTAATGAATTGTCAACGAGCATCTTACGTCAAAGAAGAAGTTATGATTTCAGACATTTCTGACACAGGTTTGTACATTTGCATCATCGTACTCGTTATAATTAAAAGAACATGCAGTCGTTAATTGATTTAAAAAATTACAGAGAATGAAGTATTAAACGATGATAACACTATATTACGAAAATGTAGTATTTTATCTGAAGACCTTAAGCAGAGCAATACTCAATCACCATCTAAAGAAAATGACAAATCGAAACATAGAAAATCAGGTATTGGCCGACACACATGCGCGCGACAACACACACACACACACACACACACGCACACGCACACGCGCACGCACACGCACACGCACACGCACACACACACACACACACATCTATACTCAGAGAAAGGATTCTTTGCGGCAAAAAATATTTCTTAATTGTTAAGTTCTGTGGATTTGAATACGGTCAAATGAATATTTCTTAACAGTTAAATACATCGTCTTAATAGTTAAAAACTGAGTACTTGAGTTGTTTGCCAACGGCTGATCGCCTGACTTTAAGGTTAACTGAATTTTTCATATTTCTAAGATGTTTATATGACCGTTACATGTTAGTATGGGTTTTCGCCTGCCACGATTATGTCTACGTACAAGATCTTTTTATATTTTAATGCTTGAAAAGCATCATTATATGCTACAAAATCGTCAAATAACCTTTGATACTCGACATGTTTATCTTACTCGTATAGACTTTTCTCAAGTTCGAGTTCTTAAGGTCATGCTAAACCCCCTGTCACCGTCAAATACGGAGAACCACTTATTTCATTGAATTCTCAATTTTGAGAAAATATCTCTCTGAAAAATTGTTGTTTTTGATTAGGACAATAACGTTTCATACAGGTGGCTTTCACATCGCCTTAACTATTAAGAATTCAACATTTGCGGCAAGTACGTGAGAATTCGATTCCGCAAGTACACGATTCAGTTGCCACAAGGAATCCTTTCTCTCAGTGTATATGAAGTCAACATGTTAGCATACTTGAAAAAATTATTTCTTATAATTGTTTTGATTTTTATTGCACGATATGGCAACATTCTACCTTAATTGCAGAATCATATTTTTCAAATAGCAAAGATTTTTTTGAAATATTTATATGTCGAATAATGGTGGCAGTTTAAACAATAATTATCACTTATACTTTAAAATTAGCTTGCAAAAACATCATTTACAGAAAGGGGTTTCAATAGTATTAAGAATCCCGTATACGGCCACCCGAAAGTTGAAATTTCGAATCAATTCGAATAAAAATTGTAAGAACTATCATGCAGACCGATGTGTTATTTTCCGATATTAGGTGAGGGCGCGGCGCCATTTTTTGTATAATAATGAATAAATATGTTTGATTTTTTGAGTACTGTATACAGGATTCCTGCAAATAATTTTGCTGGTTTGTACTTCAGTCATTATATCATATGCGTCCCGTATGGAGAAAACTCAAGTTGAGTATTATTTCGAACCCTCAACTGAATTTCTATATTGTACAAGTCTAATAACCTACCAACTTTTAGTTGAGGGCTCGAAATAACACTCAACTTGAGAGTTTTTTTCCGTATGGGGTTATAATAATGAAAAAATTTTGTAAGTGATTAAAAACAATTATAACGATTTAATTACTGAACAACGCTAATATTATGTTAATGAACAACTATATTTTTAGAAAACCTTAAGAAAAGCAATAATCAATTACCACCTGCAGATAATACCAAAATAAAACGTATAGCTGGACAATATAAATGTACAAAGTGCGGTTCTAATTACAAGACCAAGTATCGCCAGCAGAGGCACGAAAAACTCTGTGGCTTATCACCGTTTTTGACGTGCAAGTTTTGCAACTTCAAGACAAGGTACATAAGTAATCTGAAGCAACACTTGCTGAAGAAGCACAAGGGCTTGAAGACAGGAGAGATCCAAAAGATTATTGACACAGCAAAGATAGAAGAAGAAAAGATATTTGGTATGAATCATTTGTATTGTCTATTCAACATATATTTTTTTCAACGTGTATATAAAACAGGTTCTCTTTCATGACTATGAACCGAATGGAAAATTCCGCATTTTAAGCATGCTTGATTGAGGTAGTGAAAGATAAAAATTTCTACCATCTTTATACATACAGAGAAAATATATATAAAGCAATATTCCAATAAAATTTTGGGACATTCCGACTTTCCAGCACTTTTTATTGATATTTTAAAATGTTGGGATTTAAAGTTTCATGACCAATCAAAGCAGTGGCGACACTTTCTTCTAAGTGAAAATGAACATATAAAATGGATGCATTTGAAAACAGATTATGTAAGAAATTCTGCATATTTTACAGTTCCAGAATCTGTAAAGAAAATAATTTAAAAAAAACTTTTTAACACTTTTAAAAAATCATTACAAAATATGTTTGATTTAAAAATACTAGAAGCAGTTCAAATATAGAGTTAATAACTTTGGCCCCGTTTTATTCCTACATTATTACATATAATAACTTTACAACCATTATGTTAGTACAATTTATTAGGGTGATGCTAAACCCACCCGTCATGGACAATTACAAGGACTCACTTCTTTTTATCTAATTTTCAATTATTATTAAATATCTCTCTGAAATGTTGTCCTAATCAAAAACAACAACTTTCCATAGAGATATTTTCTCGAAATTCAAAAATAAATTAAAAAAGTGGTGCCCCGTATTTGCTGATAACGCGATTGTTGAACTTCATCTTAATAGATATAATTAGTTTTAAAATCCATCGGTCATGTATGTTTATTTAGGAGAAAAGAAATTATCAAAATTGCTTTGCTTCGGTCAAGACAGTTCAAATCCCAATAAGTTTTATGACAGTTTTATGACATTTTTCATGATAGTCATAGCACAAGTATATGGGTGATTGTAAAATGTTGGGTCTTTCAAGAGTATAATTTAAAGAAAAAAGTCTCTAAAGAAATTTAAAATGGTCGAGATCCGTTATCCGGCTGTAAAGAATTCAAAACATAATGAGTATAATATCTAGATAACCTATACAACTCAAATGATAATGTTACCTATCTAATTCTCATTATTTGTGACGATTTACGGACTGTTATAATACCGTTTCTGAGGCATCGAAATGACTTCAGTCCGTTACTTTGAGTAATGCATGAAAAGTACTTTGTGTGACATGACAATACTGTTTCGATGGATCAAAACACTGTATCTGTCTCTTTGAGTTTTTACAGAATAGGTCATTTGATTAACCAAATTTTTGGCATTTTGTGGCGTCGTGATACGATTTTGAACAATTAAAAAAATTATACCTAGGGTACTAGGGTACTTGTCCGTATTAGTGTGCCATGAAGCAATTTTTTGCATTTAATAATTGATTACTGAACGTATATAGCTTTAATCTTTGCTATTGAAGTTTATATAGGTATTCTAACTTCCGTGTTTAAGGTGGAATTTGTTTTAATTGAATATATTAAGCATTCATATAGATATATTAGAAATAAAAAAAAAGGTTTTGGTCCATAATAGTGTGCTTCTTCAATGGGTTATAACGTATTACTGTGACCAATCTGCCCGTATTAGTATGTGTGTCCACAATTCTGTGCCCCCCATTAGTGTGCCTGCTCAAAAAACTGTGCCCCCGATTAGTGTGCTCATGAAGTCTCATTTTAATTATTTCTATAATTACTACTAAATATTAATACTAATGGAATCTATTTTTTGTTTAAGTATAAGATAACTTAAAATAAGCTTAATTAAATAATTGTATTATTATTCTTTATTTATATATTATTTTGAAATATTATAATAAATAATTGTAATTAGATAGTTTTTAATTAATAATTAATAAATATAAATAAAGTTTCAAAATATTTGAAATTAATAAATGTGATAGACACAGAGATATTATGAACAAAACTAAATATTTGATACAGAATTCATAATCTATAAATTATCTAAATTCATGCAAACTGATACAATGATAATGATTTATTATGCACTATTCCATAATAACAGCTTTGGAAAAAATAAAGCTTGCGAAAATTTCTTCTCCCTTCTACAAACAGAAGTGAGGTTATTCCGTCGATCATGAGGGGGCGCATAAATACGGACAAACTTCGAAAATGTCGCGGTATTACTGGATTCATTAATAAATTAATAAATTGAGTCTAAAATGTTCATTTCACATTTTTTAATATTAAATTGAATTATTTTATGATATAATAAATATTTTGTTTGTCATAAATCACGTCCGAATAATTAAATTAAGTTTTAAAAAGTCAAACAATCCTTAGCATTTTAGACTAGGAAACAAAGTAAAACCACCAAATCATGATTCATATGTTTAAAAAAATTATAACTATATGAAAAACATTTTAAACTTTCATGTAACTCTTGTAAACTCTAACTTAATAGTTTATCTTAGTTTTAAAAATAGTTTTAATAATTCATTTATGATTTAATCGCTGCAAATTACATTTAAAAAAAAGGCACACAAATATGGACAGGCTCATAAATATGGACAAGTACACTATGTATAAGTATATAGTATACCTTGAATACCACTTTAATGAGTACAAAATACTTTTCTTTATACCTAAAGTCAGGAGTTTTTTAATTAAAATAAATGGATTCAACTCGCTGGATTATTAGTTTCTTCATCTATACTTTTAAATTGAGAATTGGCGAGTAATCGAGTGATATCAAATTTAAAATTTCATTATTTAGTGCTTTAAAATTTATTTCAGACATGCCAGAAAGTTAGAATGTCCCTAGTTTACCATGATTCACGGTAATTTTTACTGCGAATTTTGTCACATGACTGTTGTGTTATTTAATTTATGTACTTAAACCGATAATTATAATAGAGATCTAAATGTGCATCTGATATTGGATATTGTATATTTCAATTCTAAGTATTTAATTCTTATTTTACATTTATAATTATGTATTGTACGACAATCCAGAATATTTCATCAGACCCACATACATAAGTCCCTATCATACTTTTGTTAAGACAAATACATAGGCTGTGTAACATGGGTGAAAGACATTTTTAAGCTCGACCACGACTCGTGCTAAAAACACCTCACCCTCGTTAAAAATAACTTATCCCCCTTCCAACTTGCTCAATATACTATTAACATGTTTTTATACCTTATACACTTCTTAGGTAGTGCGTACAAGAATAGATTAACATTCAGTAAGTTTTCGTGATTTTTAGTGATCAAGAAGTGTATACATCTTGTGGGAAACGTATTTCGATCGAGAAGTTGCTTTCTGCTAACTAGAAATGAAGCTTATGGGTTCTTGTTCTCGAGATATAAGCTATTTTACTTCAAACGCGCGTTATTTTAATGAAACTATGTACGTCTTGTTTCGATAACAACTCTGTAAGAAAATTAATCCAAAATATAATCAAAGTAGGTGGAAAGAGCTATAATTTAACTTCATTTCGTATAAAAATATTAGTCTGATGCAAAGTTATTTAAAATTAAAGATGCAGGCTGAATGTGCATGAACATTCGATGAAACAATGCTTAAAGTATAGCTCTTTTCACCTACTTTGCTTATCTCTCGGGTCAATTTTTCTAACATAAAGACTTGAGTCGTTTGGTTGAAGTAAAATACCTGATATCTCGAGAACATGGACCAACAATTTCAGGTAGGGGAAACTAGGGTAAAGTGAACATACGGGTAAAGTCAATCATGCTTATTATTTCTTCAATAAATTGTTATTTATGCTTAATTTTAATTTCAGTGAAAGAAAAGTTTCACTACATAACAATTAATATTCTACAAAAGAAAAATAATTGTATTTTTCGATCTTAAAAGAAAGTTGGTTTGTCGAATTTAATATAACGATTATAGATGTTTATAATCAGTTTTATTGCTAGATTTTTTTTCTAATTACTTTAAATACGTTTTACTTACTATTGCCAAGAATGCAGAGCTTTAAATGATGTTTTTCTGTTTTTAGACAAACATTTTTAAGAATCGACGTCTCGGGGTAAAGTGCATCAGGGTAAAGTTGTTCGGAAAAAATGTGATTACACTAATTTATACGCGGCCAGATGAAGAATTTAACAAAGCATTGATCAAGGTGCGTGTTAATATAGTATACAAAGCATTTGTTCCAACGCATTTTGTATTTAAGCCAATATGAGCCAACATAACCTCCATATTTAACTTTTTCGTATTTTACAACATTTTAAAGGTTCTAAAATGTCATTTAAGTTTAATTATTATCTAAATCAACAATTTTATCTATTCCTGTACAAAAATAGTAAAATATTTTCCAAATATTTAATTCTATCCTCTAGTTCACTTTACCCCGCACTGAAAGGCCCGGGTAAAGCGAACCGGCATTTTTTAAAAACAGCTAAATAATATTAAACTTAATAAACGACTTTTTTTTAAGTTGCTAGTATGTTCATTAATGTAAGAAGTTTCTTGTGCAACTTACAAAGTAATGTTTTAAGTATGAAAAATACATTATTTTCGACTTTTACAGTACTATGTTCACTTTACCCTGGTTTCCCCTACCAGAAACCACCGCCTAAAATGTGATCAAAATTCGTTTCCCGCAGTGTGCGCTCTCCTTGTACATAAAACGTGACATTCCAATAAAATAATAACTCAAATCCAACAGGCTCGATAAATCACATCATACTGTATTGCTCGAATTGCGACGTGAACTTCAAATCGAAGAGTACAACTGACCGGAAGTGTCCCCGTTGCCGCGAACGGGCAGTCCTGCAGTGCCTAAAGTGTGACGCGCGTTACGACAAGCTCCGCGGTATGTACAAACACCTGAAGCACAAATGCCTCATCAAGAAGTACTTCCATTGCGCGGACTGTGACTATCGGTGCACTTCCAAGATTTACTTGCGTCTTCACGTGGAGAGAAAGCACACGACCGTGGCACCGAAGGATTATGAGAAGTGCGCAAAGTGCGGCAAAGGCTTCAAGCACCTAACGTACCGTCGGATGCACGAGAGACTGTGCGGTGAAGATCCACACCTGCAGTGCAAATATTGCCACTACAGAAGTAAGAGGAAACAGCATTTCGACAAACACATGCGGATGCATGTACTGCAAAACGAAGTTGCAACGGCTGATGCAGGTCGTGCGGATGCAAAAACATGTAAGTAGTCGGTGCCAGTTACAAAAATATTGTACAAATATTTCTTAATTCTGAATTGTTTATTTGGAATCGTTCACGTATTAGTTATTGAATAACGCTTCTAAGAGGGGGGGGGGGGGGTCTTATAGTATACCGTCATAAAATGTGATTGGAGAAAGGGGGGTTTGAGTATTTTTACGTCACACTATAACTATTGAAAATAAATTATTAATAGAACCGACTTAAAGGGACGCCGGATATCTCTGTGCTTATCTAATTGAGTTTTCAATCATAATTTTAAGAGAAATAATTTTTCTGAAAAAATAATAGTTGTCCCCGCTTCGTTTTATAGTAATCTAAATATATGTGCAAGCTGGGTTCATATGTTTTTTTGCTTTCGAGAAAACTTTGACAAACTTAGTACATAAAGGTTAATCTCCACGTAGTTGGCCCTCATAGTGTGTCAAAGTTTTCTCGAAAAAAAACAATCATATGAACCCAGCTTGGACATATATTTAGATTACTATAAAAAGAAGCAGGGACAATTATTATTTAAAACAAAAATGATTTCTCTTAAAATTATGAATGAAAACTCAATTAGACAAGGACAGAGGTATCCGGTGTCCCCTTAAACAAAGAACGCTTCGGACTATTGGGAATAAAAGTGTCCTGTCTGAAGCTAAGCAGTTTTGACAAGTACTTATTTCCTTAATAAGCATATACAATGAAAGGATTTTAAAAATTATTGTATCTGTCAATTGTATTCAAAAAAGTGATTGCCAAGGTTTTAGGTATATGTAATAATGAAGGAATAAAAGGATGACAAAGGGGTGACAAACAAAGATGAAAGTGTCGTTACTAATTTTCTTCGGTCATGATATTTTAAATCCCAATACCTTCCAGATTATAAGGAGAAAAAAGTAGGGAGTTCATCGCGCTAAAATACGCTTCCGCTTACTACGACATTCACGTGAAAATCACGTGAGTCAGTGAGAGATCATCCATATTAGGTGGGTGCAGGTAATATGACGACCTTAAGAGGAGTCCGTATCTTCTGTCCTTGTCTAATCACGTTTTTGCTATTTATTCAAATTGTAGTTTGTTAATTGAAGAAATAAAAGTTGGCCCCAATTGGTATTAAAATAAGGAATATTTTGAAACCTTAAAAAGTATCAAACATTATTTCCTTTTCGAGAAAACTTCGGAACGGAAAAACTAACCTCAATTTTCGCGTTGCGAAGTTTTCTCGAAAAGAAAATAATGCTAGATACTTTTTAAGGTCTCAAAATTTTTCTTACTTTAATACCAATTGGGGTCAACTTGTAGTTTTTCAATTAACAAACTACAATTTGAATAAATAGCAAAAACGTGATTAGACAAGGTCAGTAGATACGGACTCATCTTAAGGAACTTTCGGTTTCCAGTAAATATATTTCGAGTTTTGGGGCTTCGGATACTTTTAGGACTTGTTATTTGAACCTTTAACTCTAATACCTTATGAGTTTTTTTTGCAAAAATATTTATTCTCTGAATAATAATGGAAGAAATTCTAAACAGTTAAAAACTGGCCACTTTATGTACAGTCATTATCTCAGCGGCTAATATATGACGATTATCTTAATTTTTTAAGAATAATGATAAATAGAAAAATTCTAAGGAATTCTTGGTATGACCCTGTTTCAATAACATAGTATATAACGTAAAACATGTAACCAAATTTTCATAAATTTATGGAATGTATGTGGGTTATTCCGCCGTAAAAGTTTTAAAATGATATTATAATATAATAAATGGGGAAATAATAATAATACTAATTATGATAAGATGTATAATGTAAGATATATCATTTTTAATTTTCATTTGTGAATTTGTCAAAAAACAAGTTAGCCATTCGTGTAACGAACTTATTACGGGTCTGCAAGTTTCATCGCGTTTCTTTTCATTACAAAAGTTTTTAGAGTTACCATCAACTTTAACGTATTCTGATTCAATCCATTCTAAATCATTTTCATCTCCTATTTCTATGTTTCATAAACATTAGTTAGAAAAGGACATCGAAATAAATAGCCTTACGTAAGAATTTGTTAACCCCCCTCCCCTGCACACAGGTATTCGTAAGGTTTTCGTACATCCTTCCCCCTTTGTAACCCTTACGTAATTTTATATCGATTTTATATCGATTTTATTGTTTTACAGCAAAAGATTCAATCATTTTAAAACAAGAAATTTATGTCGAAGAAGAAGTTATGATTTCAGACTTGCCTGACTTCTCAGGTTTGTACCTTTTGTACGCTTTACTCATCACAATTACGAAAATAAATACAGTAGTTAACTGATTTAAAAAATTACAGAGAATGACGTATCAAACAACAGTAAAAGTACGTTACCAAAATATAATTCTGTATCTAAAAATCATGAGAAGCACAATGATCAACTATCATGCGAAGAAAATAACAAAGCGAAACTTGTAACTCAGAGGAATACAGGTATGGATAGTATCAAATTATTTGAAAATTATAATTTCTCGAATCCATAATTATTTTGCATTTACTTTTTAGGCAGTGAAGAAAACGACGTTGTTAGATTTACTAAAGCAGGTACCATCCGCAACGACGTTGAATTGGATAAGAAAGGTTTGGAATGTACCAAATGCGGTAATAAGTACAGAATCATAAGTTCTCTGCAGGAGCACCAGAGAATATGTGGCTTAGCGCCATTTTTGAAATGCGAGTTTTGCGACTACCAAACAAGTTATATTCGTAGTTTGAAGAGACACTTGCAACATAAACACAAGAACTTGAAGATCGGACAGATCCTGCAGATTATTGGTGGAGCGAAGGCGAAAGAACATGAGATGATTGGTAGAGCGGAGGCGAAAGAACATGAGATTATTGGTAGAGCGAAGGCTAAAGAACATGAGATGATTGGTAAAACGAAGGCGAAAGAACATGAGATGATTGATAGAGTGAAGATGAAAGAACATGAAATGATTGGTAGAGCGAAGGTGAAAGAACATGAGATGATTGGTATGAATTTTTTGTATTATCCATTTAACAAATATTTGTAGTTCGCGTTTTTACATATTATACAATTTTTAGATAATGAATCCGAGTCTAAAACGATATGCAGTAAGTTTATGTGTTTTCTAATAAGAATCTCTTGTATAAAATGTGATGTAAGGGACCATCCATAAATTACGTAAGACTTTTAGGAGGGAGGGGGGTCTCTATTACTCTTACGGTGTATACTTAATGCATAGGAAAATCAGTGAAAATGTCTTACGTAGGGAGAGGTCTGAAATTCTTGAAAAAAGCCTTACATAATTTATGAACGGCCCCTAACGGGTTACGCTTAGTCAGGAGGACGAAAAATGGCATTTTGTTTGACGATTTTTGTAGAAATATGTATGAAAAAGTACATCTCTTGAACATATTCTAGTATTTTTTTGGAAGCAATATATATTACAATATAGTGACATTGCAGACACTACCCAAAGAATTATGTTTTAAAAGCGCTATGCGGTGTGCAAGATTGCTTAGAACTGAATCAACACAAATGAAAAATTCAATAAGCTTCTGTTAGTATATGAGTTGCTATTGTCTCTAAACAAAGAAATTTATTTTTTTAACCAAAACTCTATTTTTTATAAAGATAAAATAAAAAATAATAAAAAAAATCAACTTTAAAAATTTGCATTATGTGTTTAAACAGTCACCAGTTTGTCAAAAATGATTTTATTTTATATCTCCTTTGTTCAGAAGAAAAAGCAATTTATATATTAACAGAAACATTTTCAATTTTTCATTTCTGTTGATCCAGTGCTGAGTAAGCGTGCTCACCGCACATCGCCATTAAGGATAACTTTCTTAGGAGGATGTCTGGAACGTCACTATATTATAATAGTTTATAACCAAAAGAAATACTAGAATATATTTAAGATATTCATTTTTAACACTTTCGCTGATGACAATGTATAAGCATTTTCTTTTCCACACTGATAGTGCATATTTACCATAATTTTGTATTGTAATTTTAATTAGTGATTATTACAATTGCAATAAGTCTAATTTCAATCAGTACTTTTGTTTTTTTAAAGTCCTTAAAATAAGAGAACCGTTGCTTAAACTCATAAACGCATATTTTTGTGCTATTAATACCATAAAAATCGTAAATTTGGAACAATATTCATGAGCTATATATGAGTCGTGTGTCACCAGCGGAAGAAATGTTCATGAGCCATTTTTGGTATGTGCAGCAGTGAAAGTGTTAAATAAGCCTTCTGTTGATAAAACAGTTATATCGATTTTTCTACAAAAATCGTTAAACAAAACGCTTTTTTTCAGACTCCTGACTGAACGTAATCCCTTAAGAATAAAACAATGATTCGAATTTGACAGGTTTCAGAAAATTCGTCAAAATGTACTGCTCAAATTGTGAAATTAACTTCGAAAAGTACCTCTCAAAAAACCAGAAGTGCCCCAATTGCCGCGATCTAATAGTTTTACAATGTCTAAAGTGCGACAGATGTTACACGAGCCCGAGCAGTATGTACACTCACTTAAGGAGCAAATGTGGGCCCAAAGAGTACTTACAGTGTGCAGACTGTCACTACTATAGCTTTACCAAGGCAGATTTGCGGCTTCACATAGAGAGAATGCACAAAACTATAGCATCGCAAGACAACGATAAGAGCGAGCAAGGCTTCAAGCGCCGACTCAAACGTCAAATACCCGAGAGGATGTGTAACAAAAAGTCAGATCTGGAGTGCGAATATTGCCCTTATAAAGGTAAAAGGAAACACGATCTCAAGAGACACATGCAGACGCACATACTGCAGCCGGAAAATGAGGATGCAACGAACAATGCAGACTACGTAGACGGAAAAACTAGCGATGGCGTTGAAGTTCCAGGTACAAAAGAATTGTGCTTTACGACCCTGTTGAACAAAAATTTGATTAAGGCCGCACGATTACACAATTTTCTTCAACAGGAAAATAACAGAATTTAACTTTAATAAACTAATGATTTATTTTGCTTTTAGAATATTCATCAAGGTTTGGTAAAGTACCCGCTTCAAGTAATCATAAATCAAGTAAGAATTCGTTATTGCTTTTTATTTCGGGTTGCTATTGAATAACGTTTAATAATAAAATGACTACTAATTCTACGCAGGATTACAGGAGCTTATCGAGATCCACTGTAAAAAGGCCTACGTTGTTTTACACAGGCTTGCAAAATTATAGCGGTAAATGAAGTTAAATTACTGCGCTACTGACCTTTCAGATTTCGCCGATCTACTAATGATTAACCACATCCTATATCGTAATATTACCATCTCACGTAAAATAAGTGCATTTAATGCTGGAATGAAAGTATAACATCTACCAACATTGTATTCTTAGAGACACTATCATTATACCAGTTTCGAGTAATAATACCTTGAAAATCGTGTGAATTTAATTTACAGTATTTAATATTGTCATACTGCATTGGCAGGGGGTACCTTTATTTCCAACATTGACTGCTGTAATTTTACCCCCAGATTTTGTATCGTGCATATTGTTCAAAATGCAAAAGTAAAAATATAGAGTCATTAAGGGCAGAAGAAAATGCGTCATATACGAAACTAAATTCATGCACCACCACGGCGAAGGCGGCAAGATATTACATGCAGAAACTGATCGGCACATCAAAAGTTGTGGTGTAAAGTAATTATCTGGATTTGTCAATGTTCTCTTATATAAATAATTCAATACGAAAAGAACATGATTTTAATTAACAAGAAATAACAATTTATTATTGTTAAGTTATTTTTAATACAAAATGATAAAATATATAATTTTTATAATTTTTATATAAATAAGTAACTATTGACTGACTCATTTATCATGACCTAACCTAAATTCCTAGATCTAGAATCGTTAAATTTGGTGAGTACATTATTTGTATGGCATAAGCACTGACTGAGGAATAATTTTTCGACAATTTAACCTCTAAGAGGATTTAAAAAAGGTATAGAGAAATAAGTTTATCAAAAACTTTTATTTCTTGTAGGAAAGTGTGAAAAATGATATATGAGCAAATCCCAAGCGGTCCGATGGAATAATGCAGTGTCGTCCTCAGTTAGTCACATCTGGGGTTCCGCAGGGTTCTCACCTGGGACCGTTACTCTTCTGTATTTATATTAACGATCTAGTTTCGCGCATATCTTTTGCTCGTATATTGATGTAAAGCGGATGATGTAAAAATATTTGCGAATGTTCAATCTTCATACGATGCTTCAGCACTACAGGGGGATTTGGATGCAATATCTCAATGGGCAAATGAGAATGGGCTTCCTTTGAATGTTAGCAAGTGTAGTGTTATGTCTTTTACGAGAAGTAAAGCTCCTCTTTTTTTCAACTATTCCATTCTGGATTCTCAGCTCACTAGAGTTTTTGCCGTTAAAGACTTAGGAGTCACGTTTGAGCCTAATCTCTCTTTTTCGCTACACATTGAAGATGTTGCATCCAAGTCCTTTAGAATGCTTGGGTTTATTAAGCGTGCCACTACTAAGTTTCACAATCCTTCGGCTATAATTCATCTTTATAAATCTCTAGTCCTCTCTAATTTGCTGTATTGCCCACAGATATGGAGGCCTTATATTAGGTATTATATTGATAAGCTTGAATCAGTTCAACATTCTTTTCTAAGGTATCTGGCGTATAAGCTAGATAGGCCAATTCATCGTTTTAGCCATGACTATGGTGTTATTACCGAGGATTGTGATATTCAAACAGTGGAGTCCATTCACTATCTTCAAGATTGTGTTTTGACATACAAAATTGTGCATAGTTTCATTGCTTGTGAAGACTTGCGTAACTTATTCATTGAGAGGCAACTCTCTTATTCTTTACGTCACTTTCGCGGTCTTCATGAAAATGTTTCCACGTCTAATTTTGGTTTTTATAGTTCCATAAATAGGTTGAGAAGACAGTGGAATGTATTACCGCAAAGTATTATCTGTAAACCTACGTTATCTACCTTCAAGACGGCAACTAGATCACTCTCTAAAGCGTTTTAAACATCCGTATATTATATTTTATCTGATTTTTCAGTCATTATTACATTAATGTTGGTACTTTTATATATTTTTCTATTTTCTTTTTCTTTTTCCTTCTTTTTTCTTCAACACATGTAAAGGGCTTTTGCCCGTGAAATCAATAAATAAATAAATAAATAAATAAATCTCTGAAAATTTTCATATTTAGGTTATGCACTTTTAATAACGTTTTATGAAAAAATAATTAAGTGTTAAAAGTAAGACTATTTTATTCCTATTAGGTTATAGATAATTTCCATATACATACTTGATGTCATAAATATATTTTACTTTAACATTCAAATCACAAAATGTTAGAATTTCTGCATACGAGGCCCCATTTTTCTCATCGTTTCAAGATTAAAAGGCTCTTGAATTAAGCCGTAATAATAATTACAAGATAACACAGAAATGTGCTTCTACTTGGAGTATAAAAGAACGGACATTTATAATCCATAATGAGATTGGAAATAGTCAACCTTCAATAACAAGTTACATAACAATGAAGTTGAAAAAACATCACATGAACAAAATTACCCAACCTAATATATTCGAATGTCCAAGTCCCACTGGAGGGCGCTGTTGTTATGGCTGAAAAGTATAATAACGTCACGTGATTCGTGTAAACACGCTTTCGCATAACATGCAAATACATTTGCATTGTTTTATTCATCACTTCTATTCAGATTCATAACTTTTTATTCAATTTCCGTTATTAGTTTCTCTACTTTATGAATATATATCCATGTTTAAAGTTTTGCTCTGATACTTTTAGGTTAAAGCTGCTTTATGTTATATAAAAATTGACACTTTTGCAGTTACCATAAGATATTTCTTGACAATTAAAATCTTTTGACCTAAAAAAATTTTTTTACATTTTTTATATATTTATTTAGTCTGTGTCCTAAAAAACGAAAGTTTTTTGAGTTTGATCGAAGATAAAAGTTAACTTTCTAATTTTTTTTGTAAGAGAATTAATAAAAATAATGATTTATAACTGAAAATAATCTTTTTCTTGGATAAAATTAAATAAACTTTAAATTGTTTAGCTCGCAGACATGATTACAAATACACAAAGAGTGTGACGCCATCATATGCAGTAGGTATACTGCAACTCTGCTACACGCACGCTTGCTTTGTGTTAACTCGTTGACTGCACTCTGTCTGACATATTTCTGCGGCAATTCTGCTGCAAAGAGCCTAACAAACTCATCTGCCACAAGACTTGCGCAATTCTGCTGCAAGTTCCTCTCCACAATTCTTATACAAATCTGTTGTACATGTGCGTGCATTATCTAAGTCTGGACTTAAACTTCCCCAACACTTGCGCAATTCTGCTGTCTAAGATCTGCTGCAAGTATCTCTACAAATCTTGTACAATTCTGCGGCACGTGATTATGCATTATCAGGGCCCAAAAGTTATGCACTCAATCTACTACAAGACTTGCGCAATTCTGCTGCGCATATCTGCTGCACTCACCCGTCAGCAGAAATAATCCAATTTCTAAGACAAGAAAAATTAGAATTGCAGCAGAATGTTATTACGTATATTACGTAACGCTTTTAGGAAGGGAGCAAAAGGAGGGGGGGTCAAGAATTTTCTACTTATCCATAAATATTACATAAAAGAGTAGTTTTTATAATACGAATAGAAAATTTATCTTTTTATTGATGCTTGTTCAAATGGAAGAAAACCTAAGCTGACATGTATTGCTTTTTGAATTTATATAAAATAACTCAATTTATGAAAGTTATAGCTTCTTAAAGGTACTTTCAGTAACGTCACATTGTTTTTAAAGAGACCTATATTTTCTTCAATTTTGATACTACAGTCAGACCTCGCGCACTGTTAACTCGGGCACTATTAACCTCTGCTCACTGTTATAATTTATAATAATATAATTCCATGTCCAGGAATGTATCAAGCTCAAGGGGGGATTCAAAATTTTTTTCTTTATATTAACATTGTACGTTGAATAAAGCTTGTTTTCATTGTAGAATATGAAAATTTTTATTATTTATGTTACTGAATTGAGGAAAGTTATTGAAGTTCTAATGTTGTAGATACATGATTTGTAAATTTTAGTATGATGTACCTGCATACAATTTTCTATTTATACAATAATAATTTATATATTAAGATCAATATTGTAAAGTCTGTGATTCCTCTAATTTGTATAATTTATATTTACAGAATTATTAATTATGAAATAACCTACTATTGTAATAAAAAACATAAGTTAATTTTTTCTAAGGTTGCATAGATTTTGTAATTTATTTGATATACCTAACCTCAAACTATAATCTATTTTTATTTAAAATATTCAAAATTCGTCAAATATCATTGTTATTTATTAATCTTATGATGAATTGAATTATTAAATTTAATTTTCTAAGAAACTTTAAGCACCCTACATTTTTGTAATTTTGTTATATGTACGGCTCTGGTCATTCAATTTGATTGGCTGACGCGGTAGTAACAGTGCCCAGGTGCGTCGGTCCCGACTTGTAACAGTGCGCGGGGTGTGACTGTATCGTAGAAATTTAAAAACTTGACAAAAGAACTATATTACAATCTACTAATAATATACTTTTAACTAAATCTATTTGTTCGTTTGCTACGAATGTGAAATGGGGGTTCCCTGTGAAAATGTCAAGTTAACCTTGGAACGACCCCCAAATTTGACCCGGATAATAGTAGACATTATACGTTAATAAAAGCGTTGTAATAATAAAAATTATTAGTAACTTTAATACAATTCCAAATACACAATTGAGGTACTAAAAAGCAACAATTATGTAATAAGGATAATATTCTTTTCGTAACTTCTATCTCAAGATTCTTTATACTTATATCCTCACTTTGTCAGAGCCATAACCTCCAGTTACCATCTAAGCTGATTTTGTATCAATTTTACCGTTTCACAGAAAATGATTTAATCAATGCCCAACAAGGATCCTATATCAAAGAAAAAGTTATAATTTCAGACATGTCTGAATTCTCAGGTTTGTACTTTTTCTATGTAACACTCGTCATACGAAAATAAATACAAATCTTACCTGATATAAAAAATTACAGAACATGAAGTATCAAACAGTGATAAGAGTATGTTACAAAAACATAATACTCTATTTAAAAACCTTGAAGAGAGCAAAGATCAATTATCATGTGAACAAAATGACAAAACGAAACATCGAACTACAAAAAATTTAGGTATTAATTATATAAATATATTTAAACATTGCATTCCCATGAATTAATTTCTATTTTGTATCAATGTTTTAGATGGTGAGGAAACAGTTGTTAGTACTAAAAAAACTGCTATCGGCCGTAACGACGTTAACTTGGAGAAAAATAGTTTGGCCAAGTGTACCAAGTACGGTGATACGTACAAGGGCAAACACAATCTACTGAAACATCGGAGAATGTGTAAACTGCAAGTCTTGTGATTTCAAGACGAAGTGCAGAAATAACTTGAAGAAGCATTTGAAGAAGATGCACAAGGACTTACAGGCAAACGAGATTTAGAAAAATCTTGATATAGCAAGGACAAAAGAACATAAGATATTTGGTATGAATCGTTTGCTTTGTCTATTTTAGATATATTTTTAACAATGTATAATTTTACATATTATGCACTTTGTAGATAATGAACCCAAGTTAAAAACGACATTCAGTAAGTTTTACATAAAATGTGATGTTATGAATAAAGCAATAATTCTACTGTGTCATGGATGCGCTTATATCACGCTAGAATTTATTCAGTTTCGGCATAAAACCCTTCTCGAAGTATTGCAAGTTACGGAATGAAGACAAGTGTGGATCTGTGTGTGTGTAGCCAGGAGTGCGCACCTCCTACGGGTCGTGAGACCGCATTATCGTGACGAGGGCCACACGGATACACGTCGACTGCGAATCGCGTCGTAAGTGGCAAAAGCCACGCGTAGTGAAAAAGATAAACCGCGTTTCGTTTCGCAAAAACCCGTCAGCTCGAAACTCGAACCGCCCATGAACGACGATGAGTCTATATACGAGACGGACGATTGGTTTTGTCTTCGTGATTGTCGAACTCTCGAACAGCCGGCTTGCCAAGGTTCCCAGGTGCAGAAGTGCAAGCTTGGACACAGCGAGAGGTGCTCCATTGTCCTAATGAAGCTACGACTTTACCGATCACCCCGGACTCCTTCTCCGGTGGCACAGGAGAAACCCACCCACCGTCCGTCGCAATTGCTCAAGGTGCGAAATGAGCTTCGAAATAATTATTTAGACAAACCGGAAGTGAATTCCCAGTGCTGCGAGCTAGCTATAGTCTTGCGATGCCTGAAGCGCAACAGGCGTTAGGTGAAATGTGAAAGTATGGACTCTAATTTGAGATTCAAAATGTCAACCCCAAGAGTGCTTCCGGTGTACAGATTGCGACTATACCAAAGTACTTCGAAGGCGAATTTTCGCGTTCACGTACAGAGAATTACACAGCACTGTGGCACCCAAGTGCGGTAAACGTTTCAAGGACGAATTTCAACTGCAAAATCACGAGTTGATGATACGGTAAAGAGCCTGACCTGCATTTTAAGAGATACGAGCAGAATCACATACTGTATCCGGAAAATGAGAAGCAGTGTGTATAATACGACAAATGTTACTTTATGGTCAAGAGCATATTGTGAAAATAAAGAATTGTGATGTAAAGTAGTAAATATTATCTTTATGTAGATAATTGAATACGAAAAAGACATGTAATATAAAATTAAAAAATAAATAATTTTTATTTTATATATATAAATAATACGAGATTGTCTATGACTCATTTATCATGGTCCAACCTAAACTCCTAGACCTAGAATAGCGGAATTTGACAAGTATGTCCTATGACGCAAGCACCGAATAAGGAGGAATTTAGCAACAATTTATGTATAATTTGTCAAAAACTATGAATTCTTGAGGAAAATGTGAAAATTTGTATACATTACATAAAAATTATAAAAATCTATCATTAGTTTGTTTAAGTTTGTTCTTAACACCCCTACTTTCGGAGTTTTAAACATACAAATTAAATCAACTCTACCCAAAATTGATCAATTTTGAACAAATTTTAAAACTGATCAACACATTAAAATCGTTTATCACGCAATTTCGAATTTTTGCATTATCATAGATTAAAAATAATTAAAATAATTTAAAAATATTATTTTTTACAGATTTTAATATTGTTTACTAACAATACTATTAATATTAACCATTTTGTTAAATATGTTTAATATATTTATTATTGATTTTAAATAATTTTAACATTTATTGTTAGCTTTTAATTACTATGTTATACATTTTAAAACAAATTTAATGACAACTAATTTGATGTCTAGTAAAAGACAACAGAGCAATATCAGAACTTCAAAACTGTTTTATCATTTATAAACATAGTTTTAAAAGTTTTTGCATCAGATTTTTTACTTCAAATTATAAATTCAGGTTAATTTGTGTGCAAAATTATGTATTTTTGTGTAAATTCAATAAATAATATTAACAAAAAGTTTGTCATAACAATATTTAATCTTTATAAACAAACATTTGTTGACAATTGTTGAATTATAATTATGATGTTAGTAAATGATTGTTACGACTACGTTAATTAGATTTATTTTATAATTTAATTATTTAGTTTTTTTTTAATTAAACCTTTGATACGAGTACCTATAAGATTCATGGTTTTATTATTACTTATATTATTGTATTTTTAATTGAAATTTAGAATTCATGGGTTTAAATGTTATGATTTTCTTACCTTAATATTTGTTTTGAATTAAACATTTCTTTTTACCCTTTCTTTAGTTGAATTTGTACTGTATTTTATTTATCACAATTTAAATTTCTTGCTTTTCGTGATGTCATCTGGCCCACACTGCTCTCTCATTGGCAGACGGCTCTTTCACGTCTAACCTAACGTGATTGACAAGATGACAGTCCGCTCAGCTGGAAACAAAACATTGAAGTTTCAAACGCTAAACTAAAGTTAAAAATGAGAAATATTCTAGTGCATATCGGATTGTTTTGTCAGTTTGTTTGTAGATAAATATAATAAATATTAACAATAGTCAAATATTAAATTATATTATAGTATTAAAAAACTGTGATCGGAAAATGAATGATTTTAATAAACCTCACTGACAGTATTTATAGTGATTATTTATTGATTTAACTTATTTTTAATGTGTGAATAAAGTAAGGGAGAACCATAGTAATCCACAAACTTCTTAACATACTATCAGTTTTTTACTGACGAACTATTGTTTTGAGGAAAAATGACAGTTTTAAGGTCTAATTTGTGGTTAGTATACTTTTGAAAAATGTATTTATTTATGGTTTAAATGTTTAAAAAAACAATTTAACAGCGCAATGGTATAAGTACATGTTATGATAAGAAATTAACTGTTCATATATTTAAGATTTTAAAATACGTATGTGAATCATAAAATAATCATAAACCATTCTGCAAAAATTGATGCACCGTATTTACACAATTGTAATAGCTTGAATTTATACAATTGTAGTCAATGACGAAAGAAGTGATAAAGTCTAAGGGGCTCAGTTTGTTTCTCTCATCAATAGTTAACTAAAGGCATGTGTCTAATGATTTTTAATCTAAATATAAAACAATCGGCACAGAACTGCTATAAAAGAAAGGTAGATGTACAATGAAAGGTCAAATACAATGCACTAAAATTAGACTAATGAATTTTTTAATTGTCACAGTCTTGTTCTAAACATGCAATAAATATTTGTATTTTTGAATAATTAATAATTGGGAATATCAGAAAAATTCATTTTTCACCTATATGTATCCAATAATGTGAAGTACATATGGAAAAATTAAAATGTGATTTTATGAATAACATCTTTCTTTTTAGATGTAATTTTTTGTCATGATTTCTAGTATGCGTTTACGCTTATTGATTGAATCAACGATTTTTAATTTATTAAAATTGTCTGTCAAGTTATATTTTATAGATATCACAATTAATTTAATTATTGTTTTTTAACAGGTTGATTGCTAATAATGTAATACAATTTTTTGTCTCCTGTGCTGCAAACAAATTGGAATAATTTTAAAAATAATAAAATAAAAATGCTATAGCACTATTACAATATAATTTATCATATATTTGTTTTTTTGGGTCACATAAAATAAGCAAAATATCACTTTAAAAGATTTGGTCATATTTCTAGCTAAAGGGTACATATACTTACTGTATTGCACCTGAGGTAAAAAAATGATAGTACATATGAGTACCCTGTAGCACTAAACCTGTTAACAATATTATCATAAACAAGTAATACATATCAAGTTTTAAGCCATTTCCACATTACTATTATCAATGATATTTCATAATTTATAATAATTTTTATCATTATTACACCACATTAAGATTGGATTTTCAAAAAATCCTATACATTTTTGAAGTGCTAGTACACCAATATTAATACTTTACAATTCATTATTGCTTCTTTCTCATCTATTATTGTGCACTGGTAGATGAATAAACTTTTAACAAAGAATAATACCAATACTATAAACTGCTTAAGCACAGTGCTATGTCAAAGAGACGTCTTGATGAATCGAGTCACAGAATCTTACACTAAATAAAGTAATCAAATTACCAAATTACTCCGATAGAAAGTTGCTTAGCTTTATTGGGGTTTTCGGCTTATGAAAATGATGGGAGCCTTGATTATAAGCAAGGAATCTAGACCAAACTACATAATTTTTTACTGAGGTACTTTCGTATAATTTTTTTTTTTTCAGCACAATATTCCATATAATTTCAGAAGTTTTCTTTTTTAGTTTTTAAGTTTAGTATCCCCGCCAATTTCAAATTATTAACTATACAAATTTTAATTTATTTTTCCATAATTGATTACAGATGAAGAATAATGAATTATAAAATAATGTAGGAGTATTTTAGACGAACTTGACAAAGTGACTATTGGCTTTAAAAAAATGGAGTCTGCAGTTAAAATAGGTAAAAATTTATGTTGCGTTTTTGTAATTGTGTCGACAGAATTATTTTATAAAACTTCATATTTTTTGTTTTACAGAAAATGTTTTAATCAAATATGAAAAGGAGCGCAATCAAGGAGGCACAACAATTTCAGAATTTTCCGATTACTATCGTGCGTATTATCATTCTATTCTGCATCATCTGTATAATTATTTTATAAAAATTATATTATTATCAGATATTTAAACTCGAAGTATCTCATACTAAAATGATAGCTTCTAATATACTTTGAAAATTAGTTGTAAAAGAGTTAGATTCTATAATACAATAATCAAATAGAAAAAAAAATTATTTTTCTTTTTCAAATTCCCTCACACTCAGCACATTATAGAAATAAAATATGTTACAGTACTTAAAAAATAAGTAGATACATAAGTATTTCTTTATTCTTCTGTTTGACCAAAACTGCACTATTTATGCATATATTTAAATTACACTTTAAAATCGAATGTTTTAAAAAAACAGAATGAAAATTTTAATAAGTCATGTTTTCGGAACTCTTACAATAAATGCAAAAAAATTTTTTAAATATAAACATACGACACTAAACTTTTGCAATGGCAAAGCTCTGTATTCCCACCACATTTAAATGTCGAGCTATATTATGTTTGAATCTTAAATTAGTTATTTATTTTATATTGTTTTTTATCGTTTCCAGAAAATGATTTAATCAATTTGAAACAAGATTCTTATATCAAAGAAGAAATAATAATTTTAGAAATTTTAGAATTTACAGGTTTGTAGTTCTCCAACAACACATTTATTATAAATTCAAAAATAAATATAGTTGTTAACTAATTCATAAAATTACAGAGAATGAAGTATTAAACAATGATAGCCATATGTTACAAAAAATTGATATTTTGTTTAAAAACCTTAAACAGAGCAATAATCAATCACCTAGTATAGAAAATAACGAAACTAAACATACAACTAAAAACAAATCAGGTATTCATCATATAAATATATTACAAAAATTTATTTCTATGTTTCAATGGTTATTTACTTTCATTGTTTTTATTATTATGTGATCGGTTTATAGTTATTGGTCATAAAATGATAGATATCGGAAAAATAGTTCAAAGCTTAATGACAAAAAATTACATAGTCCTAAATTTATTATCTTTCATAAATTAAAATATAAAATACCAACAGTATTTTAAAGAAGATACAAACATTTTTAATTTACTTATATAAAGATTATTCTACGATTTTTACTCTCGAAGTTGTAGGTTCTTATACGCAACGTTAAATATACGTCCTTTAATATCAAATGTATGTATACTGTAGTACATTATAACATTTGAATCTCATCTCCAATAAGATTAAATGAAATCGATAATACGTATGATGTATTCCTCAGTGACTCATACGGCAGTAATGGGTTAATTTTTAAAATGCCATAAAACTTTGTTCCCACCACATTAAAATGTTAAGCTTTATTTCGTTTAAATCTTCAATTAATTTTTTAATTTATATCGATGTTTAACATTTTACAGAAAATGATATAATCAGTTTTAAACAACAATCTTATGTCAAAGAAGAAATTATGATGCCAGACATATCAGAATTTTCAGGTTTGTAGTTTTCCAACATCATATTTATTATAAATTCGAAGATAAATATAATTGTTAACTAATTCATAAAGTTACAGAGAATGAAGTGTTAAACAATGATAACCATATGTTACAAAAAAATGATATTTTGTTTAAAAACCTTAAACAGAGCAATAATCAATCAGCGAGTATAGAAAATAACGAAACTAAACATGCAACTAAAAAAAATTCAGGTATTGATCGTATGAATATATTACAAAATTTGTACTCTATGTTTCAATGGTTATTTTCTGTCATTGTTTTTATGATTGATTGATCGGTTGATATTGATCATAAATTTCTTATATTTCATAAATTAAAAAATTAAATACCAGCAGTATTTGAAAGAAGATAAAAACATTAACAATTTATTTATTTAAAAAATATTCTACGATTTTTACTTCCGAAGTTGTAGGTTCTTAAACGCCACGTTAAATACACGTCCTGTAATATAATATTTATGTATGCTGTAGTAGATTATAACATTGGAATCTCATCTCCAATTAGACTAAATGAAAAATAAGAAAAGTATTATGTATTCCTCAGTGCCTCATATGGCCGTAATGAGTAAAATTTTCAAAATGTCTAAAAACTTTATTCTCATCACATTTAATCGTCGAGCATAATTTTGTTTAAATCTTAAATTATTTTTTTATTTTATATCTTTTTTATCATTTTACAGAAAATGATTTAATCAATTTTAAACAAGAATCTTACGTCAAAGAAGAAATAATGATTTCAGACATATCAGAATTTTCAGGTTCGTAGTTTTCCAAAATCATATTCATAATAAATTCGAAAATAAATATAGTTGTTAACTAATTCATAAAATTACAGAGAATGAAGTGTTAAACAATGATAGCCATATGTTACAAAAAAATGATATTTTGTTTAAAAACCTTAAACAGAGCAATAATCAATCAGCGAGTATAAAAAATAACGAAACTAAACATGCAACTAAAAAAAATTCAGGTATTGATCGTATGAATATATTACAAAATTTGTACTCTATGTTTCAATGGTTATTTTCTGTCATTGTTTTTATGATTGATTGATCGGTTGATATTGATCATAAATTTGTTATATTTCATAAATTAAAAAATTAAATACCAGCAGTATTTGAAAGAAGATAAAAACATTTTCAATTTACTTATATAAAGATTATTCTACAATTTTTACTCTCAAAGTTGTAGGTTCTTAAACACAACGATAAAGACACATCCTTTAATATAAAATTGATATATGTTGTAGTAAATTATAACAATTGAATCTCATTTCCTATAAGATTAAAAGAAATCGAGAAATGTATGTATCCTTCAGTGCCTCATACAGTAATGAGTTAATTTTTAGAATGCCATAATTCGATTTTCCGACCACATTTAAATGTAGAGCTTTATTTTGTTTGAATCTTAAATTAGTTGTCTATATCTTATATATTTCTTTTATCATTTTACAGAAAATGATTTAATCAATTTTAAACAAGAATCTTACGTCAAAGAAGAAATAACGATTTCAGACATATCAGAATTTTCAGGTTCGTAGTTTTACAACATCATATTTATTATAAATTCGTAGATAAATACAGTTGTTAACTAAATCATAAAATTACAGATAAAGAAAAAAAAAAGATCTGTAATTTACAGATTACAGATGAAGTATTAAACAATGATAGCCATATGCTACAAAAAAATATTTTGTTTAAAAACCTTAAACAGAGCAATAATCAATCACTGAGTATAGAAAATAACGAAACTAAACATACAACTAAAGAATATTCAGAAGTTGATTGTATGAATATATTAAAAAATTTCTTTTTCCTTGTAACAATGGTTTTTTTTCTTTCATTATTTCTATAGTGAAGAGATATATATTGTTAGTATTCGTAAATCTGTAACCGCCGGCGACGATGTTAAATGGAACAAAAACTATTGGATTAAGAGTACCAAGTGCGATGATTGGTTCCAAATTTTCTATATTTCCATGTATGTATTGGAGACCTTGTGTTCAGAGATAAATTCATATACCGCAAAGTACCAGCATCAAGGGTTGACCATTTTACATAAACCAGGACTTAAAATGTTTGTTTTCAATGTGGCATCGTTCGAAGTGAAGTAGAATTTTGATAAAGTACGGCAAATTATATAAAGTATGTAAAACATTACTTATTCAATGAAATTGTAATTTTTTAAAATTCTATTTTCCTCCGACCATTATCACTCTGGTACTCTGTCGTAAATGAATTTATCTTCGAAAACAAGGCCTATTATACATTATGGGAGATTAGGGATGCTATTATTGATGAAATTGAGGTACCAAGATTTAAATGATAGTTAAATATAATATGTTTTGATACAGAACGATTCGAATTCGGTCTAAATGAAAAAAACGATATAATAACGTGCAAAATTTATGAATTTGTATAGTGGTCATAGGGGAAACTGGGGTAAAGTGAACACACGGGTAAACTGAATCATGCTTATTATTTCTTCAACAAATTATTATTTACGTTTAATTTTAATTTTAGTAAAAGATAATAATGCAAGGATAATAATTAAAAAGTTTCACCGCATAACCATTAATGTTTTACGAAAGAAAATAATTGTATTTTTCTACCTTAAAAGAAAATTGGTTTTTGGAATTCGTTATAACGGTTAAAGATGTTTATAATCAATTTCATTGCTAGATTTTTTTATCTAATTACTTCAAATACGTATTTTACTTACTATTACCAAGAATGCTGAGCTTTATAAGAGGTTTTTCTTTTTTCAAACAATCATTTTAAATAATTGACGTCTCGGAGTAAAGTGGTCCGGAAAATAATTCGATAGCACTAATTTATACGCGGCAAGATGGAAAATTTAACAAAATATTGATCAAGGTCAATGTTAGTGTTACAAAGCCTTTGTTGCAACACATTTTTTTTATTTATACCATAATGGGCAAACATAACCTCTATATTTAATTGTTTCGTATTTTACAGTATTTTAAATGTTTTAAAATCTCTTTTTAGTTTAACTATTATCTAAATTAACGTTTTATCTATTCTTGTACAAAAACTAGTAAAACATTTTCAAAATATTTAATTCCATCCTCTAGTTCATTTTACCCCGCATTGAAAGGCCCGGGTAAAGTGAACAGGTATTTTTAAAAAATGTGTAAATAATATTAAACTTAATAGATGACTTTTTTTAAGTTGCTAGTATTTATTGACGTAAGAAGTTTCTTGTGAAACTTTCAAAGTAATGTTTTAAGTCTGAAAATACATTTTTTTCGACTTTTAGAGTTACTATGTTCACTTTATCCTGGTTTCCCCTATCTATTTGGAATGAAAAATCAAAAAATTTATTTGGCAACATAAAGTTCAGATAATAAGATATCAAATCACGGTATTTATAAACCTGTAACAAAGCCTTTTGATATATCCCAGTCGACTTAAACTATTATTAGAACTTATTGATTTTAACGTTACTAAAAAAAGTAATACCCCAGATAATCGTGGCGGTCATATTAGCCGGAGTGTCCGTTACGCCCCGCTTTCCCCTATATAATAATAGGCGCACATAGGCAAATATTCTGATATTTATACTCTTGAGTATTAATAATTTTATGTTAAAGCTATGTATTTACCCCTAATAAATAGTCAAATTTTGCTCGAGGCTTATGGGTATATTCACTGTAGCGTTACTAATTAAAGAAGTTATGACAACAGATACGTTCGATATATAAAAAGAAAATATTATTTGTTTTAAAAGATTACAGAGAATCAAGTATAGAATAACGATAAAAGTACGTTACAAAATGAACTTTCTCCCTACTCCCTAATTTTTTAGTTTTAGAAACCACTAATATAGATAGCGAACTACAAAATTCTTTATAGAAACACGAAATCTTGTAGAGGAATGCTCATGTATACAAACTCTTCCTGTTCTTTAGACACTTCGATTACAAAACATTATATTTTATTAGGAAATCACGAAGAGAGCGATAATCAATTACCACCTGAAGATAATATCAAGAGAAAATACAAAACTGAACAAAATAAGTGTCCCAAGTGCGGTTGTTGGTTCAAGGGCAGGTACAATTTTCGGCAACATCAGAACCTATGTGGCTTGTCACCATTTTTGAACTGCCAGTTTTGCGACTACAAGTCAAGGCGGAGCAGTAATCTAAAAAAACACTTAATAAGCAAGCATAATAACTTGAACGCAGGAGATATCCAGAAGAATGTTGTTACAGCAAAGACGAAAGAACATCAGATGTTTGGTATGAGTTCTTTGCATTTTCTATTCCACAAATATTTTTAGCATTGTACAATTTTACACATTATGCACTTTGTAGGTAATGAATTCAAGTCTAAAACGCTATTGAGTAAGTTTATGTGATTTTTAATAAGTAGTATAATTAGTGTATCTCCTGTGTACAATGTGATGTTAAGAATAAAACAAACGATTCTTAATTAACAGGTTTGAAGGAGTTCGCCAAATTGTACTGCTTAAAGTGCAACGTGTACTTTACAAAGAAAAATTTCGTAAACCTTAAGTGTCCCCATTGCTGCGAATTGGCAGTCTTACAATGCCTAAAGTGCAATGGATATTATGTAAGCAAGGGCAGTATGCACAATCACTTGAGAAACAAATGTCAGCCCCAGAACTACTTTCAGTGTGCACACTGTGACTATCGAAGCTTTGTGAAACTCAGTTTGGTCTGTCACATAAAGAGAAGGCACATGACTGTGGCACCAGAAGATTACGAGAAATGCGACAAGTGCGGCAAAGCATTTAAGTACCGATGGTACCGACAGAAGCACGAGAAACGTTGCGGCAAAAAGCCAAATCTACAGTGCGAATATTGTCCCTTTAGAAGCTTGTATAAACAGTCTTTCAAAGAGCACGTGCAAAATCACATAAACCATCTAAAAAATGTGGATGCAGTGGTTGATGCAGATTCTATAGTTAGAACAATTAAAGGTGAGCCTATAAATTCAGGTATAAAAAATGATACTTTATGATCCCATTAGAAAAATTCATTTCAATAAATTGTTTATAAAACAAGAAGTATTCAATTATTGGAAAATTTTTTTTAAATACATTCGTACTTTGAACGAGAATGTTAAATTTGAAATTTTGTCGTTATAGACTTGGAATACTTTGTCTCGCACAAAAAAGTGGTTTTTAAGAAAAACGCATTTACAGTTTTGATTTATAATATTTGCATATTTTTCGCGCATCAGCTATAACTTCACAAAAAAAATTATTTCAGTGTACAACCATTTACTTATCGTCTTTAATTTAATTTAAGGCATCATTAAACGAAAAAATAAAATATTCGTATTTTTTAAAATCCTAGAGTGGCGTACCCTTTAAATGTACCCATAAGCAGATGTGAAAGTGAACTAATAATCCCTACCTTACCGGCATCACATTTATATTTTTATTCACTATAATAAATATAAATGTGATGCCGGTAAGGTAGGGATTATTAGTTCACTTTTACGTCTCCTTAATACCCCTTAAATGTCGAGCTAAATTTTGTACAAACTATAAATTGTTTATTTAAGGTCATTCCTATTAAAAAAGAATTATAACTTGAACCTACTTAACTAAACAAAGCTCTAAATATTAAAAAATAATTATTTTATTATTAATGCGCTTCGATCGCTAACCCTCGCGTTTTACATTGTACACATTTTAACGTAATAAGCGAAATCATACAATATTGGAATTAATAAAGTACTGAAAAATCTTACGTTAAACTCAACGTTAAAAATAACTTAAAAAATATATCTAGAATATTTTCAATGTTATCGTACCTGGTTGAGGACCAGGATGTTAGGTATTAGCACTTTCTTTGAAAATTGATTTTAATGATTAATAAAAATAGTCAATAAACTAATATATGTATTTTGAGCCGAGAAATTCAAATATGTAATAAAAAAGATATGTTCTCATTTGAAAAAATGAAGTTGAGCCGTAAATGGGCCTTAAAATATATCGGGCCCAAAATCTAATATCACCATTGGATTCCTGGTAGAAAATTATAAAGAATATGTGCCACATTGTTTTGTTTATAAATATTTTCCATGAGATATTTAAGCATTTAATCATTTTCCCGTACTAATTCACGCAGAATTCAAAATAGCATTCATAAATAATGATTTTTTTTCAATAAATTTGAGTTAGAAATTCTCAAAAATGCTTTACTGCCAATAACGAACCATTTTCTAAGTCATTTATGCACTTTTGAAAATCGTGCAAAGTTTTAATTGTCATTCCAACCAACGTAACATCTCGTCGTTCTTCATGGAAATTTTAAATTCGGATTTTGACAATGTTACATTGAGGTTGAATTTGGAACGGATGTTCATTTATTGTGGACTACATACTCGAATTCTTGCTCTGGATTTTCTTCAATCTTTCTCAGAAAAATCACAGCTCAAGAAACTGAGAGTAGAGTAGACATCAACGACGTTCAGTGAAACTCGCTTGACGGTTGAGAACCCTCGTGTAATGGGCAAATACCAGGAATCACTTTCTTCATATAATTTTCAATTTTGAAAATGTATTCCTCTGGAAAGTTGTGGTTTTAGATTGAGACAACAACTTTCCAGAGAGATATTTACTCAAAATCGAAAATTAAATGAAAAAACAGTTCTTCGTAATTGTCGGTGACGCGAGGGTCACCTTAGGGAGAGGCATTACTGAAAATTGGTGTTTTAGCGATTTTTATATTTTATCTTTGTTGCATATTTATAGCAAAAGAAATTTAGAATTATTGCTTTTGAAATGAAGAATTTTTATGGACTCAAATGAATAAGTTTTGTTTTTAATTTCAAAGGTGTTGTTGTCCCCTTAATGGTATAAATCTGTTTTGCAATTATATTCTCACTAATCAATCTTTATTTTGCATTATTTTTTTAGATGCTTTTATCAAGTGCACCAAGTGCGATGGTTGGTTCAAAAGCGGACGCTCTCTGCAGAATCACCAGCGAATATGTGGCTTGGCGCCGTTTTTAAGGTGCAAGTTTTGCGACTACAAGACAAACTACACGGATAATCTAAGAAAGCACTTAAGTAGGATGCACAGGGACTCGAAGGCAAAAGAGATTCAGAATATTATTAATACAGCAAGGACGAAATAACACATTATGCTCTTTGGGGATAATCAATCCAAGTATGAAGCGATTTTCGGTAACTTTACGAGATTTTTAGTAAGAATCTACTATGTAAAATGTGATATTATGAATTTTGCCAAACTGCACTGCTTGGTGCGACATGAACTTCTGAATAATTAATTGAACAGGCCGTAAGTGCCTCCAGTGCTGCGAGCTAGTAGTCTTAGAATGCCTGGAGTGCGACAGACGTTCCGTGAAATACGCCCGTATGGAATCTAACTTGAGACGCAAATGTCAGACCCAGAAAAGTACTTTGAGTAGGTGTGCAGATTTCGACTATACACGGAAAGAAAAGATCCGCCACGTTGGCTAGGCTACTCCGGTTATTTTAGCAGGAGTACTAGCGATGCGCATTCCTCGCAAAGTTTTAATGAATCTCAAGGGGTATTTGCATGATTTTCTCGTCAAAGCGATTGATTAGATATTAGGTTATATAAATTTGACAAATTTTAATAATGCAAAAGAACTAGAGCATAATATTCTAACCTATAAAGTAGTGATTTTAATTAAATTTGAATAAATGAAAATTAATTTTATTTCTTAAATCAATATATATATCGCAACTTTAGAACCATTAAAATAATGTATTAATACAATTGAAGACTTTAGGATTCTCTAAACGTATTATTGAACAATCAGTCTTCAACAGTATATAAAAATATTATTAAATACCTATGTTTAATACAAATTTTACAAAACACGATTTAAATACAGTAAGAATAAATTTTTAAATGACTATATATTACCTTTTAGCAAGTAAAATAAGAGAGTTTAAGAGAATATAAATAAAATACGATATATATATTGATGTAAGAAATACAATTAATTTTCATTTATTCAAATTTAATTAAAATCACTACTTTATAGGGAAGAATATTATACTCTAGTTCTTTTGCATTATTAAAATTGGTCAAATGTATATAACCTAATATCTAATCAATCGCTTTAACGAGAAAATCATGAAAATACCCCTTGAGATTCATTAAAACTTTGCGGGGAATGCGCATCGCTAGTGCCGCTTTCTATACCACCTTCTTCAATCCTCCGCGCTGTGTTACTCCTGCTAAAATAGCCGGAGTAGCCTAGCTAACGTGGCGGATCTTTTCTTTCCATGTACCAAAGTGCTTCAAGTCGAATTTGGTTAGTCACATACAGAGAATATGCTAGCACCGTGGCACCGAAAGATTACGAGAAGTGCGGCAAACGTTTCAAGCACAGATTTCGACGATAAGAGCCTGATCTGCAGTTTAATAGACACATGCAGAATTACATACTTACTGCATCCGAAAAATGTAACAAGTAGCGATGGCTTTGAAATTCCAAGTTCCAAAGAATGATGCTTCGTGATCCCATTGATAAAATTGATTAATGGTACATTTGTCAATGTTAATTTTATGTAGATAATTGAATACGGAAAAAGACGTGCAATGTAAAATTACAAAATATAAAATAATCTTTATAATTTTCATATATAAATAAGACGTGATTAGTTGACTATTTATTATTGCCCAACCTAAACTCCAAGACCTAGAATAATGTAATTTGGTTTGTCTGTTCCTTCTATGAGGCAGGTACCGATAAAATTGCATGTTTTAGAAAAATTATAAAAATCTGTCAATACTTTTTCAAGTTTGTCGATCTAATCACCCCTTCATTTAGACTATTAAAAATACCATTTTAATTAACTCTATACAAAATTGAACAATTTTAAACAAATTTTAAAACTTATCATAAACATCATTTGCTACATAGATTAAATTCAATTACAATTATAAAAAATTGTATACATATTTTAACATTGTCTAATAACAATTCATATAATTTTAAACATTATGTTAAATTCTTTTAATCTTTATTATTGATTTCAACAATTATTAACATTTGTTTACGGTTAATTACAGTCTTATACGTTTTAAAACAAATTTAATGACTTTACATTTACCTAATTTTATGTCTAGTAAAAAAGTTTCTTTTAAGGCTTGTTACGTCTAGATCATAGCCTAACATACACCTTCTCATCGTCAAGCTATATGTATCTTATCATACTGAATCCTACTTATCGACCTACGCTATATAACGTGTATCCTACCTTGTCTACCTCATACTTTACGATGGCATACTCATCCACCCCAATATTTCTCGAATTACCTTCCGCAACTCTATACCTTTGTCGCCCCCTCCTCGAGTACGCATAATCAATTCCTAGTTTAGGCTAAGCATGCGACCCCCGCGTGATTATAAAAGGCATAGCTCCCCATGGCTCCTTGTCATTTGCCCTCACACTTTTGCTTTCAGCATAAAGCTTTTTGCATTCGAATTTTGAGCCGTAAGCACGTACGCACCAGTTTGTTATTTGACTTCTCACTTGTAAAAGGAACACGCCCTTATATTTAACTTTGTACTTCTAACATAATAAATCTGATCTTAAACTTATTTGCTCGCGCTTATTTATTCACTGGACCTGCGGTCCTATTCATATCTCCCGCCATCATCTCGAGTTCGACACCGCCCGCAGCGCACACTGTAAAAAAATGATTGTGGAATTTTACTACTCGTTTTGTAATTTTACGACTGTGAGTGACGTAAAAACACCATTAGAATTGTGTTATTACCATAATTGGTAAATTTACCACTTTGGAAATGGGTCGCTTTGTTACCTACTTTGGATATGGTGATTTTACCAACGGTAACAGTGTAATAATTCCACAACAGTAGTAGTAAAATTCACACCATCATTGTAAAAGTACCACTCGAAAAGCCATCTTAGATTATCTTAGAGACGCCGGAGAAAGTGCTAGTCAGCTGCCGAATGTATGTGCGAAGCTGATTTTCGACGTTTCATCGATTTTTTTCGCACTTTTCTTCCATTAAACATCAAAAATGTATGTCGTTATTTATATATTATACTAGTTTCTCATTCAGCGAGTGTATATTCATTTATATTCCGTAAAGATTTTGCCGTGCCGATCACTCTAATACAACGATATATATATATTTGCTCCGAAGCTGATTTTCGACGTTTCATCGACTTTTCTCGCTCCTCTCTTCCTTTATATTATAAAACATTGTATTCGTACTACTAGAAAATAAAATTTGTTGAAATAATATAGTCATCATTCATTTATTGGCGTATCATCAAAATTGCTATTCATAACCTAAATTTCACCATGCTCATTGAAATTTTACTATTCGGGTGGTAAAATTACTACCTTGGTAATGAATTTCAACTCCTAATCCATCAACTCGTGAAATTACTACCCTCCGTATCGTAATTTTATTTCCGTATGGTAATTTTACTACCCTATGGTAATTTTACAATTTTTTAGGAAAATTTACTACTTTGGAAATGGGTCGGTTTGTTACCAACTTCCGATGTAGTAATTTTACTACACATTTTTTTTACCGTGCAGCGCAGGTCAACCGGCCCGCCTACAAGGAACCAAGGCCTACACACTCACACAACGTAAGCCCCAAAATACCTTGCTAAGCCTTTGTTATCCTATTGTAAACTCGCACTTCCTATTTTCACTACTATTATATTGAATATCACCTTCGCTATTCTGCTTTTGCTAAAGCCTCGACTCCCAGGTAAATTACGAAAGTATTGACCAAAACCAGAGGCGAACGCGATTTAATTTCATATTAACTTCGCGCCATTTATTGCTTACGCACGACGTAACAGGCTTATCAAAGACAGCAAAACAGAACGAGTCAGGTTTTGAAAATTAAAAGAAAATTTCAACCTTTATAAACAGTTTTAAACAGTTTTTGCATTTGATAAAATCAAACATTTTGTGCAAAATTGTGTATTTTTGTTTAAATTTTTTAAATAATATTAATAAAAAGACTGCCATAACAATATTTAATATTTAGCTTAAATAAACATTCGTTAACAATTATCAACAATTTTCATCGTTCCTAGCATAAGATTCTTGTTAACTTTACAATACTAAAATTATATTATTAAAAATGAATTATTTAATTGTAAAATCATAATGAGAAAATAATTGCAGTCTTCGGTAATAAGATTTAAGTTTTGGGTTTATTATTCAAGTGTTTTTTAATTAAACATTTGCTACAAGTACCTATACGATTCCTGATTCTATTATTATTTATAGTACATACTGATATTAGGTATGTATATAAAAATTTCATTTTTCATTGTCTTAACGTCGACGTCATCTGGCCCACGCGGTTGCCATTGGCGAGCAGCCTTTTCTCGTCTAACCTAACATCATCAGCAGGATGGCCGACTGCTCAGATGAAAACAAAACATTGACATTTCAAAAAGTAAACAGACACGATGAATAACAAGTGTTTTATAGTTACTAGTGTTTTTGTAGATAAATCGTAAATATTACATTAAGAATAGCCAAATACAAAATCATATTATAGTTTTGTAACGCTTATCGGAAAATTAATGGATTAAATCAAGCTCACTGACAGTATAATTTTAGTGATTATTTATTAGTGTAGGTAACTGAATTTTTATGTGTGAAAAAATTAAGGGATAACCAATGATCCACAGACTTTTAAAGATACTGTTTATTTTACTCTGACAAACTATCATTTTTGGGAAAAATGATAAAACTATCTTAAAAATACGGTCTAATTTGAGGTTAAAGTTTTTAAAAATTATTTTTATTTATAGATTGAATGATTAAAATATCAATTAAATATAACAATGGTGTAAATACATGCTATAATAAGAAATTAATTGTATATGCATTTGTGAATTATAAAGTGCGTGTCAATTTTTATAGAATAAACCATTCTGAAAAATTGATACATATTCTGTATAATTTATAAATGTAAACAGTTAATGTCTTATTATAACACGCATTTATACAATTGTAATAGTTCTCATTTATACAATTTTAATCGATGACGTAAGAAGTGAAGAAGTCTAATGAAGAAGGCTCACTATGTTTCTCTCATCAACAGTTCTCAAAAGTTTCTCTGTCACCTCAGTCAACTATAAGTATGTGTGTATTGTTTAAATGACATAATTGAAAATCAGCACAAAACAGCTTAACAAGTGAGACAGATGTTTAATATGTTTATGTAACATCGAAAGCTTGGTATGCATTTTCCCATCGGTCATGGGGATCATTTTCATAGATTATTGTACAGAAATGGAACCAACAATATAATGTGATAATGGTACAAGGTGACAAGTACAATACACCAAAATCAGCCTATTGAATTTTTGAATTATCATAGTCTTCTTTTAAGAATGTAATATCTATTTATATTCTTCGATAATTAATGATTGGGAATGTCAGAAAAATTTATTTTTCACCTATAAGTATGTAAAAACGTGATAATATATAACTCTAAAAATCTATCTTCTAAAATTCTAAGTGCATGTGACTGAAATTTAGTAAGATGTTTATAAATTATTAACAAAGATTATGTTGAAATTAATTATTAACAAAGATTATGTTCAAATTAATTATTAACCATACAAATTTTAATTTATTTTTCCACAATTGATTACAGTCAAAGAACGATGATTGAATAATTAATGATAAAATAGTGCAGAAGTACTATAGACAAAATTGACTAAATTATAGTTCACAATTACAGTGACTACTGATTTTAAAAAATGGAGTCTATAATTAAAATTGGTAAGATTTTATATTTCATCTTTGTGAATGTGTCGATAGAACTATAACTTAAGAAAGAAAATTACTATACTTATATTATCAAAATATTTTCCAAAACTTAAAATTATTTTGTTTTACAGCAAATGCTTTAATCAAATATGAAGAGGAGCGTATTAAAGAAGCATTAACGGATTCAGAAATGTCTGATTACTTTGGTGCGTATTTTCATTCTATTTTGCATCATCTGCATAATTATTTTATAAAATTTATAAAAAAAATTCTTAATCTTGTATACTTTCCGGCTCAAGAGATCGGAAATAGTCTTTAACTTGATGTATATATTAATTTATTGTAGCACTTATGAATACTGTTTGTTTTGAAAACTTATAGATATAAAAGTAAAAGTCGTAGGATAATTTAAAAAAGCAAAATTGAAGGTTTTTTATCTTTGAAATACTGTTAGAATTTTACTTTTATATTTATTTTCAATAAAACTACTCTTTTCTTCTTAATTTTTGAGCTATTTTGTTTAGTGACTATCTGTCATTTTACAAAAAAATAAATATAAAAATAAAATTCCAATAGTATTTTAAAGAAGATAGAAACATCTTGAGTTTGCTTATTAAAACTATTATTCTACGATTTTTACCTCCGAAGTTGTAGGTTTTCAGCAAGATAACGGTAAATGCGCGTCTTTAAATGTAAAATTTGACAGTGTCCTTAAATTCGTATGCACCATTGTGGATTATATAATTTGAAGTTATAATATTTAAAGAAAACGAAAAAACATATGTCTCAGGGCGTCATATGGCGCTAACTGGTTATGATTAAATGGGTATAAATCATCAATTAGTTCTTTGTTTTTATATATTTTTTATCTATTCACAGAAAATAATTTAATCAATTTTAAACAAGAATCTTACATCAAAGAAGAAGTTATGATTTCAGATATGTCTGACTGTTCAGGTTTGTAGTTTTCCAAAATCATATTTGTTATAAATCGAAAATAAATACAGTCGTTAACGGATTTTCAAAATTACAGAGAATGAAGTATCAAGCAATGATAGCACTAACTTTAATAATCAATCACCACGTGAAGAAAATAACACAACTAAACATACAACTCAAAAGAATTCAGGTATTCATCGTATAAATATTACAAAATATCTGTTTCAACGAATCATTCGTTATTTTTCTTTAATGGCTTTGGTGAAGAAGTAGACGTTGTTAATACTAGTAGAGCTGTAACCGCCCGCAAAAATTTTTTGACTAAGTGTACCAAGTGCGGTACTAAGTGCAAAAACATGCGCTGTCTGCATAGACACCAGAAACTATGTGGCTTTGCGCCATTTTTGAAGTGCAAGTTTTGCGACTACAAGACAAGCCGCAGCGAAAATCTGAAAAAACATTTGAAGAGAATACACAAGGACTTAAAAACAAAAGAAATTCAGAATATGGTTGATACAGCTAAGACGAAAGAAAACAAGATGTTGGGTATGAATTCTTCATATTGTCTATTCAACAAATATTTTTAGCATATAGTTTTACATATTATATATTTTGCAGGTAATGCGTACAATAAAATGAAACCCAGTAAGTTTATCTGATTTTTAGTAAAAGTATCCTATGTGATGATATGAATAAAACATTAATTGAATATTAACAGACTGGAGAAAATTCATCAAATTGTTTTGCCCGATGTGCAAAGTAATCTCTGAAAAAACCGATTTAAAAGACCGAAAGTGTCCCCAATGCTTTGAGTTGGCAGTCTGGCAATGCCTAAAGTGCGAAAAACTTTATGATAAAGTCTACAGTTTATACTTTCACTTGAAAAGCAAATGCTCGCCTCAAGAACATTTCCATTGCGCACACTGCGAATACCGATGCGGTATAAGAACCCATTTGATTTATCACATACAGAGAAGGCACAGTACTGTGGAACCGGGAGATTACAGTAAGTACAATAATAAACGAATGTATATTGTTATTAATAGTTTGAATTTGGCGGCCGAGCTAGGTACTACTCAAAGTTATATCGTAAACAAGTAATTATTTTCTTTAAGGGGGTTCAAAAGTCAATTAAGGATTCAAATTTCCTGCCTTGAGTTTTACCAACCGAGTAGTAAATAATTATTTATAATTATTAAAATACTTATATTTAGACAAAACCCAAACTCACCAGTCCTTCATTGAGCAATAATGGAACTATGTGCGACGTTTCAGACGTTAGAAACAAAGGCACCCTAAAAAATTATTGGAATGAAATTATAAAAGATTATATTATTATATAAAAATAAACTTAGAAGTTAAAATAATTAATAATTATGCTAAATTTGTATATTTTAGACTATCAATCTTAAATATTTACACTGTACTTAATTTAAATTTAATGTATTCAATATTATTTCCAAATTAGACTGGAATAATAACGTTTTTGTGCTGGAAAACCTGGAAAAGTCATAGAATTTCGTAGTTAAGAAAACGTAGCAACACTGGAATATGCGAATAATAACTGCTACTATAGCTTCTTTGTTAGGAACGATTAATTGATCACGTAAAATAAAAAATGCGACATACAATATACATTTAAAGTAATAGCTCACAATTTCCTCTTGTAATAATAAAGAGAACTTTAATTGTTGAAAATATATCTAAGTAAATGTGTTATATTCAATTAATATACTCCTTCTGTAATTGAAGCTGTTCTTACCATTTAATGGAAAATAAACTTTTTTTTACGAATTCAGAAACCTTCTTATGTCTAAAGGCAATCATTCTGAAAAATTCCTCACACGATTCTAGGTGACATGATGAACGACATTTTTTTTTGCGGTTATTCATCCCTTTTGACATGTATTACAAAATGAGTAGAGCACTGTTTCGTTAAAATACCTTTTTATTATTCTTCTTCGTATATTCAATCAACTTTTTGAAAAACATTAAAAAAGCATTTTCATAAAGTCGATGAAATCTCCGAAAAAAATAATGAAACAAATTTTAACGAAAAAGTGCTCTGCTCATTTTGTAATACATGTCAATAGGAGTTGAATAACAGACGAAAAATAAAATACGTGCATCATATCACCTAGAATCGTGTGAGGAACAAAGTTCCTTGAATAACTATGGTATTAAAAATAATGATTTATTGTGACGTGTAGGATCAAGATTATGAGGTTTTACAACGGTAAAATTGCAGATATTATTGCGTATGGATATCATACAAATTTTCAGAATGATTGCTTTTAAACATAAAAAGTTTTGTGGACTCATAAAAAAAATCCTTTTTTAGGTTTAACTTACCCCCTGCAGGAATGACGATACGCTCAAGGTCTACAAATAATTGTACCTTAGTTCTATATTTGATAATGCGCAAATTATCAGTTTTTTAAACATTCTTTTTTAAGGATTTTATAATATTGCAAATACCTTAACGAATCAAAGTATATTTTCTTTTATTTTAAATGAGAAATGTAAGAATTCCTTTTTCAAAAAAATGTTCCAATATTATTTAAAAAGCCCACGTATGGCCAAACGAATGCTCTTGCGATTTCGAGTCAATGGAATAATAAAAACTGTTATGATTTTTCGGCAATTAGCCTCAAGCGCGGCGCGATTCTTTATACATAATAATGAAAAATATATTTGTACTCTTGAGTACTGTATGATACCTTTGTATAAATAATTTTAAGTTTAAGCCACGAACTTACCCGCAATATATAGTCAAATTTTGTTTGAGGTTTATGAGTATTTACCGTAACGTTAACACTTAAGAATTATGATCACAAATATGGGTGATTGTCAAAAAGACTGTATTTTTAGTGTCGCCAATACACTTAGTAGAAAGGAAATATTATTACGATCTGGTAAACGTTTGAAGTTCTTAAAAACAATGCATTTGAACATCTTAAACACAAAACTAAGACAACTATGCTATATTTTTAACATACAAGTAATATATATAGCCTAAAAGTAATTACCGTGGCCTGTCGCCATCGAACAATTCGCATAATTCAGAATTTACTAGATAATAACTTTAGGATTTAATTATATCTAACCTTTGAGACTTTAAAGTAAATAATACGTACAATATGTTCTCATTTTTTTAAAATTTATTTTTAAACTTATCTATCTACATGAGTGTTTTTTAAGAAACTTTTAGAGTTTTAAAATCCCAGCTACGATAAATTGATCACCAATCAATTTATCGTATTGTAAAGAGTATATCAGCTTAGTAGCGTAATCTAACCTATGATGTTATTTAGTTCGAACTTCAAACAACTACGTAAGCGAGCGACCCGGTTTTTATTTGCAGTTTTTAGGCACTCGCCCATACTCGTACAGAGGCACTATATGAAATATAGAGACTGTATGCCATATACTTCATATATAACTAAAAATGCCTAGACTAAGAGAATACATCAGTCAGACTTGCTGAACTGTTCGGTTATAGTTTTGACCGAAGTGATACGGCAAGAATAGCGGAATAAGTTCGGCAGCTGAATCTCCGTGCGTCGCGCTACACGCCTAACCTCTTTCTTTTTCACAAGTAATGAATATTTTAATGAATTTCTTATTTTCTTGTTACTGTAACCTTTTTATATGTGATTAGTTAGTCTAAGTTACATTTTCGATGTTCTTCTTTAACCTTACCTTTTACCTTATCACAAACGTGATAATGAGGCTACAATAAAGCGCAATACCACACATCACTTTTAATATACATCCGCCAAAACAGTCGAACTATTCCGCAGTTTTTACTGAACTCCTCAGTAAGAATGACAGACTATGGCCTCCGCAAACTTAGCAATGCGACTTCGGCAAGCCTAACTGAACCATTCTCTCAGTGAGATAGTGGGCGAATACCTTTTGGGTTTGATAAAAAATTTGTTTTCCGTATAATTTGATATATTACTATACATTACTCAAAACAATTTTCTAACTGGGTTAGAAACCTCAAGACCCCTCTACTCAATTTTCCGTCTTTATCCCCAATGAATAGAAATACGAGAAAATTCGATAACGTAAAAAGTAGCCGTCTCTCCCAGGACAGACAGTAAAATTGATCCAAAAGGTCTGAAAAGATTTCTACAAGTTCGTTTTTATATTCCCTCTACCTTCTTTGAGCCTTATACCTTAAGAGTTCAATTTGACCAAATCAAAATTCAAACACTGACATAAGATAAAATACGAGAAATTTTGAAATCGAGAGAAATGACCGTTTATTCCAGTATATCACACTGGAAAAGCAATTCATATGGACTGAAAAGGCTTCTGCGAGTTTGTACTGTATGAGTTTAAATTATATTATCTTCTCAGTAGGTACATGGCTGTTTATACCATTATATCACTTGTTAGAACTTCTTTAGATGGATTGAAAAAATTAATACATGTCTATTTTAATGTCTTCAACCCTGTTTTGGGGTTCAACCAAAGGAATATAAATATAAAAAAAACACAGACAACATAATCAATTTTTTAAATTTAATGAAATGTATGATTTAGTTTATTCTTGTAAATCTGGCGAGTGCCTTATGCGAGAGCACAGCGTTTCGCTTTTCGAGATGTTTATAGTTAGTTTTAACGTTTTTCGTTTTAAAATTCCAAAAGTTAAATAGATACGTAATTACCGTGGTCATGAAAATTATTGGTAAGTTACGTATGTAAAAAAATGTATGCGGTATTCTGGTGTAATAACATACATGTATATGTTATATTTATAATTATAGTTAAGCTAAGATTGTGGATGAGATATGTGTGAATGAGAGAGAGAGAGTGAGAAGAGAGTATGCGTGATGTTGGCAGTCCTGAGAAGGAGGAGAAGGGCGCGAGCGTCGCGCGAGAGACAGAGTCCGGCTAACCGCGAGAGAGAGCGGATGCAGGAGCACCCTGGGTGTGGAAAAGAAACGAGTATCAGCAAGCGTGCGAAAAAGGGCAAACGTGCCGCGAACTAACGGGTGAGATAAATTGACTTGTGTGAGTGTGTCGCGGGTCATACGGACCGAACGGGCATATAATTGAAGAAGAAAGTGCGTTGCTACAATTATTATTATTCTTATTCTAAGTTTCAATTAACAATAAATTATTATTCAGTTTATTCTAAAACCGTGCCTTTATTATTTCTTGCCCGGACAAAACAAGTCATAAATATCTCGTTATAACACTTCAGAAGTGGGATGTGAAAAGCCTCAAATGTCGAAATCTGCGACTGTGAAAGAATTTATCGCGAAAAATTAAAAAATGGCCGAGGTGCCGGTTCAAGTTTGAACAGGAAAAACCGTTGACGTATAGAAGCGTGGTCTCGCGCGATACGTAAATTGACGCGTTGTGACCGGAAGAATTATACGAACCTTAGTAACTTCGATTAATTACGCAGGACTCCCGTTCTTAAAAACTTAAGCCGAAGGGTTGAATTTATCCGAAGAATTCCAGCGGAAGTGCGTATCGGCAGCTCGAACGTAACGAAACGCATATTCGACAAAAGCATTATGGTCGACGACGCCCGGAGGGCAGCAGCGGCGGCAGCAGCGGCGGCGGCGGCGAATGCATTGTTGGAAATGAACGTGAACAACGTATCGACGACAGGCGGGATGAGTAATCCTACTGGACAACAACCGCCAAATGAAATGTCCACGTTAATCGCATCCATGGCTGAGATGATGAAGCAAAATGCTAAGCTTTTGGAGACGGTAAATACACAAAAGGAGTCACAAGGTATGATCCATTACAATATTTTGCCGGATCTCTCACACAACATACAGAACTTTGATGGGCTCACGGGAGCGACAAATGCAAAAATCTGGCTGAAACAGCTAGAATCGACCGCCACACTACACAGATGGACTGAAGCTGTGGCCTTCGAAACAGCGCGTAGCCATTTAACAAAAGCGGCCAGAAATTGGTATTATGCCAATATAAATTCTATAGTCGATTGGCAATCTTTCAGAAAGGCGTTCAGTGGAACATTTTTGGTGGAGAAAACATTGACCGAAAGATGGCAGGACATGCAGAAGCGGTGCCAAGGGCCAAACGAGGATACTCGCGAATACTTCTTTGATAAGCTGCGCCTGTGCAAGGCCCTCAAATTCGGCATAGACGAGACCAAGACCCAGATCGCAGTGGGACTGTGGTCCAGAAGCACCAGCGCAGCCATCATGAGTCAGAGCCACTTCGATGCTGACGACCTGCTAAGGAGCATCACGACGTTTGAAGCGCTAGAAACGGCGCGCAAGCAGCGTATCTCGGCGAAGGTGGAGCCACCTAAGCAGACTGTCGACGAGCGGCGTAGAGCGGCAAACGAGAACAGATCAGCGGCGGCGTATCGGGAGCCTGAGCAACCTCGTAGCAGCGGGGCTGCATGGGATGGCAACAAGCAGCGTAATAGCAGCGACCTTCAGCGGCGGGAGAGCAGTTCGTCGACTAGCAGTTCGAATGCGGAGTGTTATCGCTGTCACGAGCGGGGGCATATGGCCAAAAATTGTTCAATGCGTCGCGATATAAAATGCTTTAATTGTAATGAGGTAGGGCATTTATCGAAAAACTGTAATAAACCTAGGAAGTTACCTAACGCTGAATTAAAATTAATAGATTCTGTGCAGGCCAATAAGGCGGCTAAATATTTCAAAAAAATTAAAATTGGGAATGTTGATAATTTAGAGGCGGTAATCGATTCAGGTAGCTCTGATTGTATTTTAAAGGCATCGGTTGTATTAGAAAACGGGTTTAAATTTATCAAAGCTCCGAGTACATTAGTTGGTATCGGGAAACCTGGTTGTGAAGTTAAATCTAGTGGAATTATAGTTGAATCGGTAGCAGTCGATGAATGTACGGCCAAAAATATTAGCTTTAGAGTAGCTCCTGACGACGTTCTACCATATGATGTAATAATTGGACAAAACTTTACCGAGTTGCCAGACATTGTATATATTAAAATAGATAATAAGTTAGAATTTAGGAAACGCGAAAATTGCCCTTTTAGTGAGTATCCGGATATTGTGTGTAACGGTACTTTACATAAAACTAAGAGTCTAGAAGACGATGTGATTCCACCAGCGAGTATTAAATTTATACGCACGCAGACTGGTGAACATGAGATAAACTTACCTATTAGCAATACGAGTAACGATTTAGTCGCGATCGCGAAAGGGGAAGACTTGAGTAGCCTTGTCATGTCAGTCAATGCAAATGTACCTGAAGTTTCTGTTAGGATAAAACCGATTACTGAAGAAGATGTGACGGTAGGTTCAATGGTAGACGCGGAGAAAATGGCCTCGCTATTAGAACTTTTGAACAAGTATCGTATGTGTTCTGCTAAAAAGGATAGTGAATTAGGTTGTACAAGTTATATAAAAATGGATATTGTTGAAAAACCTAATAGCGAGCCAGTCTACTCAAAACCGTACAAGGCTAGCGCCGAACAGCGAGAAACCATGCGGAAAATTGTAGGCGAGTGGAAAGCTGCCGGGATAGTTACGGAGACGCAATCCGCATATGCAAGCCCATGTTTATTAGTAGCTAAAGCGGATGGTACCCCGAGATTGGTTGTGGACTACCGACGTTTGAATAAGAACACGGTTCGCACAAATTTCCCTATGGCAAATGTAGATGACGGACTTGAAGAGCTACATGGCTCAAAAGTTTTCGCGATATTAGATCTTTTTCATGGCTATTTGCAAATTCCTTTAACCAATGAGGCTAAGGAAAAAACGGCCTTTATAACGCCGGACGAGACAGGCCAGTTTGAGCGAGCCATGTTCGGATTAATGAACGCCCCATATTATTTTGCCAAATTAATGAAAATGTTATTTAATAAGTATGGAAATAAGTTAGCGCTGTCCTTCTTTGATGATATGTTAGCGTACGCAAAGAATTGGGAAGAATTACTTCGTAAGTTAGAGATTATCTTGCAGTTATTAAAAGATGCTGGCTTGACTTTAAATTTAAAAAAATGTAAGTTCGGGCTTGAGGAAGTCGGTTATTTAGGGTTCAAAATCGGGAAGGATGGGATCGGACCGGGCGAACGTAAAGTTGCTGCCATTGCGGATTTTCCGACTCCTAGGAATGTGCACGAGGTTAGACGCTTTCACGGATTGGCCAGTTATTTCCGACGCTTTGTGCAAGGGTTCACGCGAATAGCTTCACCGTTGATCGAACTATTAAAAAAGGATGCTGTGTTTTTGTGGGGAGAACGACAAGAGATAGCCTTCCGCGAACTCAAAGAAAAACTAACATCGAAACCTGTTTTAGCACACTATAACGCGAAGGCTGAACGAACTGAGTTGCATACGGATGCATCGTCAGAGGGTCTCGGAGCAATAATTCTCCAGTCGGACGAAAAAGATGAGTTGCATCCCGTCTATGCAATCAGCAGACGCACCTCAGAAGACGAGCGTTCATATCATTCTAGTAAGCTAGAAATGCTAGCAATTGTCTGGGCTATGGAGCGTCTACGGCCTTTATTAATAGGAATACACTTTAACGTGTTTACTGATTGCGAAGCACTTGTATATATAAATTCGTTAAAAACTAAGAAACCTCAGTTTGTTCGATGGTTAGGCTTGATATCGGAGTTCGATTATGAAATCCACCACAGGAAGGGGGAGCACATGCAACATGTGGATGCTCTTTCACGTGCACCCGTAGGAAATGCGACTGACGATGTGTTAGAAAAAGCAAAGGTTTATAATGTTATGGTTTACGAGGACGAAATTGTTATGTATCAACGCAGCGACGAACTGTTAAAAAGAAAAATTATGATTCTTGAAAAACCTCAGCACGAACTCACACGAAGAGAAAAAGGGGAGGTTAACGGATATGTACTGAGAGAAGGAATCTTGTATAAATGCGACGAAATTAGCGATAAGGAACTTTATGTAGTGCCACCGGCTATGAGAAAGATGCTGGTCATCAAAAATCATGATCTCTCTAGTCATTTCGGCGTAGATAGAACGGTAGCGCGATTACGGGAGTATTATTATTTTCCACGTATGCGTAACTACGTAAGAAAACACATTGCTTCTTGCATCGAATGCATCTTTGCTAAAAACAAAGTTGGAAGGCAAGCTGGCGAGCTACATCCAATACCGGTAGGCAAGCGACCGTTTGATATTGTTAATTTAGATCACTTAGGTCCATTTATAACTACGTCAGGTAAAAATAAATACATACTTGCGGCGGTTTGTAACTTGACTAAGTTTTGTCAAATCTATGCAGTTCGAGATGTAAAAGCGGTCACTACAGTACGTCAGATTGAAAGGTTAATCAATCGCTTTGGAGCCCCAACGCGTTTTATTACCGATAGAGGAACCGCTTTTACGTCAGAAACGTTCAAAAATCTTTGTACAGAACACGGAATACGGCATACGCTTAATTCGAGCAGGCACGCGCAGGCAAATGGCCAGGTTGAACGGCTAAACCAGACCATTATTCCTGCGATGCAATCGAATGTGTCGAACGTTGAACATTGGGATCGAGAGCTGGGTAAAATGGAAAGTGATTTGAACTCATCCTTAAGTAAGACAACCGGGAAAACTCCGTTTGAAATGTTGTACGGATATATTCCGCGATTTAAAGAGGGTAGAAGCAGGGACCTTTCGGTAAAAGCAGAAACGTATAGAATTCCGGAGGAAATCAGACGCGAAGCGATATATAAAATAGAGGTTGAGCAAAGCAAAGCAAAAGAGAGATACGATAAAGCGCGCATTAAAAATGTTAGGTATGAACCTGGTGATATTGTTTTTATGAAATGTAACGCAACGGCAACCGGAGAGTCAACAAAGCTCCAACCTCGTTTTAAAGGACCCTTAGCTATCGTTAAAGTTTTACCCTCAGATACATATCGTGTCCAGAACTTAAATACGTCAGGTAGATCGAAACTGGAAACAACTGCACATGTAAGCCAGTTGAAAAATTGGCAACAAAATTACTCTGAACGCGAAGATAGCGATGAGGATGTCGATTCGAATTCGGTAAATGATGACGCACAAATTGAGAGTCCTGAGGTAGAAGCGATTCAAAACAATCAAACCGAAGACAACGTTAATCTACAAAATTCGAATGAAACGATTAAAAGTAGGCCTTTGCGAAACCGGCGTCGCCCTCAAAAATATGAGGATTTTGAAATGTAAACGGTTTAAACGTATATTCGCTTGGGGGCCAAGCGAGTTCAAGGATGGCCGATTGTTATATTTATAATTATAGTTAAGCTAAGATTGTGGATGAGATATGTGTGAATGAGAGAGAGAGAGTGAGAAGAGAGTATGCGTGATGTTGGCAGTCCTGAGAAGGAGGAGAAGGGCGCGAGCGTCGCGCGAGAGACAGAGTCCGGCTAACCGCGAGAGAGAGCGGATGCAGGAGCACCCTGGGTGTGGAAAAGAAACGAGTATCAGCAAGCGTGCGAAAAAGGGCAAACGTGCCGCGAACTAACGGGTGAGATAAATTGACTTGTGTGAGTGTGTCGCGGGTCATACGGACCGAACGGGCATATAATTGAAGAAGAAAGTGCGTTGCTACAATTATTATTATTCTTATTCTAAGTTTCAATTAACAATAAATTATTATTCAGTTTATTCTAAAACCGTGCCTTTATTATTTCTTGCCCGGACAAAACAAGTCATAAATATCTCGTTATAACATATATAATATATACATACTATGCGGAAAAATATTTTTGTTACACTAAAATAAAACTACATGCATTTTTCTAGCAAAAAGTAATTACCGTGGCCGATCTGGTAAATTCCCCATAAGAAATACATGTCAAAACAAGAAAAGTTTGTCTCATTATACCATAAATTACAACTTAAACCCCAAATTAACACTAAAAAGTGCTTTTTAGTTTGGACCAAAAATTAGGTGAAAAACTACCGTTTTCTTGACAATCACCCATATGTTCGATTTCTTTAAAAATGAACATTTGTTACTTGATTAAAAAATGTACAGATGATTAAGTATAGAATAATGATAAATATATATTACACAATCATAACATTTTATTAGGCAACCACAAAATTAGAAATAATCAATTACCACCTGAAAATGAAATCAAAAGGAAATATAAACCTGAACAAAAGTGTATCAAGTGCGGTATTAAATGCAAAAGCAAGTACAGTCTGGATAGACACCAGAATCTTTGTGGCTTGTCACCGTTTTTGAACTGCAAATTTTGCGATTACAAGGCGAAGCAGAGCTATCTTTTGAAGACACATTTACAGAGGATACACAAGAACTTAGAGACAGAAGAGATCCAGAAGCTTTTTCATGCAGCAAGGGCGAAAGAAAATAAGATGTTTGGTATGAGTTCTTTGTATTGTCCATTCAACAAGTATTTTGGCATGCATTTTTTTACACATTATGCACTTTGCAGGTTATGTATCCAAGGATAAAATGACATTCAGTAAGTTTATGTGATTTTTAGTAAGAATCTACTATGTAAGATGTCACGTTATGAATAAAGCAATTATTCAAAATTCACAGGTTGTGGAAATCTCATTAAACTGTACTGCCAAAAGTGCAAAGTAAACATTGAAAAAAGCCATTCAAAAGGCCTAAGGTGTCCCCAGTGCTGCGAGTCGGTAGTCTTTCAATGCCAAAAGTGCGACAAGCACTATGCAAGGAGGCACAGTATATACAATCACTTGAGAGGTACATGCCAACCTCAAGAGTACCTCCACTGCGCGGACTGTGAGTACCGAACCTTTATAAAAGACAAATTGATCCTTCACGTAAAGAGAAGGCACATGACTGTGGCACCAGAGGATTACGAGAAATGCGGCAAGTGCGGCAAAGAATTTAAGCTCCGATCGTACAGGCAGATGCATGAGAAACGTTGCGACCAAGAGTCCAATCTGCAGTGCGAATATTGTCCCTTTAGATGCAGACACAGATACATTTTTAAAAAGCACATGAAGCTACACTTAATGCATTTAGAAAATGAGGATGCAATGCTTAATTCAAATTCTATAGTTACTACAACTATTTCAGGTATAAAATAGTAATAGGAAGAGTAATAATAAGAGTAATGCTTCATGATCCTATTTATTTATTTATTTATTTATTTATTGACGGGTACTACCCTTTTTGCACATATTACAAAATTATTACAAACATTGATCGGGGGTCAACAAGGGATTTTTGTCGCCGAAAAAATCGGACTGACGGGGATTCAGACCCGGAACAAACTGACGAGATTCAAGCCCAATTGAATAATTATAACGATACAAATAAATATGTGTTATATCACAACAAGAAAAGTATGTTGGCATATTTTATTTTATCTCACGGTTTTCACATTTCTAAGTATTTAATCCATTCGGGAAAAGTTCTCGGGAGAATTGGTTAAATTTTATATCCAAGTTGTAGATAATTTTTGTGGTCATAGACGTTGGTCTTAGGTGGATTGTATTCTTTACTGGGGTGTAATAAATCCTTTCAGGAAAAACTTACCGAAGAGTCGGGAAAATTTTATAATGAACGTGTACAAATTTTTCGGAGTTTTAAAAAGTGGTCTTAGGTGGAGTTATGAGGTGACAATCTGCGTTTTTCGAAATTGTACATTTCGCTTGATCTCGTATGCGGTCCATTTAAACATGTGATTTTGTTAATTCTTAATAATACAATAATAGGTACAGCTAATGCTTTCATTAATTGCAAATCGAATATGTTGTTGAAATTTCAACTATAACAGTTGTAATGCAGATCGATTTTAAATTTCTCGTCAGTCAGGGCAGGGTGTAGGTATTCTCTACATAATAATGAAAAAAAAATACTTTTGTACTCTTGTATGATAGGATACTATAAATAATTTAGTATTAAAGTAATATACTTACCTGTAATACGTCTAAAATTCACATAGTAACATCAAAATCGAGGTTGATAATAGTTTGTTATTATGTAAAGAACACCGGACAACAGCAATTTTGTTTATTAGTAGCCTCAAAAGTTTTATATTATGAAATATTGTTACAATTGACGAATGGAAAACGGTAAAAGTGATGGTCATCTTACCGTTTCTTAGCCTTACTGATAGCTTCACCTCGCGTCGTATTTTTCATTATTTTACGAAATTGTACGTAATTATGTACGCTTGAAGCTTTATAAACATTTATTATTATGACAAGAACACCGGACAATCGCATTTTTGTACCATAAATGACCACAAATTTTTATTTTTATGATATTAATTTTTGAGGTTAGGTAAAATCTGCACCAATCAGGATAGCTCCGAACTCCTCTGAAGGGGAGGTCGTAGCCAACGCTGATTGGTAGAGAGTCAACCTAACCTCCAAAATTTATACCATAAAAATAAAAATTGGTGGGAATTTATAGTGCAAATACGCGGTTGTCCCCTCTTCTTATGATAATAATAAATGCTAATGAAAATTAAAATCTATATATTTAGGCAAAATTTCATAGAATAACGAAAAATATGGCACGAGGTGAGGGCTAGAAAACGGTAAGATGACCGTCATTTTTACCGTTTTTCATTGGTCAATTATAATAATCTTTCATGATAAAAAACTTTTAAAGCTATTTATAACCTAAAAAGCTGTCGTCTGCAATTCTTTACATGATAATAAATCATTATCATTTTCAACTTTAGTGTTAACATATAAATTTTAAACGTATAACGAAAACTACAACGCGAGGTGAAGGTCACAACGGTAAAGTTCGTTCCGGCCTCCCCTTAAGGGGAAGCACTACTGAATAATGGTGTTTTAGTGTTTTAGTCTTTATTTATTATCTTTAAATCTAAAAAATATTAAGCCAGACCCATGTGAGAAGTTCTTTAACCCATTAACACCCATGAGTAACCTATCAGCGATATCGAAAAACTAACTACAGGATGTTGCACATTAGTATGAATATACATTAATGGCAATAAAACATTGTTAACAAAATTTGTTTATAAGGAATTTGTTTAAACAATTGTTTTAAAAAATGATTTCCATGAAAAACTAATAGCGCCATTCGATACTACAGCAAAAATTAGTATGAAAACATGTGTCACATGTGCATAAAGTTAATAATTTTATTATGAAACAATTATAAACAATTATATCTAGCCTATACCCAGTACAACCAACGACTGATTTTAACAATTTTTCTTTTAACATTAATCTTTTTTCATCCTAATGTGCAATATCTTGTAGTTAGTTTTTCAAAAGCAGTGTTTGTTTTGCAGTTAGATGTAGCGGCTACAGTCTAAATCTAATGTTTATAATTATTTTATAACAAAATAAATAACGTTAATGCACATGTGACACATGTTTTCGTAGTAATTATTTTCGTAGAATCGAATGGCGATATTAGTTTTCTCTGGAAATCGTTTTTTAAATCAATTATTTAAACAAATTATTTTAACAATGTTTTTTTTCCAATAATTTTCTTTTTGCTAATGTGCAACATCCCACAGTCAATTTTGCGATTACGCGGCTAAGATTAGCCATGGGTTATAATGGGTTAATATCATCTAAAACGCATGTAAAAGAGTTACAACGAAAAGTTTTAAAGATTGTAGGAGAAGATAAATTTTAAAAGAATGATTTGAATGAAAATAAATCTTGTCGTACATATTGTAATATTACTAGTTCAAACTCTTTTTACATGTTTCTCAGATGATTTTAGAAAACATCAGCCATAGGTTTGTCATGTTTTGTAGATCCAAAGATAAACAATATAAATAGCTCACACGCCAGTTTTCAGTTGCCTCCCCGTATAGAAGAAGTTATGACTTCAGATATATCTGATTTTTTCGGTTTATACTTCGGTCATTATATTTCATATTCGCTTCATAATGACGAAAAATGTATACTTGTTTACTGATTAAGAAAATTACAGATATTCAAGTATTGGACAACGTTAACAGTTATACAAAAACATATTTTTCAGGAAACCTTAAAAAGAACAATAATGAATTACCACCTGAAGTTGATGTCACAAGGGCATATAGAACTGAACTAAATAAGTGTACCAAGTGCAATGGTTGGATCAAGGGCAGGTACAATCTGCAGAGCCATCAGAATCTATGTGGTTTATCACCGTTTTTGAAGTGCGAGTTTTGCGACTACAAAGCAATACGGAGCTGTAATCTAAAAAAACACTTAATGAGCAAGCACAAGAATTTGAACACAGGAGAGATCCAGAAAATTTTTGATAAAGCAAAAACGAAAGAACATATAATGTTTGGTATGAATTATTTGTATTGTCTATGCGTCAAATATTTTTAGCAGAGAATTTTATACATTATGCACTGAATTTTATTTTATATGTACTGAATCCAAATGTGGAACGACGTCGATTAAGTTTATATACTTTATAGTTAAAATTTCCTATATATGAATGAAAAGAGCCCTGTGAAACGGATGATGAATTGTGCATTTTGAGCATGCCTTATTAAAGTAGTGAGAAATAACCATTACACCCTCTTCATAAGCGAGTATGCAAACATGGAAAATTTTCAACAAATTAGATTTAGGATCCAAATTTGCAAAATTTTAACTTTTATTAAAAGATTCTGTTCTTGTATTGCATTTCATTGAGGTAGGATTCTGGTGTCTTTTTGTCAAAAAATCAAAAAGTTTTTTAATTTACTTTATTAATCTTTGTAACTGTAAGAGCATTTTAAGACCTGTCAGGTAAAAAAATTCGATGATTTGAAAAAGTTACATGCGGTCAAGTAAAATAATTCACATTAGATAGCATAAAAAATTAAAACTTTAAGCAGGTTTTACTTAACACTTATTTGTCTAACTTTAAAAAGTGGTTGACATAAGTGGTTTTAATGAATCCTTTTGAAACTTCTAGAATAAGTTTTTAAAGTTCTTTACAATAAAAGTTGGCATTTCTTATAGCAAAAGCGCAAAACAATTTATTGTGTTACTATTAAACAATAACTGAAGTTACATTTTTAAACAATTTATTTCGTTATAATTTTATTTTGAATAATTTTTTTTTAAATTAACAATTATGCCATGTTTTGTTTGTTATATTGAAGTAAGTATATACACAATTTTTCAGACTATTAAAAAAAACTGTATGCGCCAATCACTTTATGAAAATAGCATCAAATAAATGCAATAATGGCACACTGTATGGATAAAATAAGTTAAAACTTGCTGAAAATGTGTACATAACATCATATAACAATAGTAAATGTATCATCAAAACCTCATTATTTTAAAATGAAAACTGAAGAACTCTTCTTTTTCACCATATATTATATTACTTTAGTCCTACCTTAAGCCAAATCCATGTGAGAAGTTCTTTAATATCATCTAAGAAGCATGTAAAAAGAGTTACAATGAGAAGTTTTAAAGATTGTAGGAGAAGATAGATTTTTAACGAATGATTTGAATGAAAATAAATCTTCTCCTACACTTTGTAATATCATTAGTTAAAACTCTTCTTACATGTTTCTCAGATGATTTTAGAAAACATCAGACATAGGTTTGTCATGTTTTGTAGATCCAAAGATAAACGATATAAATAGCTCACAGGCTAGTTTTCAGTTGCCTCCCCTTATACAAGAAGTTATGACTACAGATATATCAGATTTTTCCGATTTATACAAAATACTATCTGATTCTATCTAATACTATCTGAAAGTACGTAAATATAATAGGGAAAATTTTAGTTTTAAGATAGTTCTCTGACTGCAGTTGTGCTCAACTCGGGAGTAAATTAGAAAATTTATTTTCTAAGATATTATACAGCGTTATCTAATGTGAAAATCTTACAATTTATAGTATCAATCATCAGAATGTCGATAGAAAGTGTTTAAAGTATCAAATATTTCCAAAAGTCGAAAGAGAGTGAAAAACCGCACACCTATATAGATATACTGATAGCGTGGGGTTAAAACTTTGGACTGCTGTATTAAAAAAAGAAACATCGCTTGTCCTGTCAAACTTTTTTCTTCATAGTTCGTACTGTTTTTTTACATCATATACTAGTTTTTAGAAAATATTTAAAGAAAACTTTATTTGCAATTAAACGAAACGTCTTCCGCTATGGGACACAGTATAGTTTTTCTGTGTTAAAATATGAAATTTCGAACCAATTTTCTAGAATTTTTAAAGAAATCAAAAAATCCGGAGAACTACCTTAAAATGGGATTTAATACGGGGAAATTTATTTTTACCACAGAGTGACATTGTTTTGTTGACATTTATCACTTTATTCTTTACATATCTAGTTTTTCGAACTCTACTTCTTTTTCAAATGATCCATGTTTAAAAATATAAAAATGGCACACTTACAGACTACTTTATTTTTTTATTTTTAAATATATTTCGTAATTGAGTTTATAAGGTGACACGATGACGGGAAACTCTAATTACCTAAGCCACCATCTTGTAATTAGTAGACACTTATCTTTTCTGAATAATACAAAATCGAAGAGCACATTTAAAATCGTTTTAGAATATAAAAAGTAACTTTTTAACGTCAGATTAAAAACTAACTAACACGAAAATAATAATCCGTAATTTACTTCAAGAACCAGTTGAAAAAGGTAGAGAAACTATTATTAGTTTAAATGTAACATGCGCTCTCTGGTGCTGTATTCGCCCAGAGCACGGCAGAAATTGTACATAAAAATAGCGCCATCTGACAGTCGAGTGACACGATCGGGGTAATACAAAGTACACAGGCTCTAGTTCTGGTCATTCAATGAAAATAATTTTTTATAAGTTTCTGACAATCTGTGTGATCTTAATTTTTTTCTAGAATTGACATATTTATGTATTATTAAAATAAATTATAAGGATATTCTCTGGTTCATTAGTAATTAAAAAAATATTATTTTCATTGAATGTCCATAAGAGCCTGTGTATTTTGTACTACCCCGATTTCGTCACTCGGCCGTAAGATGGCGCTAACCTTGAAAATAAGATAGCAGATACTATACCACATACTCACCGCGAATATCCCCATCTGCCATTTTCAATATAAATAGATATAGTATTCCGCGTTAAATTATAATAATAAACACTTCCATGGTGGTAAATTTCTTTGCTAATAGTAAAATTATAAAATTCAAATAAGAATAATCTGTCTCATATCAAATTGACGTCACTTTCTTGGTTTTGCGAAAACGTAGAATTTCGTGTTACTATACCCTCTTAATTTTAAATAGTGAAAATTCACTGTTTCGCAGTGAAAACTCAGCCACTACATGAATTAGCTGCTGAGTGCTCACTGCGAAACAGTGAGATTTCACTGCTTTACAGTGAAATTTCCGAGGTTTCACTATTTCAAATTAAGAGAGATAATTTTGTTCTAAACGTGCGATATTGACTTAAAGATGTATCTTTAATGAAATTAACATTATGCTACAAATATTTTATTAGGAAATCGTAAGAAGAGAAATAATCCATTACCACCTGAAGATAATAACGAAAGCAAATATAGGACTGAAAAAAATGAGTGTACCAAATGCGGTAGTTGGTTTAAGGGTATATACAATTTTCAAAAACATCAGAATCTATGTGGCTTGTCACCGTTTTTGAACTGCGAGTTTTGCGATTTCAAGACAAATCAGACTTATCGTCTGAAGATACATTTGAACCGAAGGCACAAAGACGTAACGACGGAAGAGATTCAGAAGAATATTAATACAGCAAGGACGAACGAACATAAGATGTTTGGTATGAACTTTTTGTATTTTCTATTAAAAAAATATGTTTATCTTATGATTTAACGCAATTATGCACTTTGTAGGTATTAAGCCCAAGAGTAAAACAGCGTTTAGTAAGTTTACACGATTTTTAGTAAAATCTCTCCTATGTAAAATGCATTGTTGAGAATAAAACCGTTATTTTAAATTAACAGATGCGAGTGATTTTTTGAACCTGCACTGCTTGAAATGCAACATGAACTTCGAATTTGTCACTTGGAAAGGTCGGAAGTGCCCCCAGTGTAGCGAATTAACACTCTTCCAATGCCTAAAGTGCGATAAACGTTACACGAATCGCAGCGGTATGTATGCTCACTTGAGGAAGTGCGTGCCCAAAAAGTACTTCCAGTTCTTGCACTGTGCAGACTGCGACTACCAGAGCTATTCCAAGGGACATTTGCGGCTGCACATAGAGAGAGTACACGTGTCCGTGGCACCGAAAGACCTCGTGAAATGTGGGAAGTGCGGCAAAGAATTCAAGCACCGAACGTACCGTCGGATGCACGAGAGTATGTGCGGCAAAGAGCCCCATCTGCAGTGCAAATATTGTAAATACAGAAGTAAAAGGAAACATCATTTGAAGAACCACATGCAGAAACACATACTACATCAGGAAAGTAAGGGTGCAAGGATTAATGCAGACTCTATAGTTACAGGTACGAATGAATTATGCTTCACTACCCTGTTGAAGAATGAGATTGATTTAGGTTACGTAACTATACACAATTTTCTTAAACATGGAAACAACATAATTCAGCTTAAGGGGGTGTCAAAGTCAATTTTTATCCTTCATATCTTACCGACCCGAGAATTATAAAATATTGGCTTTAATTAAAAGAATAAGTATAATTATGAAAAACTAAAAGGTCATTGCCCTTCATAATACAATTATTATCTACCACTGTGCGAAGTTTCAAACAAAAACTTCAAAACCTCTACGAATGGATTTGGAACGAAATTTAAAAGTTCGAGTCTAGACTAATATAAATTTCGTTCCAATGGCATTCGTAGAGGTTTTAAAGTTTTTGTTTGAAACTTTGCACAGTGGTGGATAATTGTATTATGGAGGGCAATGATGTCTTGGTTTTTCATAATTTAGTTTATTTATTAATTGTAATCAATTGTTAAAGAATTTGAGGTTAGGAATTTCGGCGGGAAATTTGAATGGTTGGACGCCCCCTTAAATAAACTAACGATCTTATCGACGATCTAGTCAACATTACATTCTTCATTTATCACATGAGGCGTTGGGTGCGAATACAACTTAACCCGGGTCGAGTTGTTTTTTATGAAACATACATATTCGTGTTCTACGATCCTTTATTTATAAATATACTACATCAAACAAGTTTCGAAATCTCTCGCGACGCCCCGCGAGTCTCGCTATATTGGGAACTGATACTGAGCACGCGCCCTTTGGCGGGTTCTAACTAAACCAGACGGGGCCCGTAAATTCTCGAACGTGATTAGTTGAGACGTCAACATGGCGCAGACAAGCGCAAAATTTTAAGTAAAATATACCCGTTCTATGCCGAAAATACCCGTTCTAAGCAAAAATAGCTTAAGTTGGATAAGCCTTTCAGTTATTTAAATAATGTATATTCATAAATAAATGCTTTATGTCCATCTGAACGAAAATGGCCACTTTTTTCCCTGAAAAGCGAGATCAAAATTACACTTTTTGCCCGCAAAAATTATGGGGGAGGGGGGGGGGAGAGCAATTTTGGGGCAAGTCGGGTGATCATTTTTGCTTTTGACTTAACTAATATAAATATGTTGGTATAATCCTCCTTTAACGAAAACGTTTTTTGCTTAAATTTTGATATATATCAAATGAAATAAAACTATCAGAGAAATAAAAATTTCGTTTTTAAAAATCGTTTATTATGCCATCTAAAATCGTGCACGCCGCGAAGATTCTCCAATATTTAACAATTGTAATTTAATGTTACTTGAAGGATCAATATTTTGAGATTTTCCAACGGTTAAATTAAAGATATTACCAAGTATTTATACTCAAAAATTTTTCAGAATGTTTGCTATTAAATATAAAATTTTCATACCATAAAAATACAATTTTTTCTTATTATTTTCAATTTTGAGGTATCTTTATTTTATATTTGTTGATTGTAATTAAAAAAGAAACACAATATAGAAAATTTCTCAAAATTGAAAATTTAATGAAATATTGGGTTCTCGGAATTATGGGTGGCACATGGATTTTACATTCTCTGAATTACTTATGTGCCCCCACAATGACTGCAAGAGATTAATTTTATCGTGAAATTTGAATATAAAAAAAGGGAATAATTTCTATTTATTTTTATTTTAATTATAAGTAGCTTTAATACAATTCCAAATATAATCGAGTTATTAAAAGAAAAAAACAATTATTATATATAAAAGTAATAAAGATATCTCTAATCATTCGTAACTTTTTTCGCAAGATTTTTTTTACTGATGTCCTTACATTGTCAATGCCACGATATTTTCAGTTATGATTTAACTTATAAATATTGACATTGTTCGAAATGACCCCGCGTTTACTTTCGCTGCGATCTACCGTACTTAAATAATTTCTTAATTGAAATTAGCTGTCACGGCCGTTATCTAAATGCTTTTAAGTATATCAATTTTACTGTTTTACAGAACATGCTTTAATTAATGGTCAACAAAAATTCTATATCAAAGAAGAAGTTATGCTTTCAGATACGTCTGAATTCTCAGGTGTGTACTTTTCCTACATCATCCTACTTATATAAAAATAAATACAATGGTTATCTGATTTAACAAATTACAGAGAATCAAGTATCAAATAACGATAAGAGTATGTTACGAGAATATAATATAATATTTAAAAACCTTAAATAGAGCAACGATCAATTGTCATGTGAAAAAAATAACAAAACGAAACATACAAGTAAAAAAATGTGGGTACTAATTGAATAAATATGTTTGAAAATTACATTTCCACAAATCAATCTTCATATTGCAATAATTTTTTTAAGATGGTGAAGAAACAGTGTCTTGATACAGCAAGGACGAAAGAACATGAGATGTTTGGTATGACTTATTTGTATTGTCCAATCAACAAATTTTTTAGCTTGCAGATTTTTGTATTCATTGTGCTCTTTATAGGTTAATTAATTTCACGCAAAAATGCAGGAAATCAGTCAGAAGAAACTGCTTGCTATGTAAAATCAAAGGCATCTTCCACTACGGCACATGTGACCGAAAATATTTCATGTAATGCGAATTTCGGCAGTTATGTAAATAAACAAATAAATTTTTCAATGATGAAATCGAATGCTTAAATTATCGTTTATTTCAGATATCAACTTAAATTTAAAAAAATATAAAATATATGAATATATATACTAGTATCCTCCGTCGTGGCGTTGCCCATCATTTTTACAAAGTATTATATCAAAACTGATCTTCCGATGAGTCGGTCAGTCACAGGCTGTCAGTCAGTCAATCAATCAGTCAGTCAGAACAGGTCCTTTTGTATATATATAAGATAGGGTTTGAATTTTGGATTCGAAAATTGAAAAATTTTACCACTTAGCGGTAGATTGGGAAAAAACCCAGAAATTACCTATAAAACGATAAAAAAAAAGTCGGTATCTCAGCTGGCCTTGGAGATTTTGTAAAAAAAGAATCCCGTAAATTCACATTTTGCCATTTCTGACCAATTTAGGATTCGAAACTCGAAAAATTTACCCAGTTACAAGTCGATTAGGGAGAAACCCAGAAATTACTTTCTAGAAATGAGTATTAGGGGATAACGGGGTATTGCCGGTCACCTAAGCAAAAGTACTTGTTATTTCCACTTCCAAATTGTTTTTTATTAACTTTAAATAATTATATTAAAAAATTACTTTTGTAGGTGAAAAATTTCTTTAAATCAGTTATATGAACCTTCATATGATCTGTCGCGTTATTATTCGCACTTACATAGAGAAATAGGTAACACATAACCACTGTTCAATCAAAAACACTTAAGCAAAGATACCCTACCTGAGAGCGCAGCGCGACCTTTTCTTAGCCTCACTTTCGAGAGCGTCATATAAATAACATTGTGACCGGTATTACCCCAATTCTGCTTAGTAATTTAAATTGAAATGACAAAAAAGCAATTGGTTTATACTCTTTTTTCTTCATTACTTCGTATTCTTAGATTGTTTAAATTAATAAAGTTGCAAAAAATAATAGCGTAAAATAACAAATAATATGCATAAAAGCTTATTTTATAGACCAGATTTTTTATAAGAAATGTAGGCTTAAACTTTGATTGTATATAATTCCTTAATACAGCTGAATAGAAGGTTGTTTGGACAATAGATTAGTTGCATTTTATGGTGCGTTTGATATGCTATTCGAATTATTACCTATAAATGTTTAGATTATTGAATATAAGGGTGACCGGAATTAGCCAGTGACCGGCATTACCCCGTCCTCCCCTACAAAACCTATAAAACGATAAAAAAAGACGATATCTCATCTGGCCTTAGAGATTTTGTAAAAAAAGAATCCCGTAAATTCACATTTTGCCATTTTTTACCAATTTAGGACTCGAAACTCGAAAAATTTACCCATTTACAAGTCGATTAGGGAGAAACCCAGAAATTACTTTCTAGAAATTATTATTAAAAATCTTATAAAACGATAAAAGAGTCGATATCTCATCTGGCCTTGGAGATTTTGAAAAAAAGTTAGTCGGGACATGTCCTTTTATATACACACACACACACACACACACACACACACACACTCACACACATATATATATAAACAGACTTTTGGTAAGTAAGATTACCAGAATAAGTAACGGTAGAGCCTATCATTCGATTCATACCTCGTATGTTCCGAATGACCTATTCGGGGGAGTTCAAGTCATAATAAAGAGTACCAAACTCGCTTAAAACTCAATTCGGAAAAAAAATAAACTTAGGCCATTTTTCAGGGAACCCCCAAATATTATATTATATATAGTATTACTAATTGAAATTTGGTGTTCTTACCTTAATACACATTGGTTTTGAAATAAAAATTTCTTTCTAGCCTTTATTTAGATGAATTCATACTGCATTTTCTTCGTCACAATTTAAATTCCTCGTTCTCTGCGACGTCATCTGGCCCATGCACGCGGTGATGCGGCTCTCATTGGCGTGTGGCACCCTCGGAGTTGCCGCCACGACAAGTGCGCACGCTCCTGCCGACAGGCGAGCGGCAGCACAATCGGCGCAAGCAGCGCGACTGGAGCCGAGAGCGCTTTTCTAGCCTCGGCCTCCTATCGCTGTCTCGCTCTATACTCGGCTACGGAGCCTCTCGAGCTGCACGCACAGGACTACCCGCCACAGCTCTGGCGCATCGCCTTCAAATTTAAATATCTTTTCACGGCTAACTTAGCATTTCTGTATTAACTGTAAATATTGTATATAGTGTAAAATATAGTGCTGTGAAATCAAGGTGTGTAAAACCCCTTTTCTCTCTCCTGCCATCGTCCGCCTAGCTCCTGTCCTCGGCGCAAGCAGCGCTGCACCTGCTTGGACGATTCCCAATGCGCCCTGGCAACCCGCGGCTTAGCCCGCACAGGCGGACGGCTTTTTCACGTCTAACCTAACGTGGTGGACATGATGGCCGACCGCTCAACTGGAAACAAAACATTGAAGTTTTAAAAGGTAAACAAACGTGGAAAATAAAAAATATTTTAGTGCACATCGGAATTTTTTACTAGGGTGTTTGTAGATAAATGTTATAAATATTATAAATATTAGTTTTAAAATCTGTAAATGAAAAATAAATTGTTTTAATAAACCTCACTTACAGTATTTTTGCTGATTATTTATTGGTTTAACTTGTTTTTAATGTGTGAATAATAAGTATAGTAATCCACAAACTTCTAAACATACGATGACTTTTACACTAACAAACTATCTTTTTGAGAAAAAATAACAGTGTTATGGTCTACTTTCAGGTTAGAATACTTATAAAAAATCATTTTTATTTATAGTTTGAATGTTTAAAAAAACAGTTAAACATCACAATGGTATATCTACACATTATAATAAGAAATTAACTACATGCATTTGTAAATTATAAAATAATTGTGTTAATCATAGAAGAGTAATAAACCGTTCTGCAAAAAATAATAAGCTCATTTGTTACAAATGCATACAGTTAATCTCTTATTATAACATGCATTTACACAATTGTTATAGTTATCATTTATGATATGCATTTACATAATTGTAATAATTCTCATTTATGATATGCATTTATACAATTGTAATATTTCTCATTTATGATATACATTTACAAATTTGTAATAGTTCTTATTTATACAATTGTAGTGAATGACATAAGGAGTGAAAAAGTGTAATGGGATTACCTTGTTTCTCTCATTAACAGTTCTCAAATGTTTCTCTCTCAGCTGGGTCAACCAAAAGCATGTTTCTATTGTTTAATCGAAATAGAAGGCAATCGTCACATAACTGCAACCGGAAAATATGGTAAATCAGAAACCTCTTCAGAAGGTGTCAAGTACCAATGTACCAAAAGCAGACTAATGAATTTTTGAATTGTCAAAGTTTTGTTTTAAGGACGCTATATATATTTGTATTCTTGAATAATTAATGATTGAGTATCTCAGAAAAATCTATTTTTCACCTTACAACAGGGTACCTCTAAAAATCTATCTTCTAAAATTCTAAGTATAGGTGACTGAAATTAGTATTATAATTTACAATTACATTATCCAAACCTTAACTTCTTGTGTTTATATTTATTGATTGAATGAATGATTCTTAAATTATTAAAATTATTTGTCAAGTTATATTGTTTAAGATATCATAATCAACGTAAATATTGTTTCTTAACGATGTTATTATAAACAAGTAATACATATCAATTTTTTAACCATCTTCATTACTATTATTCATGATATATCATAATCTGTAATTATTTTTATCTTTATTCAACCACATTATGGATTTTAAAACATTTTTATAGTGAATTCCTTTTTGAAGTGCTGGCATACCAATAATAATACTTTACAACATTCATTATTGCTGCATTCTCATCTAATATTGTACAATGGACAATGAAAATTTTTTTAACACATAGTTAAAACGACTGTTATAAGCTGCTTAAGCAGAATGCCATCTCAAAGAGAGGTCCTAATAATTTAAGTCAGAGAATCTTGTAGTGAAAATTTGCATTAAATGAATTAATGCTAAAATTACCTTGTTTTATAGAAGTTCTCAGTTTATGAACATATACTATGGTATTATATTTATATACTATAGTACTTGGGTATATTTTTTTTTTGCATTTTTCAGCAGTTTTTTTTCTAGTCTTTAAATTATTGCAAATTTCAATTATTAACCATACAAATTTTAATTTATTTTTCGATAATTGCTTACAGATGAAGATCGATGATTGAACAATGAATTATAAAATAGTGTAGAAGTATTTTCGACGAACTTGACTAAATTATAGTTGACAATTACAAAGTGACTATTGTTTTAAAAAAATGGAGTCTGCAGCTAAAATTGGTAAAATTTTATATTTCTTTTTTGTAAATGTGTCGATAGAACTATAACATAAGAAAGAAAATTACTATACTTATATTATCAAAATATTTTCTAAAACTTTGTTGTTTTACAGCAAATGTTTTAATCAAATATGAAGAGGAGCGTATTAAAGAAGAATTAACAGATTCAGAAATGTCTGATTACCCTGGTGCGTATTTTCATTCTATTTTGCATCATCTGCATAATTATTTTATAAAATTTATAAAAAAATATTCTTAATTTTTCTATTCTGCATAATTACTTTATAAAAATTATATTTATTATTAGATATTTACACTCGAAACAGCTCATACAATAATAAAAGCTCCTAATATACTTTGAAAATTAATTGGAAAAGATCCAGACTCTACGATACAATAATCAAATTGAAAAAAAAAAATATTTTTGTTATTCAAATTTCCGATTTGATATTATAATTACATGTATTTTAAATACAATAAAACCTCAAAAATCGCAATCCTATCAGTTTGATTCTGAATACCTAGCGACTGACCACACTGAGAAAACTATACCATAACTCACGCAACATCATATCGTAAAAATTTTCATATCGATATCGTAATTATTCAGCGTCAGATGCAATATGATATTGTAAAATTGACAATTTGAAATCTTAATTTCTACATTAAAAATACAATTTTAAATAGTTTAATATTTATCTTAATGGTCGAAATATTATGTGTAAATCCATTGCTCGTGATTTTACAACATTTGATCGAAAGGAATTTGATCTACGATATATGAATCGAAAAATTTACGATATGGTTTACTTAGTGTATAATAATATACAATAAGTAATATACAAATTTAAATTGTGTCCGAACCAAGGGATCTAACGACTTTAAAAAAATAAACTTTTATCCGTTATATTTTGATAAAATATTCAAATTTATCGAAAAAATAGGTAATATATTAATTATTTGTTGTAACACATGCACGATTTTCGCGCTTTTTGTGCCTATAAAGCAGACAAAAAGTCGCCGTTTACTGACCGACGACAAAAAACTTACTTTACCGCCCGCTACAGCGGGCGCAAAACACGCCTTTTTCAACAGACGTGAAAATGGATTCAATAATCTATTTTTATTTTATTCTCAATAACATTAATGAAATTATCTTATCTTTCTTTTACTTGAAAAACTTTAATATACAATAATAGTTATCTCTATATGTGCATGTATGTTTATCTCTATGTGTGTGGAAAAATACATTTTCGTGCTAGTGTGACAAAATAGTACATTATTCAACAAGAAAATAAAGTTGAAGATTATTCCCGAGAGTGGATTTGCAGTAATTTAGCCGCGGAAATAGTCGGCTTTATTCTTGTGTTGCATATAGAACTTTATTTACGACTTAATTGTGGGCCACTTTATTGATTTCAAGAACGGAAACCACGGAAAGAGAAAGAAACAGTTCAAAATTGAAAAAAAGAGATTAAGTCATAGAAACTGAATTTTACTTTATTTCTGCATTTGCGTAAAGTTCAGGTCAAATTGAATATTAAATTAGTTATTTGTTTTATATCGTTTTTATCGTTCTACAGAAAGAGATTTTATCAATTATCAACAAGAATCTTACGTCAAAGAAGAAGTAATGATTTCAGACATATCAGACTTCTCGGGTCTGTAGTCTTGAAACATCATATTTATTCTACATTTGAAAGTAAAAACAATCGTTAAATAATTTTAAAAAATTGCAGATAATGAATCATTAAACAATGATAGCACTAGCCTGAAGCAGGGCAGTAATCAATTACCATGTGAAGAATATAACAAAACTAAATACACAACTAAAAACAAATCAGGTATTGATTGTATAAATATTTTACAAAATATCTTTTTCCACGAATCAATCGTTATTTTTCTTTAATGACTTTGGTGAAGAAGTAGACGTTGTTAATACTAGTGAAGCTGTAACCGCCCGCAAAAATTTTTTGACTAAGTGTACCAAGTGCGGTACTAAGTGCAAAAACATGCGCTGTCTGCATAGACACCAGAAACTATGTGGCTTTGCGCCATTTTTGAAGTGCAAGTTTTGCGACTACAAGACAAGCCGCAGCGAAAATCTGAAAAAACATTTGAAGAGAATACACAAGGACTTAAAAACAAAAGAAATTCAGAATATTGTTGATACAGCTAAGACGAAAGAAAACAAGATGTTGGGTATGAATGCTTCATATTGTCTATTCAACAAATATTTTTAGCATATAGTTTTACATATTATGTATTTTGCAGGTATTGCGTACAATAAAATGAAACCCAGTAAGTTTATCTAATTTTTAGTAAAAGTATCCTATGTGATGATATGAATAAAACATTAATTGAATATTAACAGACTGGAGAAATTTCATCAAATTGTTTTGCCCGATGTGCAAAGTAATCTCTGAAAAAACCGATTTAAAAGACCGAAAGTGTCCCCAATGCTTTGAGTTGGCAGTCTGGCAATGCCTAAAGTGCGAAAAACTTTATGATAAAGTCTACAGTTTATACTTTCACTTGAAAAGCAAATGCTCGCCTCAAGAACATTTCCATTGCGCACACTGCGAATACCGATGCGGTATAAGAACCCATTTGATTTATCACATACAGAGAAGGCACAGTACTGTGGAACCGGGAGAATACAGTAAGTACGGCAATGATAAACAAATGCATATTATTATTAGTAGTTTGAAATTGTTTGATGCAGTACATAATTCGCATGTTCATGCGATAGTGTCCAACCTGACGGTCGAGCTAGATACTGCTCAAAATTATATCGGAAACAAATAATTATTTTCTTTAAATGCACGCAGATGTAATGTAGACTTGAGAAAGTAGTCAAAATATTATATTATAAGATAAAAATAAAATTAGAAGCTAAAATAATTAATAATCGTGCTATATTTGTTTATTTTTACTGGAAAGCCTGGAAATTTTGTTCTTAACAGGAGTCCGTATCTACTCACGTTTTTGTTATTTATTCAAATTGTAGTTTGTTAATTTAAAAAGTAAAAGATGTTCCCAATTGGTATTAAAATAAGGAATATTTTGAGACCTGAAAAAGTATCTAACATTATTTCCTTTTCGAGAAAACTTCGGAACGCGAAAATTGAGGTTAACTTTTCCGTTCCGAAGTTTTCTCGAAAAGGAAATAATGTTAGATACTTTTTACGGTCTCAAAATATTCCTTACTTTAATACCAATTGGGGCCAACTTTTAGTTTTTTAATTAAAAAACTACAATTTGAATAAATAGCAAAAACGTGATTAGACAAGGACATAAGATACGGACTCCTCGCAAGGAAGCGTATAGTAACCCTGTAATATGCGAATAATAACTGCGACTATAGCTTCTTTGTTAGGAATGATTAATTAGTCACGTAAAATAGAAAATGCGACATACAATATATACAGTTGAAGGAATAGCTCACAACTTCCTCCTTTGTAATAATAAAAAGAATTTTAGCTGTAAAAATATATCTATGTGATTTTTTTTATACAATTAGTATACTCTTGCTGTAATTGAAGCCGCTCTTGTCATTTAATGGAAAATAATTTAATAAATTTTCAATGTATGAATAGAGAACAGACATGATTTTTAAAATAATTTTTAAATGAAACTTAAAAATTGTGTTTGTTAAATAAAAATTTAAACGCTGCATGAGGTCACGTAATTAAGAACAGCAATATGGCAGCCCGGACTTACCAATATATGTATATATATATATATATATGTGTACATATATATAGATATATTCTTGCGCGACGAGTCTTTGTAGGTTATGGGAGCGGTAGGTTCATTCCACCATTTTAAGTGGATGCTCAATCATAAGCGTGCTGTATTATTCGAAGGCTACTAAAGTTTATAAATATTTAATTAATTATACAAAAACGTAGAAGCATTAAATCATTAAAAAACTCAAGTCTAATATATTAATTAATGATTATCTATTGTAGAAAAAAAATTAGCCATATTTTTGACATCATGTTTATTCCCTATTGTTATGTTAATGAGGCAGGCCTGAGTTAAACCCAAGAAAATAATTTTTTTGTGAAAAAAATATTTTACAAAAAATGGATTGAATCTCCGAAAAAGTAATAATAAAAAAAATTAACGAAAAAGTGATCTGCTCATTTTGTAATACATGTGAAAAGGAGTCAAATGCGTTTCATCGTGTCAGCTAGAATTATGCGAGGAACAAAGTTCCTTTAATAAATATAGTATTGAAAATAATGGTTTATTAATAATAAACCATTATTTTCAATTAACATTGATATTGTGACGTGTAGGAAAAAAAATTTGAAGTTTTACAACGGTAAAATTTAAGATATTATTGTGTATTAATAACATAAACATTTTCAGAATGACTGCTTTTAAACATAATAAGTTTTCTGGATTCATAAGAAAAATCTTTTTGTTTTTGTTTAATCTACAAATAATTGTACCTAACTTCTATATTTGATAATTCGTAAATTATCAATTCTATAAACATTATTTTTTGAAGGGTTTATAATATTATACATGCCTTAACGAATCAAAGCATTTGTTTTTATTTTTAATGCGAAATGTAAGAATTCCTTTTCCAAGAAGACGTTCCAATATAATTATTTAAAAACCCTATGTACGGCCGAACGCATGCTGTTAAGACTTCGAGTCAATGGAATAATAAAAACTGTTATAATTGTTATATCAGTTACAGTTGTAACTGTTGTGATCACAGATTTTAAGTATTAACGCTGCGGTGAACATTCATAAACCTCGAACAAAATTTGACTATATATTGCGAGTAGTAAGTACGTGGCTTAAACATAAAATTATTTATACAAAGGTATCATACAGTACTCAAGAGTATAAATATATTTCTCATTATTATGTATAAAGAATGGCGTTGCGCCTGGGGCTAATTCCCGAAAAATTATAACCGATTTTATTATTCCATTGACTCGAAGACTCAACAGCATTTATTTGGCCATACGTAGGGTTTTTATATAATTATATTGGAACGTCATCTTGGAACAAGAATTCTTATATTTCGCATTAAAAATAAAAAAAATACTTTGATTTTAATCAACTAACAAATGTTCATTTTTAAACAAATTGAACATACCTGTGATCATAACTATGTTCAATTTCATTAAATATTAACATTTGTTAGTTGATTAAGAAATGTACAGAGAATTAAATATAGAATAATGATAAAAATATGTTACACAATCATAATATTTTATTAGGAAACCACAAAAAGAGCAATAATCAATTACCACCTAAAATTAATATCAAAAAGAAATGTATATCTGAACAAAAGTGTACCAAGTGCGGTATTAAATGCAAAAACAAGTTCTGTCTGCATAGACACCAGAATCTATGTGGCTTGTCACCGTTTTTGAACTGCGAATTTTGCGATTACAAGACAAAGCAGAGCTATCTTCTGAAGACACATTTGCAGAGGATACACAAGGACTTAGAGAGAGAAGAGATTCAGAAGCTTTTTCATGCAGCAAGGGCGAAAGAAAATAAGATGTTTGGTATGAGTTCTTTGTATTGTCCGTTCAACAAGTATTTTGGCATGCATTTTTTTTACACATTATGCTCTTTGCAGGTTATGTATCCAAGGATAAAATGATATTCAGTAAGTTTATGTGATTTTTAGTAAGAATCTACTATGTAAGATGTCATGTTACGAGTAAAGCAATGATTCAAAATTCACAGGTTGTGGAAATTTCATTAAACTGTACTGTCTAACGTGCAAAGTAAACTTTGAAATAACTACTTCAAAAGACGTAAGGTGTCCCCAGTGCTGCAAGTCAGCAGTCTTTCAATGCCAAAAGTGCAACAAATGCTATGTAAGCAGGGACATTATATACAATCACTTAAAAGGAATATGCCACCCCCAAGAGTACCTCAACTGCGCAGACTGTGAGTACGGAACTATTAGAAAACCCGAATTGATCCTTCACATAAAGAGAAGGCACATGACTGTGGCACCAGAAAATTACGAGAAATGCGGCAAAGAATTTGAATTCCGATCGTACAGGCAGATGCATGAGAGGATGTGCGGTAAAAGGCCCGATCTGCAGTGCAAAGTTTGCCCCTTTAGATGCAGACGAAAAGACATTTTTAACAAGCATATGGAGCTACACTTAATGCATTTTGAAAATGAGGATGCAATGCCTAATGCAAATTCTATAGTTAGAACAACTACAGGTAAAGTTGAAATTTTAGGTATGAAAGAGTAATAGTTACTTCATGATCCTAATATTTATTTATTTATTTATTTATTTATCAACGGCCACTTCTGCTTTTTTTAAATCCTATTCACTAATACAAAAATTGCACATACAACCTATTCACAAATAGGATCATTTCATATTTGGAAAAAGGAATTAATAGATTTCTTACAGTAGGGATATTACAAAATTATTACAAACATTGATCGGACTAGACTTCGATTTTCGCCACCGATAAATCCGCATCAGCAAGGGATTATTGTCGCCGAAAAAAAATCGGACTGACGAGGATTCAAACCCGCGCCCAATTGAATAATTTTAAAGATAAAAATAAACATGTGTCATATCACAACAAGAAAATAATGTTGGCATATTTTATTTTATCTCACTGTTTGCATATTTTTAAGACTCATTCAATCCATTCTGGAAAAATTCTCGGGAGAATAGGGACTTTGCATAATTATCAAAAATGCATAAATCACTTAGAAAATGATTCATTATTAAAAATCATAAAGTATTTTTCAGCATTTTTCCTACTCGACTTTATTGAAAAAAATCATTGTTTATATATGCGATATTGTTTTTCGCGCGAATTATTTCAAAATGATTTCTATTGGCCAGTCGATTTGTGACGTCTCGATGGTATAGTTTTGGAAATTTAGTACCTACGGTAAAATGATTAAACGCTCCAATATATGAAGAAAAATATTTATGAACAAAATAATGTGCCATATATCCTTTATAATTTTGGACCAGGAATTCAATGATGATATTAGATTTTGGGCCCACATATTTTTAAGGCCTATTTAAGACACAACTTTATTTTTTCAAATGAGAACATATCTTTTTTATTACATATTTGAGTTCTTAACCAGAATTAAAGCAGATTTAGAAAATCTAGCTAATATCTGGCTAGAAACCAGCTTAGATTTCTCCCAGGGTCGATCTAATTGTTTATAATTATTTATAACAAAATGATTAACGTCAATGCACATGTGACACATGATTTCGTAGTAATGTTTTCCGTAGAATCGAATGGCGATATCAGTTTTTCCGAAAAGTCGTTTTTGATAACAATTGTTTAAACAAATTCCTTATAAACAAATTATTTTACCAATATTTTTTTGCTAATAATGTTCTTTCATGCTAATGTGCAACATCTCATAGTCAGTTTTGTGAGTACACAGCTAAGGTTAGCCATGGGTTTTAATGAGTTAATATCATCTAAAACGCATATAAAAAGAGTTACAACGAAAAATTTTAAAGATTGTAGGAGTAGATAGATTTTTAAAATATTATTTCAATAAAAATAAATCTTGTCCTACAGTTTGTAATATTATTAGTTGAAACATTTTTTACATGTTTCTCAGATGATTTTAAAAAACATCAGCCATAGGTTTATCATGTTTTGTAGATCCAAAGATAAACAATACAAGTAGCTCACACGCCAGTTTTCAGTTGCCTCCCCTTATAGAAGGAGTTATGACTTCAGATATATCAGATTTCTTCGGTTTATACTTCGGTCATTATATTTCATGTTCATTTTATAATGACGAGAAATGTATATTTGTTTACTGATTAAGAAAATTGCAGATATTCAAGCGTTGGACAACATTAACAGTTATATATTAAAATAACATATTTTTCAGGAAACCTTGAAAAGAGCAATAATCAATTACCACCTGAAGATAATGCTACAAGAACATATAGAACTGAACAAAATAAGTGTAAAAAGTGCAATGGTTGGTTCAAGGGCAGGTACAATCTGCAGAGACATCAGAATCTATGTGGCATATCACCGTTTTTAGAATGCGAGTTTTGCGATTACAAGGCAAAGCAAAACTATCTTCTGAAGATGCATTTGAAACGGGTGCACAAGAACTTAAAGACAGAAGAGATCATGACGGCTCTTGATAAAGCAAAAACCAAAGAAAATAATATGTTTGGTATGAATTATTTGTATTGTCCATTCGAGAAATATTTTTAGCAGAGAATTTTATACATATTTTTACCCTTATGGAAATCAAAAGGGGTATAAAAATGTACATAAATGTGTATAAATGTATAAAAATGTACGAAAATGTACAAAAGTGTATATTCCTGTTATAAATGGAACAAAAAAATGTGATCGCATCGGCCTACTGTGCTACACTTTTGTACACTTTTGTACATTTTTTTACATTTTTTGTACACTTTTGTACATTTTTTTACATTTTTTGTACACTTTTGTACATTTTTTTACATTTTTGTACGTTTATGTACATTTTTATACGAAAAATTCCGCTCTCTAAGAAGCGTTAAGATAATGTAAAATAATTAAAAATATTTTTTTCCATGTGCCACTGTTTCTTAAGTAACTGAAAGTTTCAAATTTTTACACATGAATTGATTTATACGTGCCTTGCTACCAATCGGTGGAAAAGTCATACTGTATCTTTTTTCGAAAATGTACATAAATATATATAAGTGTACAAAAGTGTACAAAAGTGTATATCTGTGGTAAAACCTGTTTCAATTATAACAGAAATATACATTTATATATACTTTTATATATTTATATACATTTTTCATTTCCAGTGGGGTAGTAAGAATTTCCTATATATGCATAGAAAGGGATGAAAAATTGCGCATTTTCTTACATGTTTCTCAGATGATTTTGATGATTTTGCCTTAGGATTGTTGATTTTTGTAAATCCAAAGATAATCAATACAAACAGCTCTAACGTCAGTTACTGGCTGCTTCCCCTTATAGAAGAAGTTATGACTACAGATATATTTGATTTTTCCGGTTTATACAAAAAAATATCTATAAATACGTAGATATAATAGGGAGAATTTTAGTTTTAAGGTAGTTCTCCGGCTGCACTGGTGCTCAACTGGGGGTTAAATTAAAAAAATTATTTTCTAAGATATTATACAGCGTTATCTAATGTGAAAACCTTACAATTTGTAGTATCAAACATCGGAATGTCGATAGAAAGTGTTTAAAGTATCAAATATTCCCAAATGTCGAAAGAGGGTGAAACGCCGCACATCTATATAGATATATTGATAGCATGGGATTAAGACTTTGGACTGCTGTATTAAAAAAAACATCGCTTGCCCTATCGAACTTTTTTCTCCATGTTTCGTATTGTTCTTTTACATTATTTGATAGTTTGATAACAAAATTTAAAGAAAACGTTTTCTGAGGCTCAGTATCTATATACTAAGCCTATGCTTAATGTGTTAAAATATGAAATTTCGAGGCTTAATATCTCCAAATTTCACGTGGCTTGGGAATTAAAGCATTTAACCACGTATAAACGATACCTTTATAAACATATATACCAATTTTCAAGACTTTTAAAATAAAAATCGAGAAATCCGGAGAACTACCTTAAAATGGGATTTAACATGGGAAAATTTATTTTTATAGCAAGAGTGACATTTTGTTGGCATTTATCACTTTATTCTTTACATATCCAATTTTTCGAACTCCACTTCTTTTTCAAATGATCCATATTTAAAAATGTAAAAATGGTACACTTATAGTCCATTTTATTTTTAAATATATTTTGTAATTGAGTATAAAAAGTGGCACAATGAGCTGAAACTCTAATTACCTAAGCCGTTATCTTGTAATCAGTAAACATTTATATTTTCTAAACCGTGTAAAATTTAATAGCACATTTTAAATCGTTCCAGAATATAAAAAGTTACTTTTATTTAAACGTTAAATTTACAAATTAGCCAACACGAAAATAAAAATCCATAATTTGCTTCGAGAAACAGTTGAAAAGGGTTGAGAAACTATAGGGAACACGCATGGGTCGCAGTTAAATTTTTATTTCAATTGTTTGTGAAGGTTTATCAAAAAATAATAGTTTTCTCAAGACAGTATTTTTTTAATGCGATATTCGAATTTTAACTCAGTATTCAAGTTACGCTTGATTTTAATAACGATTGAAACGCCTGTGACGCAGCATCTTCTCGGTCAACGCGCTCGATCGGCGAGTCACAAAAGCTTTATTTGGAAAAATTAAAACGTCCGTCTATTACGGCCACGCATACTTAGCCGAAATGCTATATCTGTGAGAAAGTGTTATATGACCGTCACATAATAACTGAAGCAGAATAAAAACAAAGTTCAAATTTTGTAAACGGTCTGTTTCACTGCACTAATTACGTGACGGCCACCCTACTATGTATGAAAAATGCATGTTCCCTATAATGAGTTCAAATTTAATATGCGCTCTCTGTCTCTTTATACCCCCATCTGACATTTTCAATATAAATAAATATATAGTATTCCGCGTTAAATTATGTCGGGGTTTATATTTTCGGTAGCACTACCACTCCCACGGTGGTTGTTTTCTTTGCCAATAGTAAAATTATAAAATTCAAGTAAGAAAAGTCTGGCATGTTAAATTGACGTCACTTTCTTAGTTTTATGAAAACGTAGAATTTCGAGTTATTATAGTCTTGTTCTAAAAGTGCGATATTGCTATAAAGTTGTATCTTTAATGAGATTAACAGTATGCTACAAATATTTTATTAGGAAACCATAAGAAGAGAAATAATCCATTACCACCTGAAGATAATAACAAAAGCAAATATATGACCAAAGAAAATGAGTGTACCAAGTGCGGTAGTTGGTTCAAGGGTACATACAATTTTCAAAAACATCAGAATCTATGTGGCTTGTCACTGTTTTTGAACTGCGATTTTTGCGATTTTAAGACAAAGCAGACCGATCTTCTGAAGATACATTTGAAGCGGAGACACAAAGACGTAAAGATAGAAGAGATCCAGAAGAATATTAAAGCAGCAAAGAGGAACGAAAATAAGATGTTTGGTATGAATTATTTGTATGTTCTATTTAAAAAATACGTTTACCTTATGATTTATCGCATTATGCACTCTGTAGGTACTAAGACCAAGAGTAAAACATTATTTAGTAAGTTTAAACGATTTTTAGTAAAAACTCTCCTATATAAAGTGTGATGTTGAAAATATAACCGTTATTGTACATTAACAGATTCGAGTGATTTCTTGAGACTGTACTGCTTGAAGTGCGATATGAACTTCGAATTCATCACTTGGAGAGATCTGAAGTGCCCCCAGTGCAGCGAGATAACACTCTTCCAATGCCTAAAGTGCGATAAACGTTACACAAATCGCAGCGGTATATATGGTCACTTGATAAGCAAGTGCGTGCCCAAAGAGTACCTCCACTGTGCAGACTGTGACTACCGGTGCCATTCCAAGGGACATTTGCGGATACACATAGAGAGAGTACACATGTCTGTGGTACCGAAAGACCTCGTGAAATGCGGGAAGTGCGGCAAAGAATTCAAGCACCGAACGTACCGTCGGATGCACGAGAGTATGTGTGGCAAAGAGCCCCATCTGCAGTGCAAATATTGTAAATATAGAAGTAAAAGGAAACATCATTTGAAGAAACACATGCAGAAACACATACTACATCAGGAAACTAAGGGTGCAAGGATTAATGCAGACTCTATAGTTAGAACAACCAGCGAAGGCGCTGGAGTTGCAGGTACGAAAGAATTATGCTTCACGACCTGCTTGAAGAATAAAATTGATTTAGGTTACGTAACTACACAATTTTCTTAAACATGGAAACAATATAATTCAGCTTAAATAAACTAACGATCTTATCTACGATCTAGTCAACATTACATTCTTCATCTATAACATGAGGCGTTGGGTGCGAATACAACTTAACCCGGGTCAAGTTGTTTTTTATGAAACATACATATTCGTGTCCTATGATTATTTATAAATATAGTGCATCAAACAAGCTTTTTTATAACGTATACAGTACAAAATATCGATATCTCTCGCGTCACACCGTGTTTCTCGTCATATTGGGATATGATACCGAGTATTCGCCCTCTGTTGGGTTATTTTTATATATATATATATATATATATATATATATATATATATATATATATATATATATATATATATATATATATATATATATATATATATATATATATATATATATATATATATATATATATATATATATATATATATATATATATATATACACATATATATATATATTTAAGGTAAAAATAAAATTAAGTTTATTGTAAAAATTATCGGAATTTAAATTTATGTAATCTTTAGAATCAAAATCAAAAGAAAAAATTGTTTTGGTCAAAACCAAGGCATTTGTCTACTATAGCCGTTATGGTATTTATAGATATTGCGTTGCATATTATTCAGGCTTGTATACTCTATATTCGCTATATTCGAATAAAGGCTATAAATATTATATATAAATACCATAAATGTCTTAGTTTTGACCAAATAAATTTTTTCTTTTAATTTTGATTCTTAAGATTACATAAATTTAAATTCCGATAATTTTTAAAATAAACTTAATATTACTTAAGCCTTAAATTGTTTTTGGGGGCATTTACATAGTACATCGTTATAAATATAACCGACTTAACTTTTTTGCATTTAACACTTTTCACAATAATGTCACTAAAACCGAGAACACTAGAGCGAACGAAAAATATTGGCGTTTAAAATGATTTAAAATTTGTTTGTTGCCTTCTTTAATCATGACAAAATACGTTACTGAAGTTTTAATGTTTTTGGACAAAGTGGAAAGAAGTTTGTTATTACATCAGTGGCGAACCAGCTTAAACTTACCAATTAAAGTGTTTTTCACTCGGTTCTATGGGTCAAAGCAGTGATATAAGCAACAAGACAAAGAAATTGACAAAAACAACAAGACAAAGAAATTGACAATAAATTTAAAAAATATCAAAATATTTCAAAATTTTCAAAAAATTTAAATATTTTTATAAAATTCCAAAATTTTCGGGAAAATATCACAATTTACAGAAATATTCAAAATTTTCAAATAATTTAAAATTATAAAGAAATTAAAAATTTTCGAAATTTGTAATATATATATTTAAAAGGGACAAACGTGACAGCGAATCCAAAATGTTGCACAAGCAACGTTGCAATAGGTCGCCATTTTGAAATTTAAAAATCGGACCCAGCTCATCTTTTCAAGTACACATAGTGGTATCTTAACTTGCATTCTTTACAAAATGGAATCCTTAATGTATTTTTTTAATACGCAAACTTTTTTGAGTTTTTTGCCTTAAACGTGAAAAAAAATGTTTTTTTGACTTTTGAAACCTACTAATCCTATGCAAAATTTATTTCTATACAACGTTATTACAGTACCTTTTTTGATAAAATTCATATTCTGCGAGTTCTTTTAAGAATAGTAAAAATAGAGCCGTATTTGGTCACTTCTTGCATAAATAATCGCACTTGCGCACCAGACTCATTCGAACAAATTTAGGGTCATATTCTACTGATCAAAAGCTATCATTAGACTCCTCGGTGATAGCTGTAGGTTGGAGTCGGGCTACGAATTCCCTGACGCCCCGACTATTACCCACATAAAAAAGGACCTATATATGCACATATTAAAGAAAATACGGCGTGTAACAAGTGGGGGGAGGAGGGGAGGGACAATTACTAGCTTGGATGATGATTTTTGCACTCGTCTTTGTCTCGGGTGCCCCCTTGTTGCATAATGTACTATTATACGTTCCCCTTCAACGGCTTGATTAATATAATCTGGGCATCCTCCTTTAAGGTAGTTCTTTCACCCTGGTAGAAATCTAAGCTGGTTTCTAGCCAGATATTAGCTAGATTTTCTAAATCTGCTTTAATTCTGGTTAAGAAATTAGCTAGAAATCATTTAAAAACGACATGCTTTTTAGCTAATTTCTAGCTTGATTCTGCTTAATATTCTAGTTAATATAAAATTGATAAACTAAGTAATTTATGTATTAATTAATAATGGAAATAATAATAGTTTTATAATAATCAAAATAATACGCAATTCTAATCATACCACATTAAGTATTTTACTAAATTAAAGTTAAAAATGTACCGTAAATGTCTAGTAGTAATGAAGGTTAGGTTATTTGTTTACAAAACAACGCGTGCATATAAAAATTATTATTTACACAAAAGTACGAAAGCTCCGAGTAAAATTTAAGTATCTTTATTAAAGAAATTTATGTGATAAATAATAGAATGCATGTAGTCATATAATTATTGTTATTTTAAAAATAACAATAAAAACAGAATAATGTAAATTATGACGAAATTTAAAGAATCGGTAAACAAATATTTGTAGTTTTAGAATGAAGTTTTATTACAAAATTTTATTTTCGACATCAATCACAAAATTGTTGTTGACTAAGTTATGATTGACTCATTTTCGGAAAGAAAATTATTAGTTATCAAATACTTTTAGTATTGCATATACATATTTATATAATCTCTTAAGTTGTTATTTGTTGATAAAAATATTTATTTTGGCGGCATGCTATATTGAACAGTCAATAAAGTATAATAATGTATATTTTTAAAAACAAACAACTTTTCAAAACAAAATATAAATAGGTTAGATTTGCAAACAAAATACGTTCTTGCTTAAAGCATAGTTTTAAGTAGATTCTAGCCAGATATTAGCTATAATTTGACTTATAATAGCTTATTAATCTTCTGGCTAATAATTAATAAGCTAACCAGCCATTCTAGCTAACTTTCTACCAGGGCATGAGAATTGATTTAAAAAACAAAAATTTATACAATAATTTGTTTACATGTTACAATATCAGAAACGATATAATATGAAAGAAGGGTACTTTAAGTGACAACAACAAAATTTTGTACGAAGATTTCGATATTGCAAAATTAAATATCGCGTAAATTAGAAAAATTATTTGATAAATGATCCTTTTACGGGACACTCCCACCACCTATGTGTGGGAGTGTTTGAATCCTATCCCCAACCTTTTATACCCCACTGAATTCCCGCATTCACCCAGAGCCATACCCTGTGACGTGGGAAAAACTTGGCGAATGAAGAAAACCCACGCTAGGACTCAGCCGATAAGAAAGTTAAACTTAGGCACACTTTTTTACCCCCGAAAAATACCTAAAATTTTCGTTCCCCATCTGCGAAAACATCATTGTTGGGACGGAGTTCCCGAGCCGTCACCAATCCAAGTACTAATCGCGCCCAACGCTGCTTAACTTGGATGATCGACCGCTCGCGCACCACCACACTCCGGCAATGATGCCGCTTCTTAAATTTTAGTATATATAAAATGAAATCAAACTATCAGAGAAATACAAATTTTGTTTATGATGCCATCTAAAATCGTGCACATCGCTAAGTTCCTCCAACATTTAACAATTCTAATTTAATGTGACTTGTAGGATCAATATTTTGAGGTTTTGCAACAGTTAAATTAAAGATATTACCAAGTATTTATACTCAAAAAATTTTCAGAACGTTTGCTTTTGAATACGAAGTACCATAAAAATACAATTTTTTCTTATTATTTTCAGTTTTGAGGAAATATCTTTATTTTACATTGTTGATTTTAATTAAAACGGAAGCATGATATAGAAGTATTTTCTCAATTCTTACTTGGTCAAAGCTACGACATCTTCAGTTAGTTAAATTTTTTTTTTCTTAATTGAAATTAGCTGTTTCGGCCGCCATCTACATGCTTTTATGTATATCAATTTTAATGTTTTACAGAACACGATTTAATTAATGGTCAACAAGAATCCTATATCAAAGAAGAAGTTATGCTTTCAGATACAGCTGAATTCTCAGGTTTGTACATTTTCTATATCGTCCTCCTCATACAAAAATAAATAGGGGAGAACGGGGTATTGCCGGTCACCTAAGCAAACGTGCTTGTTGTTTCCACTTTCAAATTGTTTTTTTAACCTTAAATAATTATTATGTTAGTTCAAACCATAATTGTTCAAGCTAATAATTGGATTACAACACATTATACGCAAGAAAATTTCACGATAAAATTATAGATCTTGAAAGAACAAAACTTTTTTATATTACATTTCCACAAATCAATCTTCATTTTGCAATAATTTCTTTAGATGGTGAAGAAAGAGTTGTTAGTATTCATAAAGCTGTTCCTGTCTGCAATGACGTTGACGTGAATGCAAATGGTTGGAGCAAGTGTACCAAGTGCGATGCGAGGTTCAAGTATAAACCCAATTTGTGGAAACATCAGAGAATGTGTGGTTTGGCGCCGTTTTTAATGTGCAAGCTTTGCGACCATAGGACGAAATTCAGACCAAATCTGAAGCGACACTTGGAGACGGTGCACAAGGACTTGAAGGCAGAAGATATCCAGAAGTATATTGATACAGCAAGGACGAAAGAATATGAGATGTTTGGTATGACTTGTTTGTATTGTCCAATCAACAAATTTTTTAACTTGCAGATTTTTGTATTCATTGTGCTCTTTATAGGTTAATTAATTTCACGCAAAATACAGGAAATAAGTCAGAAGAAAATTCTCGCTATGTAAAATCAAAGTCATCTTCCACTACGGCACATGTAACCGAAAATATCTCATGCAGTGCGAATTTCAGCAGTAATGTAAATAAATAAGCAACTCAAATGAAAAATTACACATATTTTCTAACGCTTTGATAAAATGTTAATTTGAATTTAATGAACAAATAAATTTTTCAATGATGTGTTATATCCTACTTAATAAGTATATAACTATATTTCAATATTATATTATAAATGGAAAACACGCATGTTATTAAAATTTTTATTCTCTAATTTATTCGAAAAGTTTAAAACTTTTATTCTCTAACTGTCGTGAATGAGGCTTTAGGTCTATGCTCGTGTATCTTAGCTAGAGCGCAAGAGTCAAGTATGTAACCGGATGCACACGTGTTTAGGATCCATGTCGATCCTATTTTTCGACCACGAAATGTATCTTCTAAGCGTAAGCATTTTCCGAGCGGAAAATCACGGGCTAAAATATTATTTCGAAAGCGGATAGCGTAGCGTATAAAATAATAACTTTTTACATTTTTTAAACATCGTAATATAGTTTTATAATTTAAATAAAAATTTTGTTTGAAGATTCAAGTTGATAGCTTGATTCTAAATTAGTTTTAAATATTGTGTTGTAATAATAATATTTACATATAATACGATAGTTTTAAGTACTGAAATATGAATGTTTATTAACTGATTACATTTTAGATTCTAGACATTAAATTTAAATTAAATTAAATTTAAGTAAACATAAATTAATATTAACTTTACATTATTCATCACTTATTCTCATTATTATAACTATCTATATATATATATATTGGAAGTAAATATTTTCACAATATTATCATTAATGGTTTTTTTTTTAAAATGGACTTGGTTTACAAAATTCTTAAATAACTTTTACCATCCTTCATCATTTATACTCATACTATACATATTGGTTCTATCCTTTATTTTACATTCTCGTTTTTCATTTTTTTTCTTCTTTTTTTTAAATTGTCTTAAATTTTACTTTACAATGTACCTTAATATTTACATTAAGCTATCAGTCTTACAGCGTTTATATCTATTTCGAACTTAGGATATGGATTTAAAATTAAACTTAGAACACACTCATTCATTTCAACATACCAATACCGTCTCTGCATAAAACCCGCATTCTGCTGTTATACACCAACCTTTTACTTACATATTTACATTTATTTCGTTGCCTGAACTTTATTCCTCAATGCATCAATTTAGTATGTAAAGGTTAATCTCCACGTAGTTAGCTCTCATACTGTATCAAAGTTTTCTCGAAAACAAAACAATCATATGAAACCAGCTTGGACATATATTTATATTACCATAAAACGAAGCGGGCACAACTATTATTTTTTCAGAAAAATGATTTCTCTTAACTTACCCCTCAGCGGCCATTCGGGAACTACCCTTTTGGTGGACAGACAAGCATTATTTATATGGAGAATCGTGCAAAATTAATAATTTTTTGTACCATCGTAAGTATTCATCGGGTGAAATCTGCACGGGGCACCTTTTCAAAGTACCTACCCACAATTCAAGGAAACGAGGATAATAAATTGTACCATGCATTGGTAAAACAAAACCTCAAATCTTTATATTAGTCTTTTATAAAGCAGACGACCATAATAAAACACATGTACCAAGCAATCACCTGAAGAGTAAGTAGTTCTTGAGTGGACCACTGAAAGGTGCTGTGTTACCTAGAATAAGTCTATAGGTAACTCATACGTCTATGGATGTGCCAACCGCTCAGCTGAGCTGAGAACAAAACATTGAAGTTCGACAAAGTAAACATAAGGAATAGTGTATAAGTATTCGGCATTCTTCACTAGTATTTTTGCAGATAAATAGAATAGATGACACTAACCGATTAAAAAATTGTAATCGAGAAATTAATGGATGTAATAAACCTCCCCGTCGGTGTGATTATTTACTAGTTTTACATTCTTTTAGTAGTTTCAGTGTATAAAAAATAATTTGTTATAACATTTATAATTATTTGTATCATTACAAAAAGTGGTTAGCATCTGAGTTTTCAAAAACAACCTATATTTTCTTGAAGTACTAGCAAACCAATATTATTAGTTTACAGCGTTCATTATTACTTTATTCTAACTCTCTATTTTACATTTATCTAATCTAACATCATAAATTAAAAAACTTGTATCAAAGAATAACAAATGACATTTGTTTATAATAACTTGTGAATACACTATATCTTTGAAGTAAATATAATCCATGACAGTATATTTACTTCAAAAGTGATAATTTCCATTCAATACTTAGCTGTTAATAGACCGTATAAGTAACTTACATTTAAATGCACCGCTCTTTGAGACGTCATCTGGCCCCATTATAACCTAACCTCATTGACAAATACGCCGGCCGCACATCCTCGAAACAAAACATTGAAGTTTAAAAGTAAACAAACACAAGAAACAAGAAGTATTCTCTAGTTACATAAGTATTCGGCTGTTTGACTGGTGTTTTTGTAGATAATTAAAATAAATATTAATTACAACCTATTAAAAAATTATAATATAGTTTTCAAAAACTTTAATCAGAAAATTATTCTTCCTCACTGACAACGTTTTTAGTGGTCTTTTTATTAATTTGACTTGCTTTTAAGTTTGTGGGAAAATTTAGAGATTAATGACCAGTGATCTACAAATTTCTAATTCTACCGTTGGTTTTAAACTGACAATCTAGTGTATCTTGTGAAATAAATGATAGTTTGATTGCCTAATTTGAGGTTAGTATACTTTTAAGTGATCATTTTACAAAATATTGTTCACATCAATGTGATTAATATCATCGTGTGATTCTAGAAAAAGCAACCAGTGCAATCCACTAAAATCGGACGAAAAAGTGGTTGAATTATTAGTCTTATTTTAAGAGTGCGATATCTACTTGTACTTTTTATTAACTAATGATTAGGATTATGTTATGAGAGAAATTTATTTCCTATCTATATGTACCCAGCAATGTGTTCTAATATGGGGAAAAATCGATTTTGATTATTCATTTAACAGGTTTGGTACCGCTAATGTATAAGCTATAAGCCAATTTGTGCAATTTCTTTTAAAGTTAATTAAAATTTCGAACATTTAATAGAATCTCCATATTTCAACATCATTTTAAGATTGTAAAGAATAACAAAATTAGTTAAATAGTTTCATTAATGTTTTCTTTTACAATAACATGAAACATAAAGGAAAATGCGACAATCCATTTTTGGATCACAAAACTTAAGTTTATGTGACTGAAATTTTGTAGGATGATGTATTTTGATATTAATTTTACAATGCCAAATAGTCTGTCAACTTATATTGTCTAAGATATCTTAAGCAACTTGAATATTGTGCCTTAACAATGTTACAGAAAAGTAATACATGCCATTTCCATTACTGTTATTAATATTATTCAATAACTTGTAATAACTTTTATCATTATTAATATCATTGCAAACTGGTAAGCATCTGGATTCTCAACAAATACCATATTTTTTGGAGTGCTCGTAAACCAATTTATTATTATTATTATTTTACAACATTCATCATTGCTTCTTTCTAATCTAATATAAATTAAACAACTTTTAACAATGAATATAAATAACAGTTCATCCGAACCAACGAGTATATTACTTACTCAAAAGTGATAATTTTGATTTAATACATAACTGTGGACAGCTTATATAATTAACTTATAACTTAATGAAGAATCCCACTAAACTATCAAGACTATCTTGCTCTGAAAAAAATTAAATAATAATTTTAAAGAAATAGTTTTTTAAGTATAACAATTAATCACAGATCTAAGCTACTTATCTTAAGTAACCAGTCTTGATGAAACTTTCAGAATATGTTCTTTTGAGTATTTTAAATATAAGTTCGCTGAATTACTTCATAAATATACATGTCAAAAGTCATTTTAAATGATTCTATCAATAAATATTCACTATTTTAAACAATGTTCAAATTAAAAATATTTAATATTTTTAAAAAATAATCTGTAGAGCAACAATTAATAATTTTAGTAAATTTATGCATTTTTTATGTCAAGAACATTACAAAACTTTATGATTTATAAAAATCATTGGGGTATGCGTCAACACTTTTTACCGTACAGTCAATTTTACTTAAAATAAACCTATTTCTCACCAGAGAGCTATCATCATATATAAAAATTTCCAAATATTAAAATTAAGCTACTATAATGCTAAATATACATCTTCAAAAATTATAAAATTGTTTCATAATGTAAAAATAGATTATGTAAATTACAATGACTGCAATGCATTTATAATATAATATATGCAAACGTTATTATTTATTTAGAATCAATAAAGATATTAAAATTTGTTATTTCCCTGAAGTTCATAATTTTTTATTTTATCCTATATAACTAAAAGAATATTTCGAATTTGAAAATGAAAAACAGAATGTTATTCAGTACTTAATTAAACATGTTTTAAAGAATATTTAACAATTTTTGAGAAAAATTTTATGTACACGAATTGTGGTGTTTTAGCTTAATTGCGGAAACATTTTTTACAAGAAGCAAAACGGTGCACATCATGAATTTAGACATAACCTTCATGCTACAGAAAATCTTTGTTATCCACATGTCAAAGACTATGGATATGTGGGATTCTACAACTAATCTTTCAAAAAACGATTCCAAAATTACGAAAAGAATAACGTAGGGGCACACCAGTACAATTAACCATATTATTCTTTTTATTTATGCCTTTTTTCGACAGACTTTTTGTAGTCTTCCTTATACACGTATATATGGTTTTTTTAATTTTGATTTCTCGAAAACTGGTGGTTATTATTACGCGATACACTGTTTTGGCACCAAATTTCTATTTCTCACTAAGTCTATAGAAATTGTTATTGCAAAGAGAGGTTTCAAAGTTTTGCAAAAATCATATATACATATGTGTTAATTTACTTTGCAGTAATTAATTATGGACGAAGAATGTCGATTAAACAGTCAATGATAAAATAGTACAGAACTATTTTAGAGGAACTTAACTAAATTAAAGTTGACAATTACAAAGTGACCTGAATAAAAAAAAATGGAGTCTGAAGTTAGTATCGGTAAGATTTTTTATTTCACTTCTGTAAATGTTTAAACCTTTTTATAAAAATATTACCGTAAAGTTGGGACGTAGGACCCCGCACATATATAAAGTCGAATTTGGGTCAGTAGTTGGATGTGGGCATGTGGATCGTAAGAATTTTTTTAACTAGATACGTAAGATCTCTAAATAGTAGTAATTTTCTTATTAAAGATATCGCTAAAGAATTAAGTCAACAAACCTGGGATAAATAGTGAATTTGCTTTTAAAATATGAATATTAAAAATGGTTTTATATAAAAACTACGGAAATTCATCCTTTTATATATCCAATATTGGTATAGATTCTTCCTTCTTGGTTACTAATAACATATTAAAATTTTGAAATAAAATTCCGGATGTTTCACGATTTTGAAAAAATCACTGTAGACCCACCTTAAGCCGTACGAAACGAAAATAAAAGTAAAGAAAAATTCACCCACAGCCGAACACCATTATAACTTACAAACACATATCTAAATGATTTCTAAGCCGATTTTGTATCGATTTACCGTTTTACAGAAAATGGTTTAATCAATTTCCAACAAGAATCTTATGTCAAAGAAGAAGTTATTATTTCAGACATATCTGACTTCTCAGGTTTGTACTTTACGTATACATAAGGGGATGTGAAAGGGTACTTTTCAAATGCGCTTTCTGAATTCAGATAATAACAGATACTTTTAAAAATCGAACCAGATAATATTTATATAAATAAGATTTTTTTACAGGGATCTATGTTATCGACTTATGTATTTTAAATATTTACTCGAGATTAAACAAGTATTTTAGAAAAAGACTGAATACTATGCTGTCGTGCTAATGAAGAAAGTGGGTATCTGCATTTCGCAAAAAGATTCGAACCATATAAATAATTAATCATAAAATTAATAATAAACATTATTTTTGTTTTTCAAAGCTGTCTAGTTCTAGTTCGTTTTCAGTGAAAAACGATAATTATTTTTTCAACAATTATCTTACGCAAATAAGTCCAAATAAAAATGAATTTTATCAAATGTCTCGGATTTACTTTAAATGCAGATACCCACTTTCGTCATTTGCACGGCAATATGCTTTTCGAATTTGTCTAACCATTGTCTTGTTCAAATTTCAAAAGTTTCGGTTGTTGTTTGCATCCACAAAACTGTTTTGAAAACTTTCTGTGGTAAGAAATTCGTAGGACTCTTTCACATTACCATAATATTGTGTACCAATTAAATACAGTGATTAACTAATTAAAAAAATTACAGAAAATGAAGCATCAAACAATGATAATAGAATGCTAGGAGAAAATAATATTTATAAAAACCTTAAGAAGAATAACAATCAATTATCACGAGAAGCGAATAACAAAACGAAACGTACTACTCGAACAAATTCAGGTACTGATCGTATAAATATATCTGAAAATATTGATGTTGTTGTACAAAAGAATTAAGCTCCACGACTCTGTTTTTAAAAATTCCATAAATTTGAAGTACGACGCGCAGTAGTTAGAAAATAAATTCTTTTGCACCAAAAATACCTTTTGTTGATCCTTATGCCATTCAAATACATTTATAAGTGTTTCATCGGTCATTGATTCAGCATCTGAATTCCTTTTCAAAATTCAAAATGGTCTACCCACAGTATCGGGCAAAATATTAAAAAATTGTTTTTGATTATGAAAATCAATATCTGGAATTTTCTCAAGTCACTGATTATATTTTATCAGTTTTTTAAAATTAAATATGGCCTATCCAACATGGGCGATGATATACACAATATTTAATTTAATTCTTATTAAAGTATAGTTATATATTCAAAAGGTGTCGAGTGAAATAAATTTAAAAACAATATTTGCGATGGAGAAATATAAAATACGAATTGTTTCATTTTAAAAAAATAAAATTTTCTTGATGAAAAAAAATTTTGCAATAAATTTTTGCATCTACAGTCTCTGGAATATACATAACAGTTACAAGGAAAGTCTAAACTATAAATTTAAAATTTGCCATTTTTAATTGAATATTGTAGAGAGATCCGAATATTTCCCAGAATCAATCTAATCATTTTCTAAATAATCTGTCTTCCTGAGCTTCATCTCACGCAAATGTATCTTCACAAAGAGTTTCAGGACAGTATTCAATAATTCCTTTTTTTTATTGTAAGAGTGGAGCGCACAAACTTATTAACCCGCTGGTTTGCACAGTTTTTGGTCCTACGTGCGTGTGCGCCTCTGAGGCGCCAAATTCAGGGAAATGTTGTTAGCAACTCTCTAATTTTTTTAGTGTATTTTCACTCCAAGCGATCGTGAAAATATAGTCACTTATTTTGGAGTGAATCTTCACTTTTGGAAAGAGTGAATTCACTTTTTTGTAAAAGTGACTTTTTCACTCTATTTAGAGTGAAAGAATACGCGTCAAGGAAAAATAATTATTCACGTTGTTTTACGTTTAGTCACTCTGTAATTTAGAGAGGTAAAATTCACTTATTAGACTGGAGTGACCAAATTCACTCTTTTAGGGTGAAAATTCACTCTTGTACAGTGAAAATTCACGCTTTTGGAGTGTAACCCTCGTTCACTCTAATTTAGTGCAAAAACTTCACTGTAAAAAATGTAGAGAGAAGGTTTATTAACAAAACTAAAATAATAAACAAACGTTAAAGTGATTTGTTTATTAATAAGAACATTTGTTTAATGTTTTTTTTACTTAATTACAATATGATAATTTAACTTTTTCAGTTATAAGGGGCTGGTCCTGTACTCAAACAATATGTATGTGGTTTAAAGGGTTTTTGAGGTCGCTATTACGAATCTGGCGTTCAAATTTCCAAAATATTAATAAACAATATATTCAAACAAATTCAAATAAAAATAAATTTTTACAAAGGCGCGTTTTTTTTAATAATGCAACTTATTAACCCTGGTAGAAAATTATCTAGTTTTATCGAGGCCCTCGATTATTCCCATGGCAAACTAGATAGATCTACATAGTGATTTATTGACTTTATTTGAAGTTAAGAAACATTTCTGAAGAATACATTAAAATTTCAAAGTGTACAAAAAATAGTTTCCTGAGAAAATCGGTTTGAAAGAAGTGTGGTGTCTCATAGACGCCAATAATAGGTCGAAAGTTAACAGCAATTGCTTAAACAGGTCATCATTGGTTTTCACGCTTGTTGTTCTTTTTCATTGAAAATAAGAAAATTAATTTTGCTGCCGAAAATTAAATAAACAATGTTATGATATTTACTTTATTAAGTTATGTTTATTTGAAAAAACAAATCGTTGCTCAAAAGCAATGAATGTTACTTATAAATGTTATTTATTACTTTTAAAAACAATTATTTATTTATTTCTATTTTTATTCCATTGACGCTCGAGACAGTATTATATTAAATAATTTTAAAAATTACAGTAAATCAAATATCGAATAACAATAACAGTATGTTAAGAAAAACATAATATTTTATTAGGAAACCCTAAGAAGAGCAATAATCAGTTACCATCTGAAGATAACATCAAAATCACATCTAGAAATGAACAAAATAAGTGTACCAAATGCGGCAGCTGGTTCAAGGGCAGGTCGAATTTTCAAAGACACCAGAATCTATGTGGCATGTCACCGTTTTTGAACTGCTCGTTATGCAATTACAAGGCAAAGCAGAGGCATATTCTGAAGCGACACTGGGAGAGGATGCACAAGGACTTGAAGACAGAAAAGATCCAGAAGATGCTTGATACAGCAAAGATGAAAGAACATAAGATGTTTGGTATGAATTATTTGCGTTGTCTATTTAACAAATCCTGCAGGTGGCATGCGCTTTTTCACATTATGCACTTTGCAGGTAATAGACCCAAGTGTGAATCGACATTTAGTAAGTTTATGTGATTATTGATAACAATCTCCTTTATAGAATGTGATGTTAACCCTTAGCTACCGTAGTTGAATTTAGTCACGTAACTAGCGCGGTGGCGTCTGTGAGACCCCATGCCAATATTTTGCTAGTATTGATGTGTATACATAAAATTTGCTGTTTAAAAAAATTGTACTAGTAAGAGGCAACACTAATTAATAGATCTGAATATATTTTGGTTAAAAAAGTGATTTAATGAATGAGATAAAATTATTTGTTTAAGGAGATTATATAGTCCTTCGTATTTAAGCGCGTCAAATCATGAGTGACATATGAAATAAATAAAATCGAAAACGTGTATAAAAATTTTATTGGACGCGTTTTTTATTTTCATTATACATATACTTACATCTTAAAAGCAAAACGTTTTTAGAAAAAAAAATTAATTTTTACATTTTTACATTTTTATTTTTTCGTATTTTTTTAGCTTAAATTGTTTATAGCGTTTTAATTAATTAACTTTTCAACTCCAAACTTCTATTACAATAATTGTAATGATATTTAACGAATTAACATAAAGGTTGAAAACCTAAAATTATAATAATTATAAAGTTATAGGTAATTGAATTTCGGTTGGAGTCTCACAGACACCAGCACGGTAAAAAACAACCAGGGTCGAAAAATTTTGTCAAACTATACTGCTCAAAGTGCAAAGTGAACTTCGAAAGGAAGAATTCGGTAGACCAGAAGTGTCACGTGTGCTGCTTGTTAACACAATTACAATGCCTAAAATGCAACAAACTTTACGCACATCGCAGCGTAAATGTAACTGTAAACCGTACAATGCAATTGTAAAATACACCTTCTGTACTTTATAGGTAATGAATCCAAGGATCTAACGACATTCAGTAAGTTTGTATTTTTCAATAAGAATCTCCTATACCTATAAAATGTGATGATAAATATTATACTATGATTCGAATGTCACAGGTTATAAAGATTTCGTCAAACTGCACTGCTCTAAGTGCAAACTGAACTTCAAAAAAGACAATTTAAACGACCGAAACTGCCCCAATTGCTGCGAGACGACACTTTTACAATGCCTGAAGTGCGCCGAACGTTACGAAAACTTGGACAGTATGCACATTCACTTGAGAAGCAAATGCAGGCCCAGAGAATTATTTCAGTGCGCAGACTGTGACTATCGAAGCGTCATGAAAAACAGGATGATTTGTCACGTAAATAGAAGGCACAGCTACGTGTCACCGAAAAATTACGACAAGTGCGGCAAATGCAATATGCATTTCCAGCACCGATGCTACCGACTGATGCACGAGAAGACGTGCGGCAAAGAGCCACTATAAAAGTAAAAATAAATGCAATTTAGAAAAACACGGGCTGAATCACTTAATGCATCCGAAAAACGATGAAGCAATGGTTAATTCAGACACAATGGATATTTCAGGTACGAAATAATTATGCTTCACAGCAACCCTGATGAAGGAAAAATGTTTGGAAGGTGTAACCACCCAATATTTTTCCAACAGGAGAATAACCCTTTTTTTTTAATTTCAATAAACTAACGATATTTTTTACTTTAGAATATACATTAAAGTCTTGCAATTAAGCAACTGTTTTTGCTCTCAAGTAAATAAGTAAAAAGAAGTCAAGTAAGAATTCATTATAACTTTACTTCAAGTTGCCATCTATTAACTTTCAATAATAAACGGCAATTAGTTTCACCCAAGAATACAGGAACTGATTGAGGCATATTGCTGAAAATGAAAAAAATGAAAGCCAATACTGCGGCAATCAGCCGTATTTGTAATACGATCATGCCTGAACTATCACATACAAATACGGCATTCCAAATCTTACGAGAGCTTTAAAAGTATCCCTAATGTGAGAAATCTATTAAATCCTATTAACTCCTTTTTCCAAATATGAAAAGATCCTATTTGCGAATAGAATGTATATGCAATTTTTGTATTGATGAATAGGATGTAATAGACTTCTCACACTATGGTGCGTTTATCACAAGTGCAGTAAAACGTATAAAGTAATTCGCGGTCTAGCCCAGCACAAACGGTTATATTGCGGAAAGATGGCGACGATCGTTTTTGACAGTGCTATTTTTATGTAGACATTTCAATACACATGATTCGTACTCACAAGAAATAAGAATTTATTATTATAACAAAAGAAATTGTACAATTAAAAAATATATCATTTTTATATTATGTATATAAGTTATGTCCTGATTTACTGATTCATTTATCATCCCCCAACCTGCATTTCTGGAAAGAGTCGTGAGTTTTGGAGAGTAACAAAAAGTTAGGAATATCAATTTACAAGCTGTACAAACATTTATTGACAATTATAGGTAAACAACTTTAAAAATTTCTAGCATATGTGAAAAAATGTGGAGTCTGAAGTTTTAGTACGGTTTTGAATATCAAATCATTTAGAGGTCTTTAAAATGATGTAATTGGTGGATGAACGATAATATGGCCCTCACGATTAAAATAATTTAACTTCTTTAGGGTCCCGCTGAACACTCAATATAGCGCACTTCATAGATTTAATAAATGAGGGAAATAATAGGCTGCTTTGCACCATTAATTCTTCCAAAGAAATAATATTTTACGCTAAAAAAATTGTGAATGCTAGATATTAGTACGTGGTTTGTGCGGATCTGAGCTCAATCCGTAATATTTTATTAAATAACAAAAATTTTAAATAAATAAGATTCCTTTTCAAGTTTGTTTTTATTGACACCTTTATTAGATTTATCAAATGATCATTATCAAATCTAAATGAATATTTTTTTTATTTAAAATTTAAATATAATTTGATGCATTTATTTTTTTAAATGATTTATAAGTTTATTTTTGGCAGGGATTATATTTTGATTTCGCATTTACTTAGAGGCGACAAAAATGGCGACTTATAGTTGTCTATCTTATAAGGTTACAACTTTATTTAAGCTTAGATTTTTGATAATTTGGTCATTGACCTCAGATATTCTTTGTTTAGAGCGACCTTAATTTTTTTTATATCTTAGTTTTGCGATAAAAGAATTACTATACCGTCACGGACCTAGTTCCTGATCAGTACCCAGTTCCTGATCATTTGGTTACATTTATTACTATTTACACATTAATTTATACAAAATTTGTTTTAAAAAAATAGTTATTAATAGTAAACTATTTGGCAGTCATATAAAAGAACTTTAAAAGTTACTAGTAAAATACATTTTTAAGATAAAAAATGTTAAAGTTGGGCGTTGTTGGCAACGTCATGATTGACACCATCTTACTGTATTTGGCTACAAGTGAGCATGCAAAGAAATTTACATCATATCTTCAAAATTTTGTAATGGACCGTAGAAAAACTTATGTAATTAAGTTATTCAACAGTTTATTTGTATAAATCACTTAAAACATTCATATAAAATATTATTGATATTTGTAAAAACGTGTGATTAGAAATAGGGTCCAAATTCTTATCGTTTGCCCAATTTCTGATCAGTATTAATAACATGTTTTATGTGTGTTTAAAAATCTTAAAATACACAAATATTTGTAATAACATAATTCTATAAGTAGTTTTTATCCATGTGTAAATAATGTATCAGGCAAAAGTCGCACAAAACGTGAAAATAAATCAGAACACTATGTGCGTTTTATAGGTTATAAATCTATGATCGCATGCGAGTCTATATCGTGCAGTAGACCGAGTACGAATAACCGAACACTTTTACCTCGCCTAAGTTTCACATTTATAATCACACAACCGAAAATGTTATATTTTAGTATATCTACCGTATTCGTATTGCTTAATAAGTTTTATAGCACACTAACCTCAAAATGCCAACTTTATTGTCGATTTTGAGGTTGTTGTGCTATAAAATATCGTATGAGACTGTTGTGGGAGGTGTTTTTCTACCTTGCTCGATTTTCTCACTCGCTTCGCTCGTGCGAAAACCCTCGAGCAAGGTAGAAAATCATCTCCCACAACAGTGTCATAATATACTATTAATTTATCATATAAAATACTTGTACGTCAGTAATATATGTTATCAGGAATTGGGTCTTGATATGATCAGAAACTACTCCCATACAAATTTTAAGTGATCAGGAATTGCTCCCACAGCTTTTTTTCTTTGAGGCTTTATATTTAACTTAATTTTGATTATTTATGTATTTTTTCAATTTTATATTAAAGATTTACAGTTATATTTGTTATTAGAAATTTCATTTTCCATAAATACCTCATTTTTATGCTTTGACACAACAAATAACGTGACGACATGCCTTAACTGATCAGGAACTGGGTCCTTGACGGTAATCGCAGTTTTGTAGTCACGAATGAGGGATACTAATTCTAGAACGATTGATAAATCTTCAGTGAGTCGACTCAAAATCTTGAATCGAAGTTAAAGTATCGTGTTTTTATTAAGTGCGTAGAATCACAAAAAATTGTCTTAAACATTAGTCGCCCACAACCTGCTAAACCAGGTTGTTTCTAACATAATATGCTAAAATACATATTCATAATAAAAGTACTATTTTCCAACATTTGAATGTGTTTTTAGTACGATTATTATATCATTTAGACAAGAAATATCACTAAAAACTTTTTTCTTTAGTTTTGCAAAAGTCCTTTATTTTATAATATATTGACTTTCATATCATTATGTGACATTAAATTGTAGTATAAAATGTTTGTTTTTTATGACATATATATACAGGGTGGACCATTTTAATCTATTATGAGAAATATCTCAGAATTATGGTTAGATACAGAAAAATGTTTCAGACGAAAGTTGTAGAGGTCAAAGGGGGTCAACATTTGGTACCAACGACCTTGACCTTCAACTTGTTTTTGAAGGTCATTTCAAGGTCAAGATCATTTTTTTAAATGAGAAGACTTACTTTTGCCTCCGGATTTGAAAAGAGCAGAAATGATCTTGACCTTGAAATGACCTTCAAAAACAAGTTCAAGGTCAAGGTCGTTGGTACCAAAAGTTGACCCCCTTTGACCTCTACAACTTTTGTCTGAAATATTTTTCTGTATCCAACCATAATTCTGAGATATTTCCCATAATAGATTAAAATGGTCCACCCTGTATATACGCCTAGAACCACCTTAATGGAAAGTACGACAAGGTCGGAATACACAACAGCGTATAATACTAGTGCTGATGTATTGCATTTCGATCATCATATTTTAAATTTACCGCTCTTTTTGACGTCAACTGGCCCCACGGCGCTGATTGGCGGATCACCGGTAAATTCAGACGTTCTTTCCATGTCTAACCTAACATTGGAAACAAAACACTGAAGCATGGAGATCTATATCTATAGATAATTATAAAAGTAAACAAACATAAGGAATAAGAAATAAGAAATATTCTATAGTGCATATTCAGCATTTTTGACTGCTGTTTTTGTAGATAAATAAAATAAATATTACCAACAGTACGAATAATGGATTATAATATAGTTTTAAAAAACTGTAATCGGAAGATGAATGGTTATGATAAACCGCACTGACAATGTTTTAATCATTATTTATCAGATTTCCTTTAAGTTTGTTGAAAATTTTGGTCATCGATAACAAGTGACCCCAAATTTCTAAAGCTATACAATCAGTTTTACATTGACAATCTATTATATTTTGGAAAAATGATAGTTTTATTAATTATTACCTGACTGATTTGAGGTTAGTATATTTAAAAGAAATATTTTCTTTTCATATTTTGAATTTTTAAAAAACCAATTATACTTTTCGAATATCACTAATGCATATTATTGTATGAAATTAACTGTATGTGCATTTGTAAATTAAAGAATAATAATAAATCATTTTACAAAAATTGATACACTTATTGTATAGTTTTTAAATACATGCAGTTCATTTCCAATCATAATGTACATTTATATGATTGTATTGAATGACATAAGAGATGAAAACCTTTGTTGTTCTCTCATTGTGCAGAAACAAAAATTAATCAAAAGCAAGCGAAATATGCGTAATCTATTATTTAATTAAAATAGAAGCGAATCAATATAGAGCTGCTGAACATGCAAGACAATTTAGTTAGTAAGGGGCTCTTCATAAATTGCAAATGACTTTTTTGAGTTTTCCAGACCACCTGCCTTCCTCTATGTAAAACATTTTCATTGATTTTCCTATGTATGTATTAAATATACACCGTAAGATTAATAGAGACCCCTGCTCCCCAGTCAAAACCTTATGTAACTTATGAAGAGCTCCTAATCAAACACACTCTTTTACAGAAAAACACTTGTACACAGCTTTAATTAACATAGAATCTCAGTATACAAGGTAGTCAAGACCTTTTTCGTTGACTATCAAACATAGACTAACTGTTTTACAAAACAAAATTAGCTTTAGACGTGGTAACTGAGTAACGCTACAACTTCATGCACATGGAACATCTGTATATTTGAATTTCATACATATCAATACATATATAAAATAGTAAGAGTACTCGGTATACATTTCCATATCAGTCGCAGTGATCATTTTCATAAGATATTGTACACAGGAATGAAAACAACATCATGTGATTATAGTAAAAAGTGACATGTCCAGTCCATCAAAATCAGACTAAAAAATTGTTGAGTTGTCACAGTCTCGATTTAAGAGTGCAATATGTATTTGTATTTTTTAATAATTGTTAGGGTTGTGAGATAATGTTATTTCTCATCTACATGTATTTACTTTGTTTACAATTACATTATCTGACCCTTAGATATAAAATTCTTTGTTGTAATTTTTGGCAATGACTTTACATTTATTGAACTATTAATTTTCAAACTATATTTATAGAATATTTTTTCTCATCATTCATAATTTAGCTAAACTGTCAAACCTTCACAAAATGGTCTGTCAAATTATATTGTTCGAGATATCACTAATCAATTTATATATTGTTTCTTAACAATGTTACAAAAAAGTAATACAAATCAATTTTTAAACCTTTTCCAGTACTATTATTGATGATGTTCCATAGTTTGTAATAATATAATTTATCATTATTAGTATTATTGCCAAAATACTAGGATTTAAAAAAAAAGATGCTGTATATTTTTTAGGTAATAGCAAACCAGTATTATCACTTTATAACATTTCTTACTGCTTTTTTCTAATCTAACAAGGTACAAAAATACTGTAAAATGTTTTTAACAAAGAATAAAATATAGCCTTTATTTATAATAACATATATTCTGTGGCTTGCACCCACTTAACTGACTTTTTCAAAATTGAGTTTACATCGATTTTAATATGTTTTCATGGCCCTTTTTCGTTTAAAAGTCGTAGAAATTATCGAAACTTACATATATGCCAATGCCAGCCTAGTGCATAACCACTTAACTGCACCTTCGTGCAAATTGTGCCTGAAATAACCACTTAAGTTCATTCTAAAATTGTTCATAAAGGGCTATAACATTCTTTAAAAGTTTATATTATACATTTTCAACAAAATATTGTTTTTGAAAAGGTTTATACCACTTTAACTATTTTTAAAATAATTATTGTAGCATTTACAAAAATTAAGCTTCGGTGTTCCCGGAATAACAACTTAAGTACGTTCTCGCATTTAACATACACCCAAAGAATCTAATAATAATTTTTGAGCTTGCTTTAAACTGGTTAAACGTTACTTACCCGAGTTATAGCGTGTATATATAATTTTCCGGAATAACCACTTAACTACAGTATTTTACACTCTTGTGTGCTTTTTCTCGGAGATGTAACGATTACTTTTTAACCCTAAGGCTGCAATTAACTTGGCATTTCATACTTTATTTAATAAAAATTGTGTCACCTTAAAACTCTTACATTTCGATCAGTTAGTTAGTTAAGTGGTTATTCCCGAAAGTCACAGATATATAAGCTGTCATCCACGATAGTATATTTATTTCAATAATTGATTTTAATTTGAACAACAACTGTCAAATTTAATATAACTATAAATAAATAAATAATTAGTGTTACTTTAGCTTTAATTGGCAATATGACTCCGGCAATTAACATGGCGGCTTGTTGTAGGAAAATATGCACACAGAGTATAGGCTTATCACCGGTTTTTTTTATTAATATTATAGTTTAATACAAATTTCATTTTTTACATACACAGCAGGATTTTACAAATTTTTTTAACATAAATTTCAAAAAGTGTTAATAATAATAATACTTTATTTGCCATGTATAGATTTTACATCTTTTTACATTTCTCCCATCTTCACATACAAAACACTAGCTTCCGTTTGCAGTTTCTTCTTACGTTCTATTCGTTTTAATTATTTACATTTATTTATTTACATCATTTTTTTAATTCTACATTAACGCACTTTGTACACTTTATTTACCACAGCAATTTATCTAGTTTCAGTAACCTACTTGATAGCTAACCCCTTCCTTTGCTTCAGTTCTCGACTTGGCTATTTCTTAAAAACCTCTAGCATATATAGCATATAGGTCTTAAACCGACTCTCCTTTCATTAATTCATTTAACCTTTCTTTTGCCTTTGATTCCCCGCTTTGTAATTTTCTATTAACCACCTCTTGAACCCATTCTGTCTTTATTTCCTTCCTAGCTACCCTGTACGTCCAGATATGTTCAAACCTTTCTGACTTTTCCCCACATAGTCTGCAACTTATGTCTTTGTGACCTTTATTTCCTGCTCTTTCTACATTTCCAAATCTCATACTTGTCCATTGCTCTTTAACAAAACCGTTGCATTTCCTACTCTCCCAATAATTTACAGTACCTAGAATTTTCTATCTTACTCCAGTTTACCTGTATTTCCTGTTCTGTTTTGATTTTTAAATCTCTTTCTAATATTGTCTTTAGTCTTCTCCATCACTTACCACTTTAAATGACTTAACAAGTTTCCTTTCCTTATTCCTCTCAGTATAAGGTAACCTATCTTTTCCAGATTTAGTATGTTACGTATATACTCGCTCGTTTTCTTGTTTCTATTTCTACACTATGTTTTCTCGCCTCCATTTTCCAAATATAACTAGGAGTATTTTTGCTTAGTCCTAATGTCATCTTGACGAACCTAATCTGCACTCTTTCTATTTCTTCCTTTCTACTCCACCTCCATATCTCTGAATCATATAGGTAACCTGATTTTACAATTGTATTCAATAGATATAATCTTCTATAATCTTCTTTTCCTGCCATTTTACTGATATGTAGTCCACGTGAGTTTGATGATTTTAGCCAAAATCCTAGATATTTGTATTCCTTGACAATTTCTAATTCTTCCCCTTCGTAATACCAATTATCCTCATTCCTATTTTTTTCTCCATTTTTAAAAATCATTATCTTAGTTTTTTCGTATTTACCTTCATGCCATTTTTATCTGCACAATATTTTTTAAAATTGTTTAGCATGCTTTGTAGTTCTTCCCGTATATCCGTCATTACCACTACATCGTCCGCAAATTTTAGACAAAATATTTTAATCCCCCCTATTCCGTGCTCCTCTCATTTTTTCTTTCCCATTGTTCTTCTAAATCTTAGATGTATAAGGTATTAATTATATTAATATGATAACTAGGTAATGTCAGGCAGCTTTGTCTCACCACTCTACTCGTTTTAAAACTATCTGTTACTCCCTCCCCTGTTATTATTTAATTTTTTGTTTCTTCTTAATATTTTTTATCTTCTATTTTTCCGGTGGAGTCATATTACAAATAGTTTCAGCAGTCTTTTATTTAGTTTTTAAATATCTTCGCGAAGTAAAGTATGAACCATGAAAATTTATATTTATGTTACAATAATTATTTACAGTCAAATAATGATGATTGAATAATCAATGATAAAATAGTGCTGAGCCATTAGACAATTACAAACTGACTGCTGATCTAAAAAAATGGAAAATACACTTGAATTTCGTAAGATTTTATTTATTGATTTTACAAATGTGTCATTAAAATGATATCTTTGAAAAATTATTATATTTGTATAATAATATAATTGCTGACCTATCAAAATATTTCAGATAACTTTATATTATTTATTTTGCAGAACAAGTTTTCAGCAAATCTGGACTGAAGTCCATTAAAGAAGAAGTTCCGATTTTCGAAGCGCCCAATTACACTGGTGCGTATTTTCTTTCTATTCAAAAATATCCGAATATTTATTTTATAAAATTTATATTTATGATTAGATTTTTGTACTCAAAATAGCTCATACTAAATTAAAAGCCTCTTATATACTTCAAAGATTAAAGTTAAAACTTATTGAGACTTTATTATGCAATAATCAAATTTTTAATTAGTAATGGGCTATTACTAGCAACAAATGTCCATAAATGGCCGATTGATTTCTGCCAGCGTATACAAAATTTCGTTTCAGTAAAATTTTACGTTACTTGCTTGGTTTTGCAAAATATACGGTTTTCACTACTTCTGTACAACAAAAATGACATCTTTAAAATTTACTCTCCACAATCGAGAGATCGAAAATAGTCTTCGTCTTGATGAACATATTTTCGTCGTACGGAATTCGGGTGTAATTCTGCTGCACTTGCGAGTGCATTATTTCATCCCCCTTAGTCACACTTGTCGGCTGCACTTGTGCTGCAATCTTGTCGCACTCGTCTGCCGCAATCGCCGTGCAGCAGAAACCTAGTGGAATTGTGAAGCAGACCGCACGTCGACTGCTGCAATTTTTATGATTTTACGCACGATTGCAGCAGAATTGCGGCGAAATTGCGATGCTTTTGTTACCAGGGTTACTAGATTAATAAAAGAGCATAACCCGAATCATTTCGATGCAGGGTATATCATGCTTAAGGCTATTTAGCAAGCATTATTATTTATTTAGCTATTTAGGGCTATTTCTCAATTTTATTTCTTAAGTTTATATTTCAACATATGCTATCTTTTAGAAATTCAAAACAGTTACCCATACAAAATTTCAGATGTTTAGATAACTAAATAAATTTGAAATTTCTGTAACTCATATTAATAGTATAATAAATAACATATAATAAAATAATTAATAAACTACAAGGAGACACTCCAGCGCTGAGACAAAATCTATAATCTAGAAGTGTACTCTTTTTGGAAGTACACTGCTTCATCAAACAAAGTGAAAATGATTACAAATACTTAAATATTGAAATTCTATATGAACAGTTTATTTTAAACTTTATACTTCATACGAAATTGTATAAAAGTCAGTTTAAAACTTTTTTATTTCATAATAGTTTAACACTTTTAACACTTTTTTAACACTTTTCTTATTTTTCTCAATTCATTAACAAAATATATCATTTGTGAATTGTTAATTGTGTATAATAATATAAATTTTATAAATTTACCCGATAGCACTGAATGCGTCCTGGTAGATACATTCACTACGAAAGAAAATCTGAATTTCAGATCGCCTTTTCTGAAATTGGTTGCATGGCCGTTTATCTGATTTTCATATAATATTATTAAATATATTATATTATTATATTAAAATCAGATAAACGACTATTTCAGATGCAACAAATTTCAGAAAAGGCGATCTGAAATTCAGATTTTCTTTTTGTACTGTATGTATCACCCGGGACGCATTCAGTGCTAACGGGTAAATTTATAAAATTACAAAAAATTTAATTGTTTATTCTATGCTAAAAGTAGTATATACATACAGTAACAAAATATTACGTTTCGTTTGATTTCGTATACGGCTAAAAAAATAAGCGTAAAATTAAAGAATAGTAAAATTCAGGTATAACTGATAAATATATTATATCTAAATGATTTGTTAATTAGCTATGTAAGCCGACTTTATAACAATTTTACTACTTTACAGAAAATTATTTAATCAATTGTCAACAAGAAACTTACATCAAAGAAGAGGTAATAATTTCAGACTTGTCTGACTTCTCAGGTTTGTATTCTTCCTATGTCATACTCGATATACATCTGAAAACAAATACAACCATTAACTGATTTAAAAAATTACAGAGAATGAAGTATCAAATAATGAAGATATTTTACAAAATCATAATATTTTACTTAAAACCGGGAAGAAGAACAATAAAAAATTACCGCCTAAAGAAAAAATCAATAGGAAACAAACAACTGAACATAATGAGTGTACAAAGTGTGGTACTAAGTACAACAACAGTGTATCTTTGCGGAGACACCAGAGAATATGTGGCTTGGCGCCGTTTTTGAAGTGCAAATGTTGCGATTTCAAGGCAAGGTACAGCTTCAGTCTGGTGTTACACTTGGAAAGGATGCACAAGCACTTGAAGGCAGAAGAGATACAGCAGATTTTTGATAGAGCGAAGAAGAAAGAATATAAGAAGCTTGGTATGAATTATTTGTGGAACTTATATATAAAATATATTTAAGACACATTTCTATATATTCTACATACTACGCACTTTGTAGGTAATGGATTCAATCATAAAACGACATTCAGTAAGTTTGAGTTATTTTTAGTAAAAATCTCCTATAAGTAAAATGTTATGTCCAATTACAAGGTCTTACACTTTTTTCATTTCATTTTTAATTTCGAGTAAATACCTCTGAATTGTCCCAATAAAAAACAACTTTTCAGAGAGATTTTCTCTCCAAATTGAAAATCAAATAAAAAAGCGGTTGCCCGTATTTGCCTTTAGTAGGGACGAGGTGCATTTGCTAACAGGAGCATTTAACATCACCTCAACAAATATATTTAACATACTATTTTACGAATTATGTACTTTGTAGGTAATACGCCCAAGTCTACAGATCACAAACCCGTAATTCGAAACATTTCGAAACCCACAGAATGGAAAAATTTCGTCAAGTTGCACTGCACAAAGTGCGACAAGGGCTTCAAAATAATCACTTGGATAGACCGGAAGTGTCCCCAGTGCCGCGAGACGACACTCTTTCAATGCCTGAAGTGCGACAAGCGTTACACGAACCAGTGCAGTATGCGCACTCACTTGAAAAGTACATGCCAGCCTGAAGAATATTTACAGTGCGCTGACTGCGACTACGGAAGCGTTTTGAAACTTTGTTTGCTCCGTCACATACGGAGAAGGCACATTACGACGGCACCGGAATATTGCGCGAAGTGCGACAAACATTTCAAGCGCCGATTCAACAGGATAAATCACGAGAGACAGTGCGTCAAGAAGGTAGCTTTACTGTGCGAATTTTGCCCCTTCAGAAGCAGACGCAAAGACTGTTTTGAAAAGCATGTGCGGAATCACACGTTGTATTCGGAGAAGGTTAATGCAGATTCTGTAGATAGAACGACTAGCGATGCTGTTGCAATTCCAAGTATGATATAAGTATTCTCTAGAGAGTTAAAAAGCTACTACTAATTGCTTTGGCAGACTGTTTATTCGAAGAGAGATCCTAATAAAACGAGTTTGAGAATTTAATAATGAAAATTCGCATTAAATAAAGCAAAGCTAAAGTTAACTCATTAGACACACGCGTTTAAGTATTGCCAGTCTAAAATAATCTTGAAACTTAATTAAAATAATTTTCATCATATCTCAACACGAAAAATTTTTATATTTATTTCTTTTTTAATATTGTTCATTAAAAATCTACAACACTATATTTTATTGTTGAGGTCTATAAGAATAAAAAATTATATCTAAGTTTACTAAAATTACCGAGTTTCGAAAAATATGTATTCAAAATTTAATTTTATTTCTTCCTCTAAAATAGCGTTCAGTTTCACATATTTTCAATACATTTGACATATAGAGAGTCAAAATCAAATTTTCTTGTTTTTACAAACATTTTAATATTTATATTTTCTTTTTCTTTTGCAAAAAAAACTTAAAAATAATTGCTAAATATATCAATTAAAGGAAAATTACGCGTACGTTATAAAAACATTAATTCTCAATATATTTAACGTATAAAAATAACAAAAATAGTTTTTCCCTTGTTGAAAATGTTTAAGTTACTATTTATTATAAATAATGTACTTTTTAATATCCAATCACCTACAATATCTAATCAGTTCTAAATTGTGTAATACCTCATATGTCTGCAAAATTTCAGCGCATAACATGCTTCCCTTAAAGTGTTTTCGTTCCACAATTTTTTGTCACATACATACATACATACATACATACATACACACATACACACACACACACACGCTCACACGCACACACACGCACGCACACACACACGCACGCACATACATTTATACATACATACATACATACATACATACATACATTTTCTAAAAACATGTTATTCTGACTCAGAAATTATCTTCAAAGCATAAAAATTATTAAAATCTCAGATAAACAAATTTTTATCGTCATAAAGCTTTCTCTTTGAGAAAACATAAGCTTAAGATTTTATGTTGGGTCTAAAAACGCGTACCTGGATGCGACCCGTATTAAGATTTGAAGTGTCATAGCCAAAGCAAGACCGTATCGATAATTTCTTCTTTCCTAAATAAGCATATACAACAGATTGATTATCAAACTAATTATATCTAACAATTGTATGAAAACGCGGTTGCAGTGGTTTTATATGTTAAAAGCAAAAACAAAAAAATAACAAAGTTATTAACGCTATTTGAACTGACTTTAATATTTTTTTTAATATAATATATTTTTTAATCATATTTTAAACTATTTCAAGATTATCATACAATTATTTTCTTTACAAATTTTGATACTGTGATACACGTAGAATTTTTTTCATGTATTTAGTTTTAAAATTTATGCGTTTTATATACTTATTTACGAAAAAGAAACGTTTTGAAAAGAACTGTTACTGCCTTGCTTTGGCCATAACACTTTATTTACAATATCGCCCAATATCCAACTTAGGTTTATGAGCTATCCAACTTCTCCGGCATGTTTATAATTTACTCCGACGTTTATTTATATAATTATATAAATCACTTAATATCTACATGAAAATAAAATTTTTACCATGCTCGTGCAACCTGTATCCAGTGATTCTGAATAAAAATCAGTCGATTGGATTCGGGTTCTGGCACACATTTACCACCAACGTATAAATACGTTTGAAAATTATATTTCTAAACATTAATTTTGCATTCATTTTTTAGATTGTAAGAAAATAGACATCATTCGTAGAAGCAAAGGCGGTAGCGCCAGCAACGACGATAAATCGATCAAAAATAAAATGTTCCAGTGTACGTGCGGTGGTAAGTACAAGGATAAGCACAGTCTGCAGATCCACCAGAGAAGGTGTGGCTTGCAGGCGTATTTGAACTGCAAGATTTGCGGCTACAAGACCAAGTACGGGCATTATCTGAAGGCACACTTAAAAAAGAAACACGATGGCTTGAAGAAAGAAGAGTTCCAGAATATTCTTGATACAGCAAGGACGAAAGAAAATAAGATACTTGGTATGAATTCTTTACATTGTCCATTCAACAAATTCTTTATTGATTTTAGAACAAGATTTTACACATTATGCACTTTGCAGGTGAAAGAGCCAGGTATACAACTACATTTAGTAAGTTCACGTTTTTTTTTTTACAAGAAACTACTATTCCTAAAAGCACAGAACGTTTTTAAAACGTATGTATTCAACTTTAGAATGTTTAAACATAAAGTTGGAAAAACGTTGGGATATCCACAAGTTCTTTTGTTTCAAACCTCTTCTGGATAAATAAAACTAGATTTTAATAAACGTTATTAAAATGTATTAGGATAATATTCAAACGTTTTCTAAATTCTTGTATAACATTTTACAAAGTTCCATGAATATTGTGAGGTTAAAATTAAAACTCGGGGGCTTCGACGCCCCCTCCGGTGAAGTTCGACCTTGCAAGGAATGCAAAATCTCGCATTCTCCCTCCACTCGTTACTGAAGAGAGAGAATCCCGAGTTACCTCTCCCTGGGAAGGAAACTGCAAGTTTAATTGCGAAGAGTTGGTGTGTATCATGCAAAATGCACGTTGTCACGCAGTCTGGGTCGAAATGAGAGTATGGCGGTATAAACAAGGAAAATAAACCTTTTCCTTGTTAGTATCTATCACCAACTTTTTGTATTTTATCAGCACTAATTTATGTATGGTAAGGCTAAACGTGAAGGTCTGCCACCTAGCGACAGCCCAAGAATTAGTATTTGTACGCTAAGTATCTGTTGTATGGAGTTTAAAATACGTTTACAATTTTTTTAATTACACCGCACATAAGAAATTGCAGATATTCCAACGTTTTTCCAACTTTATTTTTAAATGTTATAAAGTTAGAATTCAAACGTTTTAATAACGTTTTGTGCTATTATGGGGATATAAAATGTGATGTTCAGAATAAAACAATAATTCGACATTAACAGGTTGGTGTAATGTCGTCAAACAGTACTGTTCAAAGTGCGATGTGACCTTTGAAAAAGTCAATGCAAGAGACCGAAAATGTCTCCAGTGCTGTGCGTCAACTTTTTTGCAATGTATCAGGTGTGACGTGCGTTACGATAGCCACAACAGTATGTACAACCACTTGAGATATCAATGTATGCCCAAAGAGCTCTTCCACTGTGCAGAGTGTGACTACCGAACCTTCATAAAACTCAGATTGATCTGTCACATCGAGAGAGTGCACATGCCTGTGGCACCGGAAGACTACGTGAATTGCGAAAAGTGTGGCAAAGGTTTCAAGTTGCAAAGTTACCGACAGATGCACGAGAAGCGTTGCGGCAAAGAGCTCAATCTGCAGTGCGAATATTGTCCATACAAAACTAACATTAAATACAGTTTGAAGAGACATGTGAAAACTCACTTGCATCATCCAACAAATGCGGCTGCAATTGTTAATGCGAGTTATGTGGATAGAACAATTATCGATGGAGTTGAAGTTTCAGGTACGAAAGAATGATGTTCTATAATTCTATTGAAATGAAATTGATTTGCAATGCATACACACATTTTTTTTCGAACACGAAAATGTCATAATTTAACTTTAATATTCTAATGATCTTTTTTACTTTAGAACGTACTCCAGAGCCTGATAAAGCAACTATTTCTAGTGATTTGAAGCCAGTAAGTAAAAAGGAAAAAACTAGTAAGACTTGATTATCCCTTAGCATATTGAATGGAAGGGAAAGATGAAAATTATCAAGGGCATGAGTAAAAGCCCAGTACATGCCACTATTTGGTCCATCCACTGTCATTGCCTCATTACCTCTTTGGTTATTAAAGCACTCTAAGTACTCTAACCTAACATCATCAGAAAATTAATCGCTCATCTAGAAACAAAACATTGAAGTTTCAAAAAGACAAACATAAAATAGGTATACATAAAGAATTGAAGACGTAGCGGCGTCATAGTCTTGTTGATACCTTTTTTTGACTTGTGTTTTTATATACATATATAATAAACTATAATATAGTATAAAATGAATGGATATAATAAACCTCGCTGTCGACATTTTTAGTGATTGTTTATTAGTTGGACGTACTTTAGTGTGTGAAAACATTAAGACTTGACAACTTTTGAGGTTACTATACTTTTAAAAAATATTTGATTTGTAGAGTTTTAATTTTCAACAAGTCAATTAAACTACATAATACAATAAGCATAAATGTATATTGTAATGATAAATTGACTGCACATTTTTTTGTAAGCTATAGAATAAGTATGAATTTTTATAGACTAAATATATTTATATTTCCCGGTATTTTTCATCCAGCGTTCGCCATCTTTTGCTCTAAGTGAAATAACCTAATTCTTAGGAAGCAGGAAAAAGATGAACAAATAGAAGCTGAGTCAGATGTACATAGCATTCAAAACAAAATCGAAATCACTTATGATACAACATTACGAGATAGCATTACGAGACAAGAATTAACCCCCCTGCGCAGGAGTTATCATGCCAGAAATACCTTCCAAATGCAGTAATTTTTCAAAGCAAGTCTATAACGTAGAGGGGAATGATTTCAAGGTTTTTGGGGTCGCTGATTACGAATCTGCAGTCAGAATTACGAAATTCAAAATGGCGGATCCAATATGGCTGCTACATACTAAATTCTTGTATATTACGATTTTTTTAAAGAAAATAACCATACATGGGTTTTTGGGGTCGCTAATTATGAATCTACAGTCAGAATTTCGAAATTCAGAATGGTGAATCCAATATGGCCGCCACATAAGCAATTTTTGTATAATACGAGCGATTAAAAAAAACGCCATTTTGAATGTTAAAATACTGGCTATCTGTAATAAGCGTCCCCAAAAACTTAATTATGGGGATTTTCATTTAAATAACACGTAATATCCAGAAATTTTGTAGTTTAGATGGTAATTTTAATATTTTACTCTATAACAGAGATAATAATTGCGCCATTTTGAATTCTGAAATTCTGACTGCAAATAAGTAGTCAGCGACCACGAAAATTCATGTAAGGTTATTTTCTTCAAAGACACTTGTAATGTCCAGATATTGCGTATGTGGCGGCCACATTGGATCCGCCATTTTGAATATCGAAATTCTGACGGCACATTCGTAATCAGCAACCTCGAAAACCCATGTATGGTTATTTTCTTCAAATACAGTTGTAATGTCCGGATATTGTGTATGTGGCGGCCATATTGGATCCGCCATTTCGAATATCGAAATTCTGACAGCAGATTTGTAATCAGCGATCCCGAAAACCCATGTATGGTTATTTTCTTCAAATAAACTTGTAATGTCAGGATATTGTGTATGTGGCGGCCATATTGGATCCGCCATTTCGAATATCGAAATTCTGACAGCAGATTCGTAATCGGCGTCCCCGCAAACCCATGTATGGTTATTTTCTTTGAAAACAATCGTATTAATTATACGATTGTTTTATATATTATTAAATAATATACAGGAATTTTGTATGTAGCGGCCATATTGGATCTGCCATTTTGAATTTTGAAATTTTAATAATAGATATAATATTGATAATGTTAAAAGCTTATTTACGTTCATATTTTTAGAAAATATTCTTATAATTCTCAGGAATAATTTTAACAGCCGCCATATTGGATCCGCCATTTTGAATTTTGAAATTATAACTGCAGAATCGTAGTAAGCGACCTTGAAAATCCCCGATTAAGGGTTTTCAAGCTATTTTGAGCTATTTTAAGCAATTTACGAAAGATTTTACAATTGCATACAATAAGTATAAAAAAACGTAATTTTCTTATTTTTCAGATTATAATAGAAGCAAAAATATAAATAAAAAAAAATTAAAAAACAGCATTTTCGTTATTCTAGAATCGAGATAATTAAGGTTGAACGGATTTGAAGCCTGACGTTCTCCCACATGCGCTGCCTCGATAGGCTCGAGGTCGCGCGCGTAAATATCTCTACTTCATTAATTTTATACATAACAATACAAAACTTCGTATAATCTAATTATTTTTTACATATACACTAACTATCTAGGTATATGAGGCTTTCTTCAACCCTGAATATGGCACATGGAAGCCACAATTTTCAACAAAAAGAAATTATTTTTGACCCACTGCTATCTAACTAAAATTTTTCGCAAAATAAAAAGTCAATTTAAATTTTTCAGACCTTTTCGTTACATCCCATGTAGTTTTAGGAATGAAAATTATGATATTGACATAAAGATCTATTTCTAAACAATAAATAGAACAGCAGTCTTTCAGCTAGCGACATGCCACGGCATAATAACATTAATAATAATTTTAAATAAATATAACAAGAAATCAAGCAGCCCAAACATTTTTTTATACTGGTTGAAAAATTGTTATCATTACAAACTTTCCTCTTTGAGAAAATAAAGTATTCATTTTCAAAAAAATATCGAAATCCGAAGAAGTTATAGCCTAAATAAGTACCTTTGAATGTTGTCACACAACAAACATAGGTGATAAAAGGAGTTTTTTGAATAATAAAATTTATATCTTTAAATTTACCACTCTTTTTAACGTCACCTGGCCCACCTGCAGCGAGGAAGTTGCGGGTGTGCTCCGTCATTACGTAAGTGACTCAGTCAAGTGTCAAATTGGAAACAAAACACTGAAGCATGGAAATCCATCCTTCCTTCGTGCGTTGATGTTTCAAAAAGTAAACAAGCAGAAGGAATAAGAAATACTTTAGTGCAGGTTCGGTATTTTTGACTGCTGTTTTTGTAGATCGATAATATTAATATTAGCAACAACTGAATAAAACATTATAATATACTAGTTTTAGAAAACTGTACTCGGAAGATCAATGGTTCTAATTAACCGCACTGACAACGTTTTAGTGATTATTTATCAGATTTCCTTTTAAGTTTGTGGAAAAATGGAGACATCGATAACGAGTGATCTCCAAATTTCCAAACCTACAATCAGCTTTACACTGTCAGTGTTATCTTGTGGAAAAAATGATAGTTTTATTGCCTAATTTGAGGTTAGTATACTTTTAAAACATCATTTCTGTTTATATTTTGAATGATTAAAAAGCCAATTAAACTTTTGGAATATCATAAGTCCATGTTATTGTAAGAAAGTAACTGTATGTGCATTTGTAAATTATAGAATAATAATAAATCATTTTAGAAAAGTTGATATACATATTGTATAGTTTTTAAATACATGCAGTTAATTTTTTATCATTATGCACAAAGAACACAATCAGTAGCATACAAAATTTATGTAATCTATCTTTTAATTAAAATAAAAGTCAATTGATAGAGAACTGCTCAACATGTGAGATAGTTTTGTAAGTAATCAAACTCATTCATTTATACAAGGATATACATACACAACTTTTATTAATAAAGTATCACAATATACAAGATAGGCAAGACCTTTTTCGTTGACTGTTCAATATATATTAACTATTTTACAAAACAATATTAGCAAACATTACACACAATACAAAATAATATTACAAAACATTATTAGACATGTTGATTTAGTAACACTACAACTTCAACTTCATGCACATGGAACATCTGTGTATTTGAATTCTATAAATATCAATATGTACATACAATAGTGACAGCTTGGTATACAATTCCATATCAGTCGCAGTGATCATTTTCATAAAATATCGTACGCATGATTGAAAACAACATCATGTGATAATAGCAAAAAGTGATGTGAAATCCATCAAAATCAGGCTAAAAAATTGTTGAATTGTCATAGTCTCAATTTGTATGTATTTTTTAATAATGAATGGTTAAGATTGTGAAATAGTGTTATTTCTCATCTAGAGTTAGACATAAATGTGTTCTAATGTAAGGAAAAATCGTTTTTGATTCATCATTCAAAATAGGGTAACTCTAAAAATCAATCTTCTAAAAATCTAAGTTTATGTAATTGAAATTTGGTATGATTTTGCATTTTACATGTACAATTGCATTATCCGAATTAACTATTTAGATATAACTCTGTCGTGCTTTTTAACATGAGTCTACACTTATTGCACCTTTAATTTTCAAACTACATTTACAGAGTATTTTTTCTCATCTTTTCTAATTTCAGCAAAACCATCAAAACTTTGCAAAGTGGTCTGTCGAATTATATCGTTTAACATATCATTAATCAACTTATATTATTAATTAAGTTATTGCAAAAAATTAGAGTTTTCAAAATAATTCTATATATTTTTGAAGTGACAACAGACCAATATTACTATTTTACAACATTCATCATTTGTTCCTTCTAATCTAACATGGTACTATAGTACCATAAAAGATTTTAACAAACAATATGAAGTATGGCCTTTGTTTATGTACAAGCTGTAATCCATGATAATGTACGTATTTCAAAAGTACTAATTTTCATTCTGTCGGATGGGAGGAAAAAGACACAATCCTGGTCAGATGACAAATTACCTAGTATCTTGGCATGATTTATCAGGTGATTAATCAGCTGAAACATAATCGAGAGAAAGCTGTATTAAATACTGCATGGAAAAGCAATTTTGTAAATCCATGAAAAGACTGGGGTCTATTAAGCTACGATATTTGATCTTTATCATTTTATTTATAAAATGTCAGGTGATTTGTCAAGTGACTTGTCAGATCGTTTTTAATTCCTGAGATAGTATAACGTGCTTCAACGCTGATAGGCTGAGGCCCACCCGACGATTTGTATTATTTAATAATTCTTGAGAGAGAAGACCAAGTAGTTGAACTCATAGTTGGGACAGTATTCGACCGCAAAATTTTGGGGAATACTTTTCATATCTTGCAAAATACTCAACAAAATAATAAAATTTCAATTTTTCATCGCTTATTCGAAATTTTATTCGTCGAATATATTTTCGAATAATCGGTTATTCAAAAAAAAGTATTCGTCCAATAATTTTTGAATACCCGAATGTTGAAAAAAAAATCAAAATTGACATTACGAGAGTCCGATGACTTTTATACGTTAAAAACATTTCTTCGACTTGTAGAAATTCTTAAAATAAAAATCAGATAACTTGAATTAGCGCATCTGGGGCCTGCGGCGGCTCAGTCGGTAGTGTCGGATTCCCACGCCGGTGACCCGGTTCGAATCCTAGTCTCTGCCGATTGATACAAGCACCACTGTAAAAATTACATGTGCTTTGTTTACAAACACACCGCAGACCCCCGTCGTCGATTAGCACCACATGGAAGCATAAACATGGCGACGTTAAAAAAAAAAAAAAAAAAAAAAATTAGCGCATCTGATTTTCATTTTAAAAATTTCTACAAGTCAAAGAAATGTTTTTAGCGTTAATAGTCATCGGACTTCCGTAATGTCAATATTGATTTTTTTTAAGATTCGGGTATTAAAATTTTTCGACGAATACTTTTTTCGAATAAGCGATTATTCAGCAAATACTTTTTCGAATAAGCGATTATTCAGCAAATACTTTTTTCGAATAAGCGATTATCCGTTGAATAAATTTTCGAATAATTTTTAAACCACTCCTATATAGGCGTTATTTTTTCACGTGAGACTTTTAAAAATTGAAATTTTCTTATTTTGTTGAGTATTTCGCAAGATATGAAAAGTATTCACCAAAATTTTGCGGTCGAATACTTGCCGAATTATGGCTGAACTATGAGTTTGTTTATAATCACATAAAATATATCGATTGGGAATCTATCATCCCCACACAAACGACTAAGTAAGCTTGCACCACTATTGTTACAATTCGTCACGAAATACCTGACCCCCTTCCCCCTTAAGAGCGTGATAAATTTGAATGACACTAAATAACATGTTATTAATTAAAATCTACACTTCTCGGTGTTTTTTCAGATTGATTCGGGTATATTTTTTTGTTGTATAAAATTACTTATAAAGTTTCAGCAGCCTCTTTTTTTGGTTTAAAATATATATCAATGTTTCAATAATTATTTACAGACATAGAATGACGATTTATCAATGATAAAATAGAGTCGAGCCATTTTAGAGGAATTTAACTAGATTATAGTTGACAATTACAAAGTGACTGCTGACCAAAAAAATAAAAGAAAATGGAAACGGCACTTAAATTCGGTAAGATTCTATTTTTTTTGCAGATGTGTAATTAGAATGATAACTTTGAAAAATTATTATATTTGTATAATAATATAAATGATGACCAATTGAAATATTACGGAAAACTTTAAATTTCTATATTACAGAACAAGTTTTCATTAAAGAAGAAGCTACGATTTTCGAAGCGTCCGATAACACTGGTGCGTATTTCCTTTTTATTAAAAAACATCTGAATATTCGTTTTATAAGATTTGTATTTATTATTAGATTTTTGTACTCAAAATAGCTGATACTGAATTAAAAACTTTTTGTATACTTCGAAAATTAGTTGAAAAACATTGAGACTTTATTATGCAATAATCAAATCGAAGTATACCCTGGTAGAAATTAATCTCCTTTTTAATTAGTAAATTGGTCATTACTAGCTATTTTCTATGGCTAATTACTGGCTATAAATTAAATTAAATTTAACCAGCGTAAAAAAAATTATTTCATTTTATGTAAATTTTTATGTAAATTTTACATTACTTGCTTGGTTTTACATAAATATGCGACTTTCACGACTTCTATGGAACAATTACTCTTTGTAAATATATTTAAATAAAAAACTTAAATATCTCAGTTATCTAGTAGAAAATATAAAGAGAACGCAAATATAATATAAAATTGCAAAAATTTTAATTATTTATTTTTTATCGAAAGTAGTGCATATACATGCAGTAACAAAACATTACATTACGTTTGCTCCCATATACGACATATTAAACATGCATAAAATGAAATAGAAAAATTTAGGTACAACTTACGAATATATTATATCGAAATAATTTGATATTTAGCTGTTTCGGCTGTCACCTAAGCCGATTTTATATCGAATATTACCGTTTTACAGAAAATAATTTAATCAATTGTCAACAACAAACTTACGTTAAAGAGGAATTAATAATATCAGACGTATCTGATTTCTCAGGTCAGTATTTTTCCTTTCATCATGCTCGTAATAAATTTGAAAACACAAAAACAAAATACATTCGTTAACTGATTAAAATATTACAGAGAATGAAGTATCAAATGATAACAGTAAGTTACGGGAACATAATATTTTATTTAAAAACGCGAAGAAGAGCAATAAAAAATTACCGCCTAAAGAAAAAATTAAAAGAAATCAAGCAACTGAACATAATGAATGTACAAAGTGTGGTACTAAGTACAAGAACAGTAAAATTCTGCAGAGACACCAGAGAATATGTGGCTTGGCGCCGTTTCTGAAGTGCAAGTGTTGTAATTACAAGTCAAGGTACAGCTTTAGTCTGAAGTTACACTTGGAAAGGATGCACAAGCACTTAAAGGCAGAAGAGATACAACAGATTTTTAATAAAGCGAAAAAGAAAGTACATAGGGTGCTTGGTATGAATTATTCATGTTTATTACCTATTAATAAAATATATTTAGCATCCGTTTATACATATTACGCACTTTTTAGGTAATGAATCGAATCATAAAACGACATTCAGTAAGTTTGAGTTATTTTTATTAAATATCTCCTATATGCAACATGTTACTTACAATTACTAGGACTCTATTTTTTCAAATGATTTTTTAGTTTTAAGTAAATATCTCTGAATTGTCCCAATAAAAAACAACAACTATCCAAAGAGATTTTGTCTCCAAATAGAAAATTAAATAAAAAAATGGTTACCCGTATTTGCCTTTAACATCACCTCAACAAATATATTTAATATACTATTTTACACACTATGTATACTTTGTAGATAATCCGCCCAAGTCTACAGATCATAAACCCGTAATTCGAAACATTTCGAAACCCACAGAATGGAAAAATTTCGTCAAGTTGCACTGCACAAAGTGCGACGAGGGCTTCAAAATGATCACTTGGATAGACCGGAAGTGTCCCCAGTGCCGCGAGACGACACTCTTTCAATGCCTGAAGTGCAACAAGCGTTACGTGAACCAGGGCAGTATGCACTCTCATTTACGTGGCAAATGCCAGCCTCAAGAATATTTCCAGTGTGCGGACTGTGAATACGGAAGCGTTTTGAAGGCTTGCCTGCTCCATCACATTGAGAGAATGCACATGGCCACGGCACCGGAAGATTACGTGAAGTGCGACAAGTGCGGCAAAAGTTTTAAGCACCGATTGAACCGGATCAATCACGAGAGACTGTGCGGCAAGAAGACTTCTTATCTGTGCGAATTTTGCCCCTTCAGGGGCTCGCGCAAAGACTATTTTGATAAGCATGTGCAGAGTCACATATTGTACGCGGAGAAGGATAATGCAACGGTTAATGCAGATTCTGTAGATAGAATGACTAGCGATGCTGTTGAAATTCCGGGTATGAAAGAAGTATGTTCTGATGAAGAGTTGAATAAGCTTTTGATTGTACGCCGGGTCTAAAAAGCCGAACCTGGACCCGACAGATACTGGGTTTTAAAGTGTCATGGTCGAAGTAAGGTAGCGATAATTTCTTCTTTCCTAAATAAGCGCATACAACAGATTGATTATAAAGCTAATTATATCTAACAATTATTGTACTTAAAATAGTGATTGCAGTGGTTGTATATGTTAAAAGTAAGGAATAAAGATAAGTTAAAAATAAGAAATAAAAAGGTGACAAAGTTATTAAGTCTATTTGAACTAACTCTAGTATTTTTAATTCAGTTTTTAAACTTTTTCAAAGTTGTCATACAATTATTTTTTTACACATTCTGAAACTGATACATGTAGAATTTTTCTATAAAATTGATTTTAAAATTCATTTGTACATATTTATTTACGTAGAAGAAACTGTCATTACTGCCTTGCTTTCGCCATGATAATTTAAATCCCAATACCCAACTAAGGTTCCTGAGCTTTTTCAAACTTCTCAGGCATTTTGTAAATTTACATAACTATTTAAGTAACTACCCTAGTCGAAAATTAAAAATATGAAAAACTGTGATAAATGTGTGAAAAAGTGTGTAAAACCATGACACCGTTTCTCATAGTTTCTCACAGTTTTTCACAGTTTCTCACATTTTATGACATTTTATCACAATTTCTCACATATTATGACATTTTATCACAATTTCTCACAGTTGTAATTTCCTTTATATAAGAGTATACAACGAAAAAAAGTGAGGAAATGTGAGAAACTATGATAAACTGTGAAAAAGTGTGAAAAATTGTGCAAGTTTTATTAGATAAAATACGTATTTTTTATAAGTGTGAGAAACTGAAAAACTATATAAAAACTGGGAAAAAGTGTGAAAAATTGCGCATATTTGTTTGTAACAGATGATTCAAAAGTATGTGTATTTTCACATTTTTTCACGCTGTTTCACATTTTCTTCATACTTTTTCTTAGTTTTTCGCAGTTGTCATTTACACTAGGGTATATACTTGACAACTACACGAGAATAATATTTATATCGAGCTCGTACAACCTGCATCCAGCATATCTGAACAAAAATTAGTCAATTGGATTCGGGTTCTTGAGACACATTCCCCACCAACGTATAAATACGTTTGAAAATTATATTTCCCACCATTAATCTTACATTAATTTTTTAGATGATAAGGAAATAGATGTCGTTAGCAGTAGAAAATCTATTACCGCCTGCAACGACGTTAAATCGCCCAAAAATAAAATGTTCGAGTGTACGTGTGGTCGTAAGTACAAGGATAGGCGCAGTCTGCAGATCCATCAAAGAATGTGTGGCTTGCCGGCGTATTTGAACTGCGAGATTTGCGGCTACAAGACCAGGTACCTGCATAATCTGAAGGCACACTTAAAGAAGAAACACGATGGCTTGAAGGCAGAAGACTTCCAGAATATTCTTGATACAGCAAGAACGAAAGAAGATAAGATACTTGGTATGAATTCTTTACATTGTCCATTATTGCTTTTAGCACACGTTTTTACGCATTACGCACTTTGCAGGTGAAAGAGAGCAGTATAAAAGGCCATTCAGTTAAGTTTATGTGTTTTTAATAAGAATACTCTCTTCTCATAAAATGGCACCCCAGAACACGACTATGCCAATTCAAAATTTGATGTTTTTTCAAAATCAAGCCAGTAGAATAAATATTACATGGGATAAATATTTTTTACTTAAATTTTATTATTCTATTATTCAACTGATTGTGTAGTGTATTATGGAGTTTTATTTTTGTGAACCAAAATATTACTATAAAAAACAATAATAATACTACTACAATGTTACTATAATATTACTATTAAATATTACTATTTTATAAACCAAAATTCTGTTAAAATAATTTTAAGTTGGCATAGTCTTGTTCTGGGTGGTGTGAAATGTGGCGTTAAGAGTAAAACAATTTATACAATATTAACAGGTTGGACACATTTCGTCAAACATTACTGTTCGAGGTGCAAAGTGACCTCTGAAAAAATCAGTTTGAGAGACCGGAAGTGTCCCCATTGCTTCGAGATAACACTCTTGCAATGTCTAAAGTGCAACGTGCGTTACGTGAGCCGCAACGGTATGTACAATCATTTGAGAAGCAAATGCAGGCCCAAGGAGTTCTTCCACTGTGCAGAGTGTGACTACCGAACCTTCATAAAATTCCGCTTGATCTATCACATAGAGAGAGTGCACATGCCTGTGGCGCCGCAAGATTACGTAAAGTGCGACAAGTGCGGTAAGCGTTTCAAGCACCGATGGTACCGGCAGAAGCACGAGAAGCTATGCGGCAAGAATCCCGATTTTCAGTGCGAATATTGCCAGTATAAGAGTAACAGTAAATACAATTTGAAGAGGCATGTGGAGTCTCATGTACAGAATTCAACAAATTTGGATGTAATTGTTAATGCGGGTTCTGTGGATAAAACAACTAGCGATGGCGTTGAAGTCTCAGGTACAAAAGAATGATGATTTACGATTCTGTTGAAATGAAATTGATTTGAATTGCATAAACACATGATTTGTTTCGACGGGAAAATAACATATTTTGTTTGAATAATCTGACGATCTTTTTCACTTTAGGACGTACATCAAAGTCTGATAAAGCAACCATTTCTAGTGCTTTGAAGCCATTAGGTAAAAGGAAAAAATCTAGCAAAAATTCATTATAGCTATTTACTCAAAATTGCTATCGAGGCTTATTGTTTAAAATTGAAGGAAAAGATGAAAGTCCTCGAGGGCATGAGCAAATAAATGTTCATTATATGCAACCAAATTCGTCTACCTCTGTAACGAATGCGAAATGCGACAGAAAATATCCCGTGCATGTGACCTGAAGAAACTTCGACAGTGCCTTAATTTACGAGGAGTGCCAAAATATTTGTTTGTCAGGAACGCAGTAAGGAGTGTATATAAAGAAATTCGCATTCAATACAGAAACTGAATTGTTCATCCGCAACTATTCATCAATGAGGTACTTCGGTGCAAAATGCGCGGCACGCTACTGGCATAAACAGTTGTGGTATAAAGTAGTTATTCGGATTTGCCAGTGTTAAATTTTTATGTAGATTATTCAAGAAAAACATGTTTCGAATTATCAAGAAATAACAATTTATTATTATATTTAATAATTAACAGTTTACAACAAAATCAGAAATATATTTAATCATTATAATTTATATATAAGACATGCCGTAATTTACTGACTCATTTATCACCATCCAACCGAAATCCCTGGACCTGATATCGTGAAATTTGGTGAGTAAATTACTTTTATGACTTAAGCGCCAAATAAGGAGGTTAAAAATAGTACATTATACAACGAGGGGAGAAAATGAGCTATTTATCTGAAAAATCAGTTATCTGAAATAGCTTTTATCCCCGTGTTACACACCGTATTTTTTTCAACAAAAGCATGATAGGGCTTTATTATGCAAGTCGTGCAACATGCAATTGAAAATTCTTGTATTTTCGATTTTTCCCCGCTATGGCGGGGAAAATTTTAATTTTTTATATTTTTTCTAAGCACGCTCGAAATGATCGATTTTCTACTCAACTTTACGGCATGAAAAGAGGCCTATTTCATGTCTGCGTTGCGAAAAATAAAATGCCTTTTTTATTGATTCATTTAAAATATGATTTTTGTTAAGAAAGGTTACTCTTATAAATTACAGAAAATAAATTTTTGATTTCCAACTTACTGACCTACTCAGACCTACTGTCCCTACTGACTACTAACCGACTGTGGTTACTTATTATTACTACTTTATGCTTTTACGCGATTGACTCAACCGTTTGCGTGATTATGAAGGAAATCGCGGACTCATCAAGTGGAAGCCGTCTTTCTCCAAATCGGACGTCTGGAAAAGCAGAAATTTACTTCTTTTGGAACCGATTACGCTTACGTTATCATTAATATGAGTCACGGATTCCTGTTTCTCATTTGGAAGGCTAACATATTCTGAGTAATGGAATTTTATGAAATTCTGAAGCCTAGCATTCGTAGTTTTGTCAAATGGGCCTTAATGTTATCCGCTATGCGATTTAAAGTATGGTCGAAGCAAAGCAGTGACGATAATTTCTTATTTTGTAAAGAAGCATATACAACGGAATCATTATAAAAGTAATGACTACCTATTATATCTAACAATTTTACCAAAAAAGTAATTGTAGTGTTTTTATGTGTAAAAGTGAAGGAATAAAAAATTGACGAAGTTATTAACTCTATTTGAACTGACTCTAGTATTTGTAAATGTATCATTTTGTAATCATTTTTAAAACTATTTAAAAGTTGTCATAAAATTATTTTCTTCACACATTCCGAAACTATGGTACGCAAAATACGTATTATTTCAGGGCTCTTTGAGTATTTACGATTCTGAGAATGTAGATGAGATTTTTATCACTATCAATAATCTGCATTTATTATATTTTATTTATTTACTTATTAGATTTACAGACCTAAAGGCCTGCACAAGTATATACGATAGCGGAACTTAAAACTAGAAATTTATATTTATAAGTATAATTATAAGTATATAATTAACATTTGTATTTATTATTTGTGATAGCATTAATAGTTAATTATTTTATAAATAAACATTTTTTCATAAATAATTTTGATTTATGATCATCTTTTTCACACAATAAAACCTGTAAATGTGCATTTCTTTGACTCTTTGGTTTTCGTAATCACTTCGTAAAGTAAACGCTTATACACATCCCTTCTATAACGCAAGCACCAAATTAGGAGGAATTATATAATATTTAACTTCTAAGGTTTGAACAAAAAAATAAAATTAACGAATATAACAATAATAATAATAATAATTACAAATAAATATAATGATAAAATAAGTAACCTAAACAATTTTTAAATTTACCACTCTTTTTGACGTCATCTGGCCCATCCATTGTCATTTGCGGACCGGTATTTCTGATACTAACCTAACATCGAATGTCCCGACCGCTCATCAGCTGATGGAAACAAAACATTGAAGTTTCAAAAACTAAACGTGGGTAATAAACGACTAAATGTTCTAGTGCATAGTTGGTCTTTTTAACTGGTGTTTTTGATGATAAATAAAATGAATATTAACCAATTAAATTGCAAATATAAAACTATAATATAGATTTAAAAAATCTGTAATCGGAAAATTAATGGATATACATAATAATCCTCCCTGTTTGCGATTTCAGTGTGACTATTTATTACTTTAACTTACTGTTAGAGTATGAAAAAATTGAAACAACCACAAACTTCTAAACATACTGTCAATTTTACACTTAAGTTAGTACTTTTCAGAGAAACTAATAGATTTATTGCTGCATTTAAGGTTAGTATAATTTTGAAATATTATTTTCTATTTAGAGTTGGAATGTTTAAAACGTCAATTAGTGTGTATTATAGAACAAGTGTGTGAATTTTCTTAAAAAATCAGCACACTTATTCTATAGTTTACATGGAATATATACGTATTTATAATTACAGTTTGGCTAATTTCTGATAATTTGTACATTAATACAATAAATTTTAATAGTTGACATTTAGACAATTGTAGTAAATGACCTTAGTTGTGGAAAATGGGCCTTATTTTGTTCCTCTAATCGTGCACCTGCAATAGTTAATCAAAATTTATGAATAAGTAAAACAAATGTTTAACAATGTGTGTATACATCAGTGACAGTTTGGTATGCATTTTCATGTCAGTTACAGTTATTATTTTCACAAAATATTGTGCACATAAATGCAACTAATAACATCATGATAGCGAAGAGTAACAAGTGAAATTTACCAGAATCAGACCAAAAATTATTTGAGTTATCATAGTTTTGTGTTAAGGGTGCGATATCTACTTGTATTCTTCAATAATTAATGATTAGGATTATTAGAAAGATTTATTTCCCACATATATGTTCTCAGTAATATGTAATAATAGGGAACAGTCAATTTTAATTCTTCTTTTAAAATAGGGTAACTTTAAAAACCTATCTTTTAAAATTCTATGTTTACATGACTGAAATTTGGTATGCTGATGTATTTTGATATTTACTAAAATTACAATGGCATTATCTATCATTAAACTTTTTAGATATAATTCGTTGTAGTCATTTTAAGCATGAGTTTATACATATTAAATCATTTAATTTCCAATAAATTTAGGGTACTGTTTCTAATTTTTCATAACTCTGGCTAGGCATGAAAACTTTGCAAAATACATGTCAATTTTCAAAGCATTCTCATTGCTATTAGCAGTGTTTCTCCATAATTTTTAGCATTATTAATGTTATTGCAAAAAGTGTTTACCATAACCATATTAACATTCAAAATGTATTTTGGGTTTTCAGAATCCTATGTATTTTTGAAGCGCAAGCAAACCAATATTATCACTTTGCAATATTCATTATTCTTTTTTTCTAATCTAACATGGTACATTAAAAAACTTTTAATAATGAATAAAAGATGTCATTTGTTTATAGTTTGTAGGGGAGACTCTATGATAAAATAAACTTGCAATTGTGTTTTTTGTTTTAAAATTAAAAAATAATAAGACTTTCGAGGTATTTAAGATGATTTTGGTTTTTCTTAAACATTTCGTAATGTCTATAAATATTGTCCATACTCAATTTTGCCAAGACATGCACTGAATTCTAGAACATTTAAGGGGAAAAACAGTACCTGAAATTTGCAATTTATTCAAACCATTCCTTAATAGCCTGCTACTCCGTAAATGATCTGTACTTGGAGCAAAGTAAACCTTGGACGATATAACATATTAAAGTCCTTGCAAGAAATAGTTATAAATAACAATTGATTGTGTTTTCTCAAATTGAGTCAGGTATCAATGTTTTTGTTGTACAAAACTTCCTATAGTTTAATCAGTATTGTAGTTTTTTCATCAGTAAAAATTTTAATTTATTTTTCAATGATTAATTACAGACAAAAAATGATGATTGAATATTCAATGATAAAATAGTGCATACCTATTTCCACAAATTTATCTAAATTATAATTGACTGTTATACTGTGACTGCGGATTTTAAAAAATGGAGCTTGTCGTTAAACTCGGTAAGATTTTATATTCCGTTTTTATAAATGTGTCAATAGAATAATGACTTTATAAAACTTAGTACATTTCTTTACTTAAATTATGGAAATATTTTTGAAAATTATATTTTTTGTTTCGCAGAAAATATTTCAATCAAATATGAACAGAAGCGCATTAAAGAAGAAGTTGCGATTTCAGAAATGTGTTATTACTCTGGTGCGTATAGTTATTTTATTCTGAATCGCCTGAATATATTTATATTATAACATGTATTATTCGATTTTTATGCTTAAAATAGCTCATACTAAAATAAAATCTCCTTACCTTGAGAACATGGAAAATTAGTCGAAAATAATATAATTATATAATATAATTATATTATTAAATACGGATCAATAATTAAATACCCGTAAACTTAAAAAAATAGAAATTATTATAATTTATAACTTACAAAATATTAATATATATAGTCGAATGGTTTCTCAATTACAATTAACTTTTCAGCCGTTATATTAACTGATTTGATATCGATTTTACCGTTTGCAGCAAATGATTTAACTAATTTTCAACAAGAATCTTATGTGAAAGAAGAGGTAATGCTCTCAGATACGTCTGACTTCTCAGGTTTGTACTTTACTTATATTATACTTGTTATAAATTAAAAAATAAATACATTTGTTAACTAGTTTAATAAAAACAGTCTTCAAGTGCTTTGACACTGTGCGTTCTCAAAGATAACTTAATAGAGAATAAACGTGTATTTTTTCTGTATTTTTAAATTAAAATATGGACTAAATAATACACAAAAGTGCAAATAAAACATTTTTTAGGTGCGTATTTATTTTTCTAAAAAATATTGAAAATCTGATTTTCTCAAAGCAAGTTCAAACGGACCGACTAAAGAAATTCAATATGGTGGATATATTTCGACGGTCGATATAAAAGTGGCAAAAGAAGATTTCAATTGTTACTTCGTAACAATTGGGAAAAATCGTTTTTTCTCTTTCAGGATGTTGTATAAACATGTAAAAATTAGTTTTATTTTCCATAAATAATTTACTTTTTACACTTCTTATCGCGTAAAAGAAGTTAGGTAGACCGTCGATCTGGCCGTCATTATTTCGCGGTTGTTTCCCGTGTTTAAATTTGGTACGAAATTTTAGTGATTTTTAATTAATTATTTCTAAATGTATAAGCGTATAAATGAGAAAATAGTAATTTATAAGAAAATCTTATAGATTTTTGTGTTAGGTAAATCAAAATTGGAGTGATCTGTAACATCAGGTTTGTTGTCTATTAAAATAATTATAAATAGGCGGTCGATGGCTCAAGTGGTGAACGTCTACAGTGAGAGTCCCGTGTAAATGAGGAGATTTTTTAATTAAAAAATACGGCTTTTATTATACAAAGAAATTGTTTATTACCTTATAAAAAACTTTTTTCATGAAAAAAAAGTACATTTGAAAAAGTCGAAAAAATTGTAAAAAGTCATTTTTGACCTCTATATATCTGTGGCGAACCGGACAAATAACTTAAGTCCATTTTTCGCGTTTTCGACATATTAACGTTTTAATGTTTGCACTGTTATGCCAGATCGAAACATAAGAGATATGTAGAGTCATATCGCGTTTGTTACATAAACTGTCAAATATTATTATTATTATTCTATATATATAATAATCGCACATAAGAAATACTTTTTATTTTTCGAGTAACTTCACAAGAGTTGAGTTAAGTTGTTTTTCCGGAAAATGTAGACTTAAGTCAGATTGGGATTTTTTTTTAAATTTGATTGTTTATACACGATTAGAAATGTACTGCAACATCATATCTGTTAATAATAGTATAAAAAAAACAATTTTTAACTCTGCCCCCTCCTTCCTATCGTTCATTAGTTTCTTTAGCTGACCGACGATTGCGATATATTGGGAGTTTAAATTTGCAATGCGACACTAGCGGATTCTGGATGAACTAATTAACATGACTGGGATTTAGATAAAAATTTCACTTTTTCGTTTTTTAAATCGGAGTTTATTTTGCAATTAAAATTTCATATTGTTGTAAGTCGTAAATGTTCGAGGTTCATCCGTAGGACAATGCGATTATCTTTAATTTAAGCCCTGAAACAATTCGTTTGGTCAAAAATTCGATGAGTTATCTTTCCCGTCAGTTTGAAAAAAGTGGTTTCAAAACTAATACCCGTACGTATAATGAATAAAAAGAAAAATTAAAAGATAAAGCTGCGCAATACCGACTGCAGTAAAACCGCAGACACTGTTAAAGCTCGGGACCGAGCCTTTCAAACATTGTTAGAGACCTAGCCTAGTTTCAACAACCGAACAGATTGTATGAGTCTCGTAATTAATTAATACGGGTTCACTAAGGAGGCCCCAGCAACAAATTTGATTAAATGGAAATACCTACAGTCTAGGTGTCATTTCTGGTCGTACTGATATCCAGGTATGTAGGGCAGCCATTGACGAGGTCTAAGTAGTCCTCTCCATAGTTTTTTGTATGTAGGTAGGTATCGTCCCCGGCCGTACTGGTGTCTAAGTGCACGATGTCGATGTCCAGGGAGTCCTTCACGTATTTCCCTATCGAGGTGCCATTCCCGGTCGTATTGGTATCCAGTTATATATAGGGGCACCGATGACGAGGTCTAGATGATCCCCCGGTGTATCTAGTTTAAGTGTTACTGCTGATAGACGGCTAGTCGCTCATCGGCGCTCTTATATACCTAGACACTAATAGAACCAGAACTGACACCTAGACAAAAATGCGAGGAGGACTACCTATGACTCGTCATCGGCGCTCTTATATACCTGGACACCAGTACGACCAGAAATGACACCTGGATAGAAAAAATTACGGGGAAGAAAGTCTAGTTCTCGTCATCGGCATCCTTACATATATCTAGATGCGTACACAGATGAATATAGTAGCTAGATATATATACTCATAATAACTACATATTTTTTCATAACTTGTCTTTTTCTAGTTTCCGGGGCCCCGCTATAGAAACTAGGTATATATAGGCTCTAGCAGAAGCAACAGTGTCTGGAAGGCATTTACTATAACAGTGTTTAAGAGTTTCACTCTTTACTGTACAATGAGCAAAACCCATATTCCGACGTTGTTGCTTTCAATTCACGAAATACACTATCTTTCAAAATTTAAAACAAATATTTAGTAAATCAATTAACCGATGAATGTAAACCTGTACAGACTACTAGATTGCGCCTGCAAATTTGATTTAATAAATAAAAGCTATCAGTTGCCTACAAATTTTCAATTTAACTAATAAACAAATATAATATTACTTAACATTGTCTTAACTCAAAATAATTCAGATATAGATCGTGTAAATATATTTGATAACGATATTTTCACAAATCAATCGTTATTTTACATTCATTTTATAGATGGAGCAGAACTAGATGTTAGCATTAATGAAGCTGTTACCGTTCACAAGGATGTTGAATTAGACGAAAATAATTTGAACAGGTGTACCAAGTGCAGTGGTGGGTTCAAGACCATACGCAATCTACGGAAACACCAGAAAATATGTGGCTTAGAGCCGTTTTTGAAGTGTAAGTTTTGCGACTACAAAGCAAAGCAAGTTTATCTTCTGAAGACACACTTAAAGAGGATGCACAAGAACTTGAAGGCAGGAGAGATCCAGAAGATTATTAACAAAGCGAAGAAGAAAAAACGTCCGATGTTTCGTATGAATTCTTTATATTGTCCTTTCAAAAAATATATTTAGCATACGTTCTATTACACATTATATATATTATAGGTGATGCATCTAAGTTTCTTCTTAATAATAATAAAAGATTCAGTAAGTCTATATGCTTTTTAGTTAGAATATCTGACTTATTCATAAAATGTAGTGTTTTAAGAGTGAAACCATAATTCAAAACATTTTGAACCCCACAGATTGGAAACCTTTCGCCAAACTGCACTGCTCAAAGTGCGACAAAAACTTCAAATTAATCACTTGGAATGACCAAAAGTGTCCCCAATGCTCCGAGTCAGCTCTCTTCCAATGTCTGAAGTGCAACAGTCATTATGCGAAATCCCAGGGTATGATCACTCACTTAAGAAGGAAATGTCAGTCCCAAAAGTACTTCCAGTGTGAAGATTGTGACTATCAAAGCGGTGAGAAATGTAATTTGGTCTGTCATATACAGAGATTGCACATGATTGTACCACTGGAAGATTACGAGAAGTGCGGTAAGTGTGGCAAAGAATTCAAGATGCTATTGTACCGACAGAGGCACGAAAAGTTTTGTGGCAAGAAGGTCGATCTTCGGCGGAAACTTTGCCACTTCAAAGGTAAACACAAATCCACATTCAAAAAGCACGCACGGAAACATATACTGCAGCTTGCAGATAAGGGTGTAACGGTTGATGGAAATTTTGTAGTTAGAACAACTCAAAGTGTCATTGAAATAATAGGTACGAAAGAATTATTCATCGTGAATCTGTTTAGAAAATAAATTTTCATCATACGTGCTGGAATGACATATTCCGTGACGGTTTTGCGTAAAGTAAATGATCAATAATACACTGCGGGCGTTATGCCCATAACACACTGTCGTAACGCCGTCGAAAGAAATAGGCTCTTTTTCCATACATGTGAAGCAACTGGAGAGGTGCTCATTTCGAGCGTGGTTGCCAAACCTGTGAAGAAATGGCTTCATTTCCTCCTTCCGGAGGAAATGACCTCGTTCCTTTACTTGTAAAAATTGAAAAAATTTTAATATTTAATGAATAATATAAAGTACAATGCTATAGTGCTAATCAAAACGAACATTTTTACAATCATAAAATAAATTATTTTACTATCAAAAAGCACTATCTAAAAATTTATTTTAGTTTTGGCTGGATGTATGTATGTGGTATGTACATCCCACCGATAAAATGGTTATATAATATATACAGAAAAGTAGCAAATTATTTTTGGGCATTTTTTTGTTGTTGTTGTACGACCTCAAAAATATTCGTTATAGTGTTAACATATTGTGTATACGTTATATAAACGTTCCCTATAAATATTATTTTGTTCGCCTTAAACCGACAGAAGTTTTATTTTTCACCAGAGGACAACAAGATTAGCAATGGTCAATTACCATCTGAAGATAACACAAAATCGATACATACAACTAAACACTTTGAGTGTACTAAGTGTGGCAGTTGGTTAATGGGCAATAAGTACCATTGGCAGAGACACCAGAATCTATGTGGCTTGGCGCCGTTTTTGAAATGCGAGTATTGCCACTACAAGGGAAGGTTTAGATTTAATTTGAAGAGCCACTTAATAACGAAACACAAGGACTTGAATGCAAGAGAGATCTCGAAGATTCTTGAAACGGCAAGAATAAAAGAACATCAGATGTTTGGTATGAACAAACCTCAGGTTTTTATTAATTAATTTTATAGCACACTAACCTCAAAATCCCAACTTTATTGTCGATTTTGAGGTTGTTGTGCTATAAAATATCGTATGAGACTGTTGTGAAAGGTGTTTTTCTATCTTGCTCGAGGGTTTTCGCACGAGTGAAGCGAGTCAATATGGGCGGGTCAAAACCATCTCCCACAACAGTGTCATAATATACTATAGAAAAATCGATGCGGCGTTTGTCACAAAGAGTAGCACATTTGGAAATCTCCAACGAAGACTAGCACATTTCGTAATTTTCCCACGAAGACTAGCACATTTGGGAATCTCCAACGAAGACTAGCACATTTCGTAATTTTCCCACGATGACTAGCACATTTGAAAATTTGCCACGAAGACTAGCACATTTGGCGATTTTCTGCTGCCTGAGTTTTTAGACTACTTTTATCTATTCGGGTAGCCTGATTTTCTCGGGTAAACCGATAATTTTTTGAGTACCGAAAGGGTCTAATACCCGACCCGAACCCGATAAAAAAGAATCTACCCGATTCGCCGAGAGTTTATCAGTACAACTTAAATTTACATATTCTATATAAAAAGTGCTAGTCTTCGTGACAGAACTGCAACATGTGCTAGTCTTCGTGGGAGAACCTCGAATTGTGCTAGTCTTCGTGGGAGAACGGCGAAATGTACTAATCTTCGTGACAGATTTTCAAATGTACTACTCTTCTTGACAGTTCGAAATGTGCTCGTCTTCGTACAGGCCGTCGAGATACTGTTGAATAAATTGAATATTAAGGAGGGCCTTTCGCTAGATGTGGGGCAAAAAACAAAAAATTATATGAGAATTTATAAAGATCCTATGGTAAAACTAATGAAATATACTTAATAATAGTCCACAACTGCATGAAGAAAAATTGTTCCAAAAGAATCGTGACGTCACAAGTGTGAATATTGTAAATTTAGAAAATATTTAGTTTAACCCTATTTTTTATTTTGTATTTCTTTTATTAACCAATTTTAATGTCTTGGGGCTTATTTTTACCCTTAAACATTTCTCTACAAAGTTAAAGGAAGAAAATTATAAAATAATATATTTGTAATAAGAGAAAGATAATTAGTTATAAGTAAACGAGTAAAATTTCATATACAATTCGCATTGTCTAATCACAGATATATTATTTTATAAATTTTTTCCGATAATTTTGTAGAAAAATGTTTAAGGAAAGAAATAAGCCCCAAAACATTAAAATTGGTTAAGAAATAAAAAGAAATTGGGGTTTAACTAAATATTTTTTAAATTGACAATATTTACACTTGTGACGTCACGATTTCTTTGGAACAATTTTTTTTTTCATGGTGTTATGGACTATTATTTTTCGAACAATTTTTTTTCATATAGTTATGGACTATTATTAAGTACATTTCATTAGTTTTATCGTTGGACCTTTATAAACTCTCATATAATTTTTGGTTTATTGCCCTATACCTAGTAAAAGACCCTCCTTAAGGCATTGATTCAATGATTTTGTGATTTTGCTACAAACAAATGCACGCTGCATTAAATGTAAAATTTTTTCACGTTTTTATTCATTAATGATATTTATACCAGTTTATATATTCGACCTGAAACTAATTAAATTATTTTTCTAAGACATTTGTGTCGGATGCTGTACTTACAAATTTTGTTGCAACCTTTCATTGTTTAATGTCTTTCGCATAATTAACGTTGTCCATTCAACAAGTACTTTCAACATGTATTTTTAAACATTATGCACTTTTTAGGTAATGCACCCAAGCGAGGCATGTTATTCAGTAAGTTGATGTGCTTTTTAATAAAAAGCTCCTACGAAAAATGTGATTCTAAGAGTAAAACAATAATTCGTAACCCGCAGATTGGAGACCTTGCTTCAAATGGTACTGCTCAAGGTGCAACATCAGCTTCGAAACAATCAGTTCGAAAGACCGGAAGTGCCCCCAGTGCTGCGAATCGGCAAATTCGCAATGCCTGAAATGCAACAAGCGTTATAAATATCATACGAGTTTGTATAAACACTTTAAAAGCAATTGTGGTCCTAAAGTGTACTTGCAGTGTGCAGACTGTGACTACCAAAGCGTTTTCAAAACCAAGTTGATTCGTCACATACGGAGAAGACACAGGACTGTGGGGCTGGAAGATTACCAAAATTGCAGCAGATGCCCCCTCAGAAACAAATACAAACAGTCTTTCAAAGAGAACGTGAAGAGTCACATACTTCGTCCGGAAAATGAGGATGGAACGGTTGATGCAGACGCTGTAGATGGCATAACTAGCGATGGCGTTACAATTTCAGGTACAAAAGAATTACGCTAAGAGAAAGGATTCTTTGTAATTAAGAATACATCATGCATTTGAAATTTTATCTACCGTTGTATTTTTAGTTAATCTAAACAATTTAACAGTAATGCACGAGTTCTATAAAATTCTTTGCAGTAAAAGAAATGAAACTTTGAATTTGAAAGACATTCTTATTAAAAAGATAAAATATTTTTTATTTTTTGTTATGGAGCTAGTGCAATATGTATATATATATATATATATATATATATATATATATATATATATATATATATATATATATATATATATATATACACACATATTGCACTAGCTCCGTAACTAAAAATAAAAAATATTTCTATATATATATATATATTGAATATATGGTTGAATTAATTTGGTCATGCAAAAGATATTTCTCTTATGTGTAAAGGTAATCAATTGTCTTAAGTTTCGTATGCTAAAGTAAATGATATCTCTATAAGTCAAATGTCGCATTTTTTTATGAAATAACGGCTCGAGCGATCCTGTTTTCGCAATAATTTCTCAAATTCTAAAAAAGGAAAAACTTTAGATTTCTTTAATATGTACGTTTAATCTCACTCCAATGTAAAAATCTTAAACAGGGTGTCCCAAAACAACTTATACAGGTAACCCAAAGGTATAGAAACGGAAATGTATATAAAAGCATGGAAATCGTTTCCATACTTTTGGGACACCGTGTATAAACTTCAGCTGTAGCTTGATTTAGTATTTATTAAAGTGATCTAAGGTTAAAATTGTTCATATTTAATTGTTATAACGATACCAAAAATAATAATAGTTAGACTTATTCTCATCACCATTATAACTAGATTTTAAACATATAACAGAACGATTTTACCGTGTTACAGAAAATGGTGTAATCAATTGTAAACAGGAATCTTTGGTCAAAGAAGACGTAATTATTTCAGACATGTTTGACTTATCAGGTTTGTACTTTTTCTACATCATACTCGTCATACATTAAAAACCAAATACATTCATTAACTGGTGTAAAAATATTACAGAGAACGAAGTATCCATCGATAGGAGTGTCTTACCAAAACAAAATATTTTATTTGAATGCATTAAGAAAAACATCAATCAATCAGAAAATAACAAAACCAAGCATACAACCCAGAGAAATTCAGGTATTTATAATCATGTACAAATATTTGAAAATGTTATATTCACGAATAAATGGTATTTTTGCATTTAATTTTAGACGTTGAAAAAACAGACATTGTGAATATCAATAAAGCCGCGCGGTTTATGCAACGACGTTGAATTAGAGCAAACCAATGTGACCAAGTGTACCAAGTGCGGTGGTACTTTCGACAGGAAACGCAGTCTAGGGAATCAACAGAGAATGTGTGACTTGGCGCAATTATTGCGACATCAAGACAGAAGATTCTCGAGGACCTCAAGGTCGGACATTAGACTTCCGCCCAGTCTCGGACGTTCCCCGCCATTTGCTCAGAGCTTATCTCGCTATACAGCCCTGGCGTCGTTCAGGACAAACTGTCCGCAATCGCATGAGACTGTACATACTTGTAAATATCAGACAATATACGGAGTTGTAAAAGAACAGCTGGGCGTTCACCCTTTCTTTTCTCCGGATATTCCTCGCTAATCCTAAAGCCAAGGCTAAGTATAATCTATAGTCCAGTCAATGGTGTAAATACAAGGGTGTGCTATTCCAGAGTGCGCTCAATGTCCGCCATTTATAGCTCATGTATTTTTAATTAGCTATAAATGGCGGATGCTGGGAGTACTCCGGAGTAGCACGCCTTGTCATTACACCACGGTCCAGTTGGCAGAGAGTTTGGAGTGGAACAGTCGGATACTAAGTTACTTTTTGGTGATTCTTATGTAAAAGTTCCCGTAGAATCCGAACTTGTTATAGCAAAAGTCCTCAAAAGCTGTGGAAGAAAGTTGTAAGCAAATTTAAATTAAAAAAGGACGTTTATTTTATTTAGGTTTTCTTAAAATAACTTGGACGGATGGAGTTGTATAGAAAAATATTTCATACGAAAGCTGTTCCGTATTCAATTCTCTAATAAAAGTGATATATGGTGATTATGGCTTTTTTTTTTTTTTTTTTTAATCAACGTCGCCATGTTTGTGCTCCCATGTGGTGCTAATCGACGACGGGGGTCTACGGTGTGTTTGTAAACAAAGCACATGTAATTTTTACAGAGGTGCTTGTATCAATCGGCAGAGACTAGGATTCGAACCGGGTCACCGGCGTGGGAATCCGACACTCTACCAACTGAGCCGCCGCAGGCCCTGGTGATTACGGTTGGTGCAATAGTTTAACCGCAAATCGACTTGAAAGGTAAAAGAAAGTTTTTCTTTATATGTATGTGAATAATTGACCAAAATATATGTAACTCTGGGAAAGAAATCCTTTAATATCCTATAGAAAAAGTACACGTGATCCGATTGCCGTCGGTACATTATTTCAAAAGTTATGCGAGTTTTTGGCACCTATCTTTTCGTTATGGCCCAGACCAAAGGGTTGGGTGCAAAATAACTGCAAAGTTTTTACGTATAGTTAAAGTGTCTAATTATTATAAAAACGTACGTTAAGTTTGTTTCGAGGAGATTTTATATGTTGCTTTACATAATTTTTGGTCAACAAGATAACGCTTTAGGGAGTGTCAGAGTCAATTTTTAACCTCCCTACCTTACCGACCCGGGAATTCTAAAATATTGGCAATAATTAAAAGAATAAATTGTATTATGAAAAACTGAGAGGTCATTTCCCTTCGTTTTGTAATTATCTACTACTGTACTAACTTTCAAGTAAACATTTTGCAGCTTACTTCAATTGCATTGGAACGAAATTTCATGATAAAACAGAGATCTACAAAAGGTGGTCCGAAATTTCGTTCCAATGCCATTTATATACGCAATGATATTATTACCTGAAACTTAGCAGAGTGGTAGAATGTTACAAAAGTAAAGGCAATGATGTCTTGGTTTTTTATTATTCGGTTTATTTACTAATCAATTGTCCATACCTCGGTCAAAGATTTGAGGTTAGGAGTTCCAGCGGGTAATTTGAATGGTTTGACCCCCACTTAAAATAAGCCCGAAAGAGAAAAGAGCGCGCAGAGCTACCGCCAGATTGCGCGGGGATCGGCAACGGTAGCACAGCACGGAGAGAAAAACTCGGCTATATCTGCTGGAGACCCCGGCACTTACAGCCTTAGTGGCTCAAGCAGTAGAATGACATGATCAAGCAGTGTCGGCTGTGGAACAAAGCAGTGATATCTTTGCGATTCAGATCGGGTTACTGTTAATATACTAAGATTTGCAAATTTCTCATAGACTCTTATAATGAAAATCAATAATTTACGTTGGAAATACATTTTTGAGACATATTAACCATTAATCTTTGCAAAATATAAGTTAATAGGTACGGAATCCGAATATTCGAAAAGTTAACCTCAAATATCTGTCATTTCGGCTATTCGTGTTTGGGGAGCGAGTCAAGCTAAAACTGCTTTGTTCTACAGCAGCGCTGGCGGTGTGAACCTACCGCTGATTTGACTTACCACAACAACGCTACTATGGTGGAGTTTTTCTCTCCGTGAGCGGCGGTACCGGAACGCATGTGGATTTTATGGACTCGGCGACTCTAAAATCGCGCTCGGGCTTTACAACTTTGAAGCTTATTGTCTCAGGAAATATTAATCGTACAAAAGCCTTCCAGGGCTTAAATTAAACGTTTTTTCAAGAACTTTCGATGCGGGAAATAAAGATTTCTAAAAATCCCCAAAATAGAGTCATTTTTTGCAAATGTGAAAGATAAAGAAATTTTAAAACATGCCAACAAATGGTCAAGTTTAGATCGATTTTATTTTGTTGCATATAATAATTAGACACTTTAACTATATGTAAAAACTTTGCAGTTATTTTGCACCCAACCCTTTGGTCTGGGCCATAACGAAAAGATAGGTGCCTAAAACTCGCATAACTTTTGAAATAATGTAACGACGATAATCAGGTCACGGGTACTTTTTCTAGTATATGAAAGGATTTCTTTAACAGAGTTACATATATTTTGGTTAATTAGCCACATAAATATAAAGAAATTTTTTTTTTTACCTTTCAAGTCGATTGACGGTTAAATTATTGCACCAACCATATATTACCACATAGCACTTTCTTTAGAGGATTTTTTACGGAATAACTTTTGTATTAAATATTTTTCTCTATGACTTTCCGGTCAAGTTATTTTAAGAAAACTGAAGAAAATTCATTCTTTATTTTTAATTTGCTTATAACTTTTTTCCACAACTTTGGAGGACTTTTGCTATTACAAATTCGGATTTTACAGGAAATTTTATATGATACGCGGTCTCTTCCTTTAAGAGGAGGTCGGAGCTATCCTGATTGGTGTAGATTTTACCTAACCTCAAAAATTAATATCATAAAAATAAAAATTTGTGGTCATTTATGATACAAAAATGCGGTTGTCCGGTGTTCTTGTATATAATAATAAATGTTTATAAAGCTTCAAGCGTACATAATTGCATACAGTTTCGTAAAATAATGAAAAATACGGCGCGAGGTGAAGCTATCAGTAAGGCTAAGAAACGGTAAGATGACCATCACTTTTACCGTTTTCCATTCGCCCACTGTAACAATATTTCATAATATAAAACTTTTGAGGCTACTAATAAAAAAAGTTGCTGTTGTCCGGTGTTCTTTACATAATAACAAACTATTATCAACCTCGATTTTGATGTTACTATGTGAATTTTAGACGTATAATGAAAAATATGGCGCGAGGTGGAGGTCACAGTGGTAAAGTTCGCTCCGACCTCCCCTTAAGGGGGTGTCAAACCATTCAAATTTCCCGCCGAAATTCCTAACCTCAAATTCTTTAACAATTGATTACAATTAATCAATAAACTAAATTATGAAAAACCAAGACATCATTGCCCTCCATAATACAATTATCTACCACTGTGCGAAGTTTCAAACAAAAACTTCAAAACCTCTACGAATGCCATTCGAACGAAATTTATATTAGTCTATTAGTCTAGACTCGAACCTTCAAATTTCGTTCAAAAGCCATTCGTAGATGTTTTGAAGTTTTTGTTTGAAACTTCACACAGTGATAGATAATTGTATTACGGAGGGCAATGACCTCTTAGTTTTTCCTAATTATACTTATTCTTTTAATTAAAGCCAATATTTTATAATTCTCGGGTCGGTAAGGTAGGAAGGATACAAATTGACTTTGACACCCCCATAAGGTTATATGTTAAATGTGATTTTTTATAAGTTCAGTTTCTTCAATAATTTGGTTGTTGACTCTCGATTTTCTGTACACAGATCAATAGTATAATATTCAAAGAACATTTTTGGAAAGTTTGAAAGACATATATGTTTTTATAAAAAGTCGCTGAAGCCACCATAAATGCTTCTAGGACTTTATCGTAACTTCTTTTTCTATCCTCTTCAGACAAAGTAACCGTGTTATATTTTTGAATTGCTTGTAACCAAGAACATGAAGCAAAATTGCTACTTTAATTTCTTCAGTTTTCGTGGATGCACCATACGCTGTCAAGTATAAATTAAATCGTTGCTTCCATGCCTTCCAATTTTCGGCAATATTACCTTCAAACAGCATCGGTTGTGGCGGAGTGAGTATCACCATCGTGGCTTTTTGATTTTCTTAAAAATGTACAATTTAATCAACTTCTCTTTCTCGCACTAAGTTTCACCTAAATTTAAATATAATAATAAATTAAGTTACTTAAGCATTTTTTAAATTTACCACTCTTTTTGACGTCATCTGGCCCACTCACTATCATTGGCTAATCGGTATTTCTGGTCTAACCTAGCGTTATCGACATGTTCGACCGCTCATCAGCTGATGGATACTGATGGAATGAAAACATTGAAGTTTCAAAAACTGAACGTAATAAACGAGTAATAAATGTTCTAGTGCATAATTGGTCTTTTTGACTGGTATTTTTATAGATAAATAAAATAAATATTAACGAAATAAATTACAAATAAGAAACTATAATATAGTTTTTAAGAAACTGTATTTGGAAAATTAATGTATATACATAATAAATCTAGCGATTGAGTAAGTCTCGAAAAATGTCTAAAAATCTGGGAAAAATTAGATGAAACCCCAAAAAACATTTATTTCTATTTCTAGAAGCTCCATACCGTAATGAAATAATATAAATCGAAAGACTGTATATAATTAGCTGTTGAACATGACAGTATAATTTTATCGTTTTACAGATAATGTTTTAATCAATGGTCAACAAGAATCCTATATCAAAGAAGAAGTAGGTAGTGATTTCAGACATTTCTGATTTTTCAGGTTTGTACTTTCTCTATATACATCATACTCGTTAGAAATTTGAAAATAAATGCTATTGTTAACTGATGAAAAAAAAATACGGAGAACGAAATATCCATAAACGGTAACAGACTGTTAAATAATAAAATTTTATTTAAAAACCTCGAAAAAAACGTTAATGAATCATCACGTGAAGAAAATAACAAAATGAAACGTACAGCCAAAAAAAATTTAAGTACTGATCGCGTAAATATATTTTAAAATGTTATATCCACGAACCAATCGTTATTTTGTATTCATTTTTAGAAAGTAAAGATTGACATAGTTAGTATTAATAAAGCTTCTGCTGTCCGTAACGATGTTGTTTTTGACAAAAATGATATGACGAAGTGTCCCGACTGCGGTAGTATAATCAAGAGCAGACGCAGTCTGCGGAACCACGAGAAACTTTGTAACTTGGCACCATTATGGAGGTGCGACTTTTGCGACATCAAGACAATGTACAGAGAAAATATGAAGAGACACTTACAGACGCATAAGGAATTAAAGACAAAAGAAATCGAGAAGATTCTTAATAGAGCTAAGACGAAATAACATAAGATGCTTGGTATGAAATCTTTATATTGTCCATTCAGTAAATATTTTTAGCATACGTTTTTACACATACATTATGCTCTTTGTAGGTAATGCATCTACGCCTACTAATTATAAAACGAAATTTAGTAGATTTTGAAAACCATAGATTGGAAAAATGTGTTTAAACTGTACTAATCGAAATGCGACGTGAACTGCGAATAGTTCTAAATGCAGATGAGGATGATACTCATCTATGTGCCAACATCAGGGGCACTGAGACACAGAACCAAGTGTGCAATGCAATCATTGACTTTTAAGTCCAAGTACAAATATTGTCGGAATATCATAAACCGCAGCATAAATGTTCATATTGCGGAAGGAAGGCAACTTTATTTAAACTACATTTGCATGCACGGAGAGAATTATCCGATAAAAATTACCGTAAAAATCACGGTAACCGTGAGACATTGTGCATTTCCAGGACTTTTTATATATATTTTATAAAATTATTACTTTTTATTCTATAAACTTTATTATATGAATAATAAATTTTACCTTACTGCATGGTAAATTTGTCTGCTACTTAAAATTTATTAAGAAGTTGTAGAAAAAGTGCGGAGAAATATGCATAATTTTTACCGTTCAGTCACTATAAATTTTACCCTGAAGTCAGTATAAAGTCGCGGCAGCTAGCTTCAAGATGTCGGTAAAACAGACTCATGTTTCGCATGGTAACTGTAAGCGCCTGCATACGCCGCATGTACGTTTAACCTTCGTTTGCACCTCGACCTCGTGGATGGATTTTTATTAGTTTTATTACTATAGTACTTTATATTTAATGTATAAAAGTTTGTTAAGATTAATAAATGATCTATGGTTCTAAATCGTATAAGATTTATATTTCCCTATACATAAAAAATATTTTATTTGTTAAAGCTCAACAATGTTGCTATATTCATAACAACTCTAAAATCTATATTTTTTGTAAAAATCAAGATAATAACGTAAATTTTCCACGAATTAAATTTTTTGTTGATTGTATTTATCATTGTATTGCACCATATTGTATGAATTTCATTATTGTATTCTAGGTTAAAACCTTTTGAAATTAATTTTATTATGAAGATAAGTAACGATCTAAAAAATGTTAAATTGTCATACTTTTATTATGCAAGTGCGATATTTACATTTATGTATACATAACTTAACCTATAATTTTATATCAAATTTAATTCTTCTAATCCAATAAAATAATTACACTTCCTAAATAATAAATAAATAAGTCAGCGTAATTATAAAAAACAATCCTTAAAAATGTTATATAAGATTATACTACTTAAAAATAATGTTAATCGTACTACATTATATCAGGCCATTTTTACCCTTCTGTACTAGAATTTTTACCGTTCAGTTTAGCAAAATTCATCGTGTGAACTTAGTAAAATGTACTCAGATGGCGCTATGTCCCGCTCTTACTATTACTGAACGGTCATTTTTACCGTAAATTTAATTGTAATTTTTACAAGAAAATTCTCTCTGTGTGGGTCCAAAAATTGAAAGTTTTTCTATAGTTATGAGACAATGATACCTTTTCTTAATGTTGATATTAGAGAAATATTTTGCTAACATTTTAAAGAGAATAAAAATTTCTTTCGTTTCCTTTTTAATAAAAAGTAAAATATATATATTTAAATATGAAAAATATGTGTTTCTATAGTAAAATAAAATATTTAATAAAATATTCAATGTTTTATTAAATTAAAATAATCCTACGATTTTGGCTTCAAAAGTTAGATTTTTTAATAAAAAGTAAAATATATATATTTAAATATGAAAAATATGTGTTTCTATAGTTATGAGACGCACTGTACCAATAAAATTTACATTAAAAGAATTATTTACTGAAAAATTTACGTTACTTTCTTGACATTACAAAAACATACAATTTTTAATTGTCATACTTTTGTTCTGGTGGTGCGGATACTTCGTGAACCTAAATCTCTCGAAAGTTAACATGTATTTGAAAATTAGGGGAGATTCACACATTAGGTTGCGTTTACATGGAGTCTTTTTGAGAGTTTAAAGTTGCAATGCGACACTAGCGGACATCGCGTAAACTATTGCAATGGCCGGTCAGAGTATACATTTTACATTGGATTTATATAGGAGATTTATTTATAAATTAAAATAAAAGTGTTTTATAAAAGAATAAGTATTATTATTGCAACTGAAGTAAAATGTCTTAATGTCATTATTACTGGATTAATCAACGACTTTTAAAATTCGGGTGTTTTGCCTGTTATTTTCGCTCAGAAATATAGTTTAAGTTCTGTCAATACTCTGCTGAACAATCATGCTGCATTATGAGTTTTGATAATGTTTACAATTGAAGTGATAACCATTATTTTAAGAGGACAAACTTTTATTTTAATATAAACCTACGACTCGCATATAAATCCTATGTAAAATGTATACTTCTACCAGCCTTATGGGCTAGTCGACAGCGGCGCCACTTTAAAAAATATTACAAAATGTTTTTAAAAAAATTAATTGGATCTCCGTAAAAATTATAAAAAAATTTAACAAAAAACTGCTCCGCTCATTTTGTAATACATGTTAAAAGGAGTCGAATAACCGTCGAAAAAGAAAATTTCGTTCATCATGTCACCTAGAATGTTGTGAGGAACAAAGTTCCTTTAATAAATATGGTACTGGAAATAGAGATTTATTGGACGCGTAGGATCAAGATTTTGAGGTTTCACAACGGTAAAATTAAAGATATTATTATGTACTGTTGCATATAAATATTTTAAACATAAAAAGTTTTCTGGAATCGTCAAAAAAATACTTTTTTTTGGGTTTAACACAGGTCTGCCTCCTTAAAGTAGAAATTGTTAGTATGTTAAAATTGAATGGCATATGTACTTAGTATTGCAAAAAAGGTTTTAATACTTTATCTACAATCCGAAATGTTCCGAACTACAAATAGGAAACGTAAAGAGTGTTGTTCTGATGACATTATACATATACGGTTCAGCGGTACAATCACCATTCAAATTCATTGAACTCGACTGCACCATTTGACAACTTGCATCATTATTTGAAAAGTGATAATAAAATAATCAAAGTCTTCGGCCACAAAAAGAAGGTTTCTAAATGTGTGTTGTAGTGTTTGGATCCACGTCCCTGCAGCATCAGCTTTCCATACTATATTTGAACGTAAACCATAAGTATGGAAACTCACATAGTTTTTGACGTATTCTTTCGTGGACAGAACTCTTCTACTGAACGGAATTGCATGGTACCTCAAATTTTTCATAAGATTATAAAATACAGTATCACGTGTATTTACTTCGGAGTCAAGCAGCTTTCACTCAAGAATATTTTCTGTCCAAGATATGAGAATAAAATACAGAAATAAAATAGACAATTGGACTGGGACTAGGGAAGATGCGGCATGATTGACGCACCTAAGTTTCATTGTTGATTAATTAAATGAAAAGATAATCATAACTCAAAAAAAACTAATTGAAATGCTAATTAAATCTGTTTTCTTTATGAATAAACAATTTTTACTCATATTACATTCGTAAATTATTGATATTAACGGTTATAAACAAAAAAATGTTATAAACAAAAAAAAAGACAATAACGGGTTGGTTAGCGCACGCATATTATAGCATCACATTTCTTGATACAAACCGATTTCATTTAGTAAAAATGGTTTTAAATCAAATTTAATGGTTTATAAATATTTTATTCGATAGATTATAAATACTTAATAAACAAAACAACTCATATGTAAAGAAAATAGCATATGTTATGTTAATCTAACAGCAAAAAATTATATGTGTACCTACACACATAGATTTCAAAGCAAATAAACATTTTATTTTCATAATCTTTAATGCATAACTACCCTGGTAGAAAATTAATCTAGAATTATGTAGATCTATCTAGTTTGCCAAGGAAATAATCGAGGGCCTCGATAAAACTAGATAATTTTCTACCAGGGTAATACGCCTTAATAGAGTGTATCTCCTTTCTCTTATGGACAGTTTCATACAAAAATTTTGAAGATTCAGAGTGAAATCGTTCGTGCGCCGACGAATCCACTTAGGACTTATTTTAAATTTCACTTAATTACAATATATATATATATATATATATATATATATATATATATATCAATATAACTTTCAATATATATATATATAAGTAAAAAATGTAAAAACAAATTATACTGTCTAAAAGTGTAAGTATAACATAAACTATCTTTTAGTAGTTTTATTTGAATTATTCTACATATATGACGGTAGTTATTAATATTTCTTTCGTATTCTTTTCTTACATTAAAGATGGTTCAAACGTACTTTTCTGTGTTCTTCTCAATAACTTTCGTGAAAATTTTGGATTTCAATAATTTTTGGTATGCTCGCTATTTTTGAACTACTAAATCGAATAAGAGAACTTTCAATATTCAAAACCGAACAAATACTGTAGGTAATCACCAAGACGCTTCTCCCTTACTCTACAGATTAGAGTGATTCCAGTCACCAAAAAATTGTACTTGTTAAAGATAAAAGCTATATACTAATAATTAGTAATTAATAAGTTCGTTAAACGAATAGTGTTCGTAACTTCATCGTTATTTATATTTAAATAATAAAACCATTTAGGTTTAAAATTCGTTACCTTCAGTTGTACACTCGACGTGGGAAATTTCTGGTCGAATGAGTTTGAAATCCTCCAATGAGCTTAGCGAAAATGTGCCTTCGATCCAATGAGACCCAATGAAATTGCAATATTTCGAAAAAATTCAAACGCGTTCGACCAGAAATTTCTCACGTCGAGTGTACCAACCGAGAAGTGGATAATTTACTATATTTATAAAAATACCTACTTATATTAAGCCAAAAACTTAAACTCACCAGCCCTTTATTAAGTGATAATTTGATGGTATACGAAACTTCATACGTCAAAAATAACGACTCTCTAAAAAGTTCTTGGACTGGAATTATGTAAAAATTTTCATTTTGTCAATATTTTTAATCACGAAATATTGTGTTAACACCACTAATAATCAAAGTTCTTCTTTAAATAATAAAATATTTTACATCTTTAAATTTACCACTCTTTTTTGACGTCATCTGGCCCACATCTGTCATTGACGGACCTGTATTTCTGCTCTAACCTAACCTCATGACAGACTGCTCAGCTGATGGAAACAAAACATTGAAGTTTCAAAAAGTAAACATACAGAATAAAAAATATTCTAGTTCATGGTTGGTATTTTTGACTGGTGTTTTTGTAGATAAATAAAATGAATTTAACAAATAAATAAACAAATAAAAAACTATAATGTAGTTTTAAAAAAATTGTGATCGGAAAATTAATGGACATAATAAACCTACCTGTCGGCGTTTTTAGTGATTATTTATTACTTTAACTTTACTTTTAATTTATGAAAAAAATGAAGAGATAACGACTGATTAGATCTGAACTTCTAATGCAGACAGTCTGTTTAACACTCTCAATCTATTATTTAGTGGAAGAAATGATAGTTTTATTGCTGCATTTGAGGTTAGTAAACGTTTATAAAATCATTATCTATTTGAGTTTGAACGTTTAAAAAGCCAATTAAACTATTACAATAGCATAAATGCATGTTATAATAATAAATCAACAGTATATTTTTTTAAATTATAGAGTAAGTGTGTGAATATTCATAGAATAATAATAATAATAATAAACTATTATACAATAATCAACACTTATTTTATATAATTTATAAACGCATGCAGTCTCTTAATTACAGTTTCTTTAGTTTCTGATGGTAACGTACATTTATACAATTGTAATAGTTGATATTTACACAATTGTAGTAGATGAGTAAAATGTACAATTAAACAATTAAGTTATTTTCTACCTACGTTTATCCGCAGTATGTCCTTATATAGGGGAAAATCGATTTTGATTCTTCATATAAAATAGGATAACTCTAAAGATCTATGGTCAAAATTCTAAGTTTGCGTGACTAAAATTTGATATGATGATAATCTTTACCATGATCTTTCCTAATTCTGGCGAGATAATGAAAACATTGCAAAATAATCTGCGAAGTTAAATTGTTTGAGATATCATAATCAACTCGAATATTATTTCTTAACAATCTTATCATTTAAAAGTAATGAATATCAATTTTTAAGACATCTATGTTACTATTATTGATGTTTCTCATTAATTTGTAATAATTTTAGTGTTATTAAAGTTATTGTAAAAGCACTAGCAAACCAATAACATGGTGTGTACATTAAAAAACTTTAAACAGAGAATAAAAAATTACATTTATTTATAATAACTTGTATATTAGAGAATCCTCAAAATCTGCATTCCTTAAACATATAAATTTTAATAATATTTGAACCTATCGTACTCGATTACATCAGTTCTACTCTATACCAATATCTAATTTATATTTATTTTGGCAACAATTAATAGATAAAACTTTACAAAGAATAAAATTAAGCTGGTGTAATATTTATAATAGTAAATATAAATTTTAAATAATCATCAAAATGAAATACTTTTTGTATTGTTAAAATATGTCTAAAAATATTACTTTAATAATATTAGCTCATAAAAAGTTTAAAATGGTAATATTGTAATGAAAAATTATTTTGTATTCATTGTTTTAAGTAAATAAGTTTATGTATATAATAATGACTTCATTCATTCTATTTTCTTTTATAGAAAAGTTATCTATTTAGAATCAACGGAAACATTAAGACAACAATATTGAGGACTTTATTATACTTGTTTTAAAAGGTATAACAAATTTTATATCTATATAATTTGCGGAGTCTTAGACCAATTGCAGAAGCATTTTTTTCCAAGGAGCAAAACGGTGTACATGGATTTAAGTAGACGCTTTATCTTATAAAAAATCTTCGGTATCACATGTCCAAGACTATACATTGACTTGTTTTTAACCGACTTCGAAACAGGGGGAGTTCTCAATTCGATCTGTATATATATATTTTTTTTCTGTTTGTCGCGCATTTTCCGAAACTACTGGACCAATTTGAATGAACTTTTTTTAATGAAAGAGGATGGATCCGATGGTAGTCCCATTCCAATTTTGTAAGGATTGGTCCAGTATCTGACCAGTAATTTAGTTTTTTGCTAGATATTTTTTCCGAACTTTTCGGCCTTTGTCGACTCTGTCCGACAATTATTCGGAAACTACTGAACTGATTTCGATAAACTTTTTTTTTAATAAAAGAGGATGATCGCATGGTGGATTACATTACTGGGCCAGTATTGAGCCAGTACTACGTCAGTACTGGCGTTTTGTTGTGTTCGTCCACCGATTATTCCGAAACTACTGAACCGATTTGGATAAAATTTTGGATTTGGATAAATAAAATTACGAATAAGTATGGAATAATCGATAAAAAGTATTAATAATCGATAAAAACCTTTTCGAAGTTGGCACCGAATTTCAAACTGACTTATAGTATCTTTCTTATGGATATGATTTAGAACTTATACTGGATTGGGTCTAAATACATATACTTATAATATAATGCCTCTAAAGTCAGAACACCGTAACTCGGTGAAATTCGGCGTCGACTTCTTTATCGGTTATTATTCATACTTTTAAGTATTTTTTACAAAGTCGGTTATTTTTTTAAAATTTTTTAATATAATTTTTATTTATCAAAAAATAGTGGTCATTTTGACAAAACTCAGTGTTTTTGATATAAATTTTGCATTTAGAAATTAGTATTGCAAAAAAGGTTTTAATATTTTCCAAATTAATACGTACGACCGAACAAAACGCATAAAAAATAATTTGTTGTTAGAATTAGAAATTCTTTGTGATTTCTCAAATTCACTTAGATGTCATTTGTTTGTTGTACAAAATTCTCAACTATAAAAATTTATATTTATTTTTCGATAATTAATTACAGACGGCGAATGATGATTGAATAGTCAATGATAAAACAATACAGAACCAGAACTATTTTAGTGTAAATAAATAGTTAACAATTACAAAGCGACTACTGCTCTTAAAAAATGGAGTATAAATTGGTGGAAGTTAAAGTTGGTAAGACTTTAGATTTCGTTATTTTAAAAAATTACTATACTTCTATCATCGAAATATTTTGTTAAATTTTAAGTCATATTGTTTGTTTTGCAGAAAATGATTTGATCAAATCGAAAAAGAAGCGCATTAAAGAAGAAGTTACGACTTTGGAATTTCCCGATTACACTGGTGCGTATTTTCATTTTATTCTGAATCATCGGAATATATATTTTTATAAATTTATATTTATTTATTTTTGCATATTTAAATGGTAAAGGAACAAATTGCTAGCAACGTAAATAGTAATGCACCGTTTATACATAAACATCAGCATAAATATTTTTGAGCGCGGTCAATTATTAAATGTTGCTCTTCTATGCTTTTGATAATGTAATGGCGGATTTCAACATTAAAGTACTTATATTGAGAAAAGCATTCGCACCCGCGCTAATGCAATTAAGTTTACCATCTATTATGTTACATGGCTGTTGCAGTTACTATTGTACGTTTGTCGCGGTGAAGTAGTTTAGCTGCGAGAACTATTATAAGTCAGTGATATTCGAATTGAAAATTTTGCAAAGTATTCATTCAAAACTAAATACAGTATCAATGGTCAAAATGTATACTATTTTTAGTTTTGAATGAAGTATTTGCAAAACTTTTCGCACAATACGATTTGCAGAGTTATAAAAACCAGAGCTTAAGTGAATGGTTATTGGAGAGGCTAATTATCGGTGGGGCGTTGATTACACAGGAAGGCAATATTAAGGCGAAGTAATCGCTCTTATTTTCAGTTTCTTTTTATGCACTATGTAGTTATATGAGTTTAGTTTTATATTTACAAAGGAAGAAACGTTTATTTTATATCTTAGCGAAAAAGCAACATTTAAAAAATGTCCAATACATTGGACAAATGCAGTGAACGACCTCAATGCAAAGTGTTTATTAATATTTATAAATGCGACGATCTGAGAAGTTTTAAAAGAAAAAAATACATACTGTTTTATTATTCTTCTAAGAATCATTAAATAATTCTTTTCTTCTAGTGTGAAATGGAATAAAGTATTATTATGAATAGGTTATTGAAATGAGTTGGAAATTGAAGATTTACTGTATGATGGGCTTAAAGACTGCCTTGCAGTAAGATAATCCTTTGTATATACATCCGAACAGCAATTGCTTTTAAGATTATCATACTGGCAAATCTGAATTAATGTTTTCTATAAGAATTATTACTTTTTTACCATAATTGTATTATTAATAAAAACATACTAATTTAAGACCTTCACTGCATTTGCCCAATGTATTGAACATTAAAGTTTTGTTATTTTGTCATACCCAAACTTCCCGCAACTTAATATTTCCTCATTTGGTAACGAGTTTTGATAAAATCGAACAAAGGAGAAATTTTTCTCAAAACGTGCGTGAAAAAGACCCTTTTTTATGCTAGCAAAACGAATGGAAAACTGGACAGTTCCGACAATTCCGAGCGTCTTTACCGGAGCGGGAGGTAATGTATATTACCTCCCGCTCCTGACAATCTCTGAAACTAATGCCAAAATGATAAATCAAAACAAGGGTGGAAAGGGTTTTTTCAGACTCGAATGTTGATTTGCTTCAATCATCATCCTCGCTCAGAAAAAGCCAATTTTCTCCCCTAGTTGCACAATGTACTATTTCGAACACTTGAGCATATTTATACGATTAGTAGGTTAAGAACATTTTGCGCCCTTCTTAAAGCCAAAAGTCGAATAAATAATAATTCTGATATCGCAGTGGTAGAAATTATTCATTACATAAAAGTCAATTTTTTTTTACTTTTTATTCGATAGAAAACTAGTAATATTATTGAGCCTCTGAAGTTTTTAACGTAAATACTTGAATAGTATATACCATACGAAAGTTTTGAAAAAAACATTATAGATTCTGAGGTGATCATTGAAAGAATTTTGACCCACATTCTAGCACTCTACCTTATAACTTACAAACATATATTTAAATGATATTTAAACCGAATTTATGTCAATTTTACTGTTTTACAGAGAAAGATTTAATCAATTTTAAACATGAATCTTATATCAAAGAAGAAGTCACAATTTCAGACGTGACTGACTTCACAGGTTTGTATTTTTCCTACACCATAAGTACTCGTCGTAATTAAGAAAATAAATACAGTGGTTAAATAATTAAAAAAATTATAGAGAACGAAGTAGCAAACAACGATCAATTATTCTGTGAAGAAAACAACAAAATCAAACTTACAACTGAAACAAATTCAGGTAATGATAGTATAAATATATTTCAAAATATCCTATGAATTAATCGTTATTTTTCATTCTTCTTTTAGAAGGTGAAGATATAGACGTTGTTAGTATTAGGAAAGCTGCTACTACCCGCAATGACGTTGAATTGGACGAAAATTATTTGTCCAAGTGCACCAAGTGCGGTAAAAGGTTGAAGGACAAGTACAGTCTACCGAAACATGAGAGACTATGTGGCTTGGCGCCATTTTTAATGTGCAAGTTCTGCGACTATAAGGCCAAAGAGAGCTGCAAACTAAAATTTCACTTAATGAGACTGCACAAGGACTTAAAGGCAGAAGAGATCCAGAAGATTGTTGATACAGCAAAGATGAAAGAACATAAGGTGTTTGGTATGAATTCTTTGTATTGTTCAATCAACAAGTATTTTTAGTATACGATCTTACACATTATGCACTTCGTAGGTACTACACCCAAGTTTACAAATCATGAAAAGGAATTCAGTAAGTTTATGTGGTTTTTAGTAAATATATCCGATTTGCTCGTAAAATTTAGTATTTGAAGAATAATACACATAGAATAATATTTTAAATCAACAGACTCGACAAATTTCGTAAATCTGTACTGCTCAAAGTGCGAAATAAACTTTAATGAGAAGAGCGTAATTCGCAGTATGAGAAACCGAGAGTGTCCCCAATGCTTTGAGGTAGCACTCATACAATGCCTAAAGTGTGACCAACGTTACGTAAACCGAAGAAGTATGAACTATCACTTGAAAAGCACATGCCAGCCCCAAGAGTGCTTCCAGTGCGCAGATTGTGACTACCAAAGTGTTTTGAAAAAATGTTTGATCCGTCACATACAGAGAAGGCATGTCACTGTAGCACGAGAAGATTACAGTAAGTGCAGCAAGTGCGATAGAGTTTTTAAGTACCAATCGTCCCTCAAATTGCACGAGAGTCTGTGCGGCAAGAAGGCCCATCTTCAGTGCGAATTTTGCCCCTTTAGAGGAAAGCGAAAATACTCTTTCAAGAGACACGTGTTGAATCATATACTGCAACTAAAAGATGCGGGTGCAACTATTAGTGACATCAAAATTGCAGGTACAATTTGAATTATACTTTGTACAGGTATAAGTGAACTTTATTACATTAAAATTCAAAGCGTTAAACTTACATTCGCTTAAACATTTTGTGAATGTTTATGTCAAAGTTCATTTTAATCGATTTTATCCATAAATTTTCATTATTTTTAACAATTTTTAAATAAAAAATATTTATTATTTAAAAAAATACGCTGTTGAGTAACCATTAGTACTGTCGCCGAATATATGTTTAATTTGCTGTAAAAAAGATTAAATTTCATTGTTGCATACGTCAACATTCTTTACCGTACAGTCTAATTTTACTTAAAATATGCCTATTTCATCATGTACAACTTCAAAAGATTAGTTATAAATGTTAAATAATTGTGTATTAGTTATAGTAATATCAGTATATTAACATGCCCTGTAAATATTATTTTGTTAGCCTTAAACCTATAACAGAAATTCTATTTTTTTTCAGAAGACCGTCTGAAAAATAGCAATAATTATCTAAATAAACCACCTCAAGATAACATCAAAACGAAATCTACAACTGAACAATATCAGTGTACCAAGTGCGATGGCACATACAAAAGCAGACGCAATCTGCAGGGCCACCAGAGAATTTGTGGCTTGGCGCCGTACGTAAAGTGCGAATTTTGCCACCACAAGACAAGGTTCAGATGTAATTTGAAGAATCACTTGATAAGGAGACACAAGGACTTATCGGCAGAGCAGATGCAGAAAACTCTTGATGCAGCAAGGGTGAAAGAACATAAAATGTTTGGTATGAATTCTTTGTATTCTCTATTCAACAGATATTTTAAACATGCGTTGTTAAACATTAATTAAGCCTTTTTTTTAGGTAATGCACCCAAGTGTATAACGAAAATCGGTAAGTTTATGTGAATTTAATTAAGACTTTTTTATGTAAAATACAACGTTAAGAATGAAACAATAATTCGAAACCCACAGATTGGAAACCTTTCATCAAATTTCACTGCTCAATATGTGACACGACCTTCGACGTAGTAAATTGGAGAGACCGGAAGTGCTCCCAGTGCTGCAAGTTAACACTCTTACAGTGCCTGAAGTGTGATCAACGTTACATGAACCAGAGCAGTATGTACTCTCACTTGAGAAGCAAATGCAGGCCCAAAGAGTGCTTCAAGTGCGCAGACTGTAACTACACAAACGGTTTTAAACACCGTTTGCTCCAACATATAAAAATAAGACACAAAGCTGTGAAATCGAAAGATTTCGAAATGTGCGGAAAGAACGCCAAAGGTATGAAAGAATTACGCGTAACCACTTCATAGAAAAGTAAACTTGATTAATTGTATAATCACAAATAATTTTCAACGGCGAAATAATAACATAGTTTATATCAATAAAAGAATAAGGGCAAATAGCAGATAAATTATATATCATTCAAAATGCCTGGGCTTGAAAATGTGTCTTTTCAAGGTTTTAGGTATCCTCCGCTTTTGGTTTGGATGTTAAAATTTGTAAAAAAAAACATGTATATCTTCTTCATCTATACACACACGCACACACACACACGCACGCACACGCATAAACATGCATAAACGCTCGTACTTACACACTAACCCACTCCCTCATCATGCACTCATTCACTCATGACTCAATGATCAAGTCATCACTAATACGCTCACGTATACATTTTCCCATCCAATCGCTCGATCTTGCACAACTCATTCGCGTACTCACTTAATTGCTCACTCATTTACCTACTTCATTACTCACACAATCATGAATTTACCACTCACGCATTCGCTCACTCACGCATTCGCTCATATGACTCTATATCACTAAATTGTAACTATATTACTATAGTTTTCAAATATAACAGATTTTGCCGTTTTACAGAAAATAATTTAATCAATTGTCAACAAGAATCTTTGATCAAAGAAGAAGTAATGATTTCAGACATATCTGACTTGTCAGGTTTGTACATTTTCTACAATCTAGTTATGAATTCGAAAATAAATGCAGTCGTTAACTGATGAAAAAAATTACAGATAACGAAGTATCCATCAGCGATAACAGTATGTTACGAAAACATAACATTTTGTTTGAAGACAATAACAAAATGAAACGTACAACCCAAGAAAATTCAGGTATTGCAGTATATAAATATATTTGAAAATTTCATTTCTACGTACCAATCTTTATTTTCTATTCATTTTTTAGAAAGTGAAGATATAGACGTTGTCAGTATTAGTCAAGCCGTTACCACCCACAATGACGTTGAATTGGACAAGAATAGTTTTTTGAAGTGCACCAAGTGCGGTGACACTTTCAAGCGCAGAATTAGTCTGCGAAACCACAACAGACTGTGTGGCTTCGCGTCGTTTTTGAAATGCGAATTTTGCGACTTGAAAACTATGTACAGAGAAAATTTGAAGCGACACTTGCAGACGACGCATAAGAAGTTGAAGGCAATTGAGATTCAGGAGATTCTTGATAGAGCGAAGACGAATCAACAGAAGATGCTTGGTATGAAACCTTCATATTATCCATTCAAGAAATACTTTTAACACACGTATTTACACATACATTATATTATGCACTTTGTAGATAATGAAGAATCTCCTATTTGAAATCTAGGGCTATAAGAATGAAACAATAAGTTCAAACATTTCGAAACCCACAGATTGGAAAAACTTGGTCTAACTGTACTGCTCGAAATGCGATGAGATCCGCGAATGGTTCAAAGTGCAAAATGAGGACGATAGCCATTTAAGAAAAATAAATTGCGGTAGATGGGCACCCAATTCCGATAGAATAAGCTTTAAGGGTAATTTAAGTTTTGTTCTCTATAATGTATCAAAACTCAAATACTGAGAACGTGTCAGGAACGTTGCTTTTGCAACTATAGAACGTTGCTATGAACGGTGACAAGAACGTCGTAGCAACGTTACTAGAACGTGAAAATGTCCGCGTTTGTAACAAAAGGCACGTTAATAGAACGTTCTTAACAGGTTGTAGGTACGTTGCCAGAACGTTGCACTAGAAACGTGCTAAAAATAAATTAAAAAATCATTTTATACAATGAAATATGAAGGCATGCAGATATATATTTCACCACTTTGGTAGTACCATCCGGATGATAACACCAAAACTCAGGGACTAAGCTTGAGAAATCCAAAATTTAATTAAAATTATTTGTTACAAAATAAAAAAAAAATAAAAGTTAGAAGCGTTAGTCCCTGAGTTTTGGTGTTATCATCCGGATGGTACTACCAAAGTGGTGAAATATATATCTGCATGCCTTCATATTTCATTGTTTAAAATGATTTTTTAATTTATTTTTAGCACGTTTCTAGTGCATCGTTCTGGCAACGTACCTACAACCTGTTAAGAACGTTCTATTAACGTGCCTTTTGTTACAAACGCGGACATTTTCACGTTCTTGTCACCGTTCATAGCAACGTTCTATAGTGGCAAAAACAACGTTCCTGGAACGTTCTCAGAACGTACCGTGCTATTTGGGAATTAGGCGATGCGATCATTGTATTTTAAGTCCGAGTATGAATTTTGTCTGAACGGTTACATGCAGAGACGGTGCTCCGTAACTTACAAGAACTGTCGAGATTTACGTTTGTCACGAGTGTGGTAAGGAATTCAAAGAAATGCGCGTCTGGACCAGCACAAATGTTTATATTGCGGATAGGTGTCGACGATAATGGCGTTAAAATATGCTTATTGTAAATGATATTAAAAATGCAAAATTGTTTACAAAGCATTTATTAATGTTTAGCTAGAATGTTAATTAAAACTAAAATAAATAAAAAATTGTGTGCTTTGAGCTCAAAAAGATTTTATTTAATTCTTTGACTTATTCTCAGCATAAAAAGGTTATTATAATATTTTGGGTATTATCTCAAATTTTGGAAAAAGAAATTCTCATAGTTGCTAAAAACTTGCAAAATTAAATTTTTAAAAATTATAAATTTATCAATGATGGCTTATGAAAAATGCAGATCTTCTAATTTTGTTTTGCCTAAATCATAAAATAGTTTACATCGTTAAATTTACCACTCTTTGTGCCGTCATCTGGCCCACCTGTTGTCATTGGCAGACCGGTATTTTTGGCCTAACCTAACGTCATCGGCATGATCAGCTGATGGAAATAAAACATTAAAGTATAGGTATGGTGAGACCATTCGACACTCCATACATTGAATTTTCAAAAACTAAACGTAGTAAACTAACAATAAATGTTCTAATGCATAGTTGGTCTTTTAGACTGGTGTTTTTGTAAATAAATTAAATGAATGTTAACCGAATAAATTGCAAATAAAAAACTATAATATAGTTTTTTAAAAGACTGTGATCGGAATATTAATGGATATACATAATAAATCTACCCGTCTGCGTTTTCAGTACTTTTTATTACTTTGACTTATTATTAGTATATGAAAAATATAAGACATAACCATAAACTTCTAAACATTCTGTCAGTTTTACACTAAAGTTATTACTTTTTGAAGAAAATCATAGATCTATTGCTGAATTTGAGGTTAGTATACTTTTGAAAACTCCTTTTCTAATTAGAGTTGAATTTTCCGTACAAATTTCTGCAGCAAAGAAATAAAAATAGTTTTTTTTTTATTTTCAGAGTTCAACTGTAGAGGGTCTTTCGGAAAATCAAATATCTTCTAAGTAATGTTGTTAACAAATTAGTTTGCAAAATCTTAGATATGCTGTATATAACTGGCACATTTGACATCATAATATGGCATACTACTACGGGCAGATCGCATTATTTTCATTTGTTACGTCACTATTAATATGTGTATTATATGAAAGATTTATATTAATATTGTCGACCTACTGTTATAATTACATATTTTATCTTTACTGGATCCAATTGATAAATTATGGAATATTATGTTTATTTAACAAAGTTATATATAACCTGTCGTCGTATGAAATATCATTAAGAGCCTGTTTCCTGGGATTCAGTTTTAGTTCTGGAATTCTTGTTTATGTTACTGCATCTCAATCATGGAAAATATTCGGTATATATACAGCAGTATTATCCACCTTTCATCTTACAGAATTCTTAGCGATTGCTTTTACAAATCCTGCAACTATATCTACTGACTCTTTCATTATCAATCATAGTACATCATATACATTAGCTGCTGGGATTAGTTGGATAGAGTTTATTACTGAAAGCTATTTTTTTCCTAGAACAAAAAGTAATTCATGGATCATAGTAATTGGTCTTATATTTTGTGCGATTGGAGAAATCTTGAGAAAATCAGCCATATTCACAGCTAAACGAAACTTTAATCACATTGTTCAAAGTGAGAAAGCAGATAATCATACACTGGTAACACATGGAATTTACAACATTTGCAGACACCCAAGCTACGTTGGGTGGTTTTACTGGTCTATTGGTACTCAGCTTATTCTTCAAAATCCATTATGTACGTTGATTTATACTTTTGTATCATGGACGTTTTTCCACGACAGAATATTTGTCGAAGAATTGAGTCTAGTAAAATTTTTTGGTGATGCATATAAACAATATCAAAGGAAAGTAGGTACAGGATTACCATTTATATCAGGCTACAAAGACAGTGTTTAGAATAATTTGGAAGAAATAAAATCTTTTGATCCATGTATACATATTATTGTATCAATGAAAAAATAATAATACATGTAAGTTAAATAATAAAAATCATTTGAGAATATATCTTTGTACAATGTTTAAAACATCAATTAGTGTAAATTACAGAACAAGTGTGTGAATTTTCATAGAATCATAATAATACATTTTTCTACAAAACTTCACACTTATTCTATAGTTTATAAACCCATACAGTTTCTTAATTATAGTTTATCTAATTTATGATAATTTCTACATTGATACAATTATGATAGTTAACATTTACACAACTGTAGTAAGTGACCTCAGCAGTGGTAAATTGGCTCACTTTGTTTATGTAATGGTGCACCAACAATAATTAATCAAAATTGCTGAACAAGTAAAACAAATGTTTAACAGTATGTGTATTCAACGGTAACAGTTTGGTATGTATTTTCGTGTAATTCATAGTTATTATTTTCACAAAATCTTCTGCACATAAATGCAACCAATATCATGATAGCCAAAAGTAACAAGTGCAATCTACCAGAATCGGACAAAATATTTTTGAGTTATCATACTTTTGTTTTAAGGGTGTAATATCTATACTTACTCTTATTCTTCAATAATTAACGATTGGAATCATCAGAAAGATTTATTTTCTATCTAAGTATATAAAATAGCTTACGTCTTTAAATTAACCACCCTTTTCAACGTCATCTGGCCCACCTTTTGTTTGCTGTCGATGCTGTCATTGGCTGACGGCATCTTCGCGTCTAACCTAACGTCATCGGCATATTCGACCGATCAGCTGATGGAAACAAAACATTGATGTTTCAAAAACTGAACGTAAACGAGTAAAAATTAAATGTTCTACTGCATAAGTAGTTTGTATTTTTGACTGTTTTTTTTATATAAATTAAATGAATATTAAGTACATTAATTGCAAATGACAAATTTAATATATTAATTATTAAATTCCCTATAATTTAAGCAGTTTTGTTTGATTTTTTAAATATTCTCGCTATTTAAAATTATAAGCCATAAAAATTTTGATTTATATATCAATAAATAATTACAGACTAAAAATGATGATTAAATGTTCAATGATAAAATAGTGCCGAACTATTTCAGACAAATTCAACTAAATTACAGTTGAAAATTATGATGTGTCTGCTGATTTAAAACATGGAGCCTCTAGTTAAAATAGGTAAGATTTAATAATAATAATAATAATAATAATAATAGTAATAGTAAGATTAATAATAAGATCATATAATAATAATATTAATAGTAAGATTAATAATAAGATCATATACTAATAATATTAATATAGTAAGATTAATAATAAGATAATATAATAATAATAATAATAATAATAATAATAATAATATTAATATTAAGATTTAATATTCCGTTTTTGTAAATGTGTCAATAAAATAATTATTTTATAAAAATTACTACGTTTATGGAAATATTTTGTAAAACTCCATATATTTTGTTTTTCAGAAAATGTTTCTATCAAATATGAACAAAAGCGCATTAAGGAAGAAGTTGCGATTTTAAAAATGTGCAATTACTCTGGTATGTATTTTCATTTTATTCTGAATCCTGAGAATATTATTTTATCTTATACAATTTATGTTTGTTATTACATTTTTGTACTCAAAATAGCTCATACAAAAATAAGTAACAGCCCTTTGAAAACTTCGAAATTAAAAAAAAAATATTAGGTACATGAAAATTGTAGGTTAGTTGCTTGGTTTTTCAGAAACGTAAAAATTTGAGTTTTTACAGTCTTGCTCTCAGGCTACGATACGTAAACCATATCAGCATGAATATGTTTTAGCGTTATCAGTTTTTCAATTTAGTTTTTGTATAATTTTCTATGAAATAATTTCATATCAGGCGGATTTTAAAATTAATCAAGTTCAATATAAAATTGCAAAATATAGGAATTTTTTTAAATACTATAAACATTCACTTTCAAATGTACTACATATATGGCTATGCAAATTTTAAGTATAGTTATTAAGTTAATTTTAAAAATAATGGTCATGCAATAGTTTGACGTTTTACGCAAGGCTATCATAGTAAACTACCGAAAATTTATACTTACGTCAATATTTAAGATATATCTAAGTATAGGATTCAAATTTAAAACGGTTAAAATTAAAGTACATCAGTATAATATACACATATATATATATATATATGTATATATATATATATATATAAACCAGTTAATAAATGTATTTAATTTTGCGATATACTTATAGCAAGTATGTAGGAATAGTACAAACCTGAGAATTCGGACATGTCCGAGATCATTAGTTCTTCTTTGACGTAAGATTCTTGTTGAAAATTGATTAAATTGTTTTCTGAAAATTGGTAAAATCGATATCAAATCGGTTAAGATAACGACCGAAATAGCTAATTGCAATTAAGAAACCATTTGACTATATATATATATATATATATATATATATATATATATATATATATATATATATATATATATATATATATATATATATATATATATATATATATATATATATATTATATGACCAAATTTTACGTTTCGTTTGATTTCGTATGCTGATCAATAATACAAAAAATAAAAATAAATGTATAACTTACAACTAATAACCCGTTAAGGGGATGTCGGAGGCCCGCCCCCCCCCCCCTTTTGCAGTCCGACCTATTTTGTATTTCCAATTGTTTGTAAAAACTACAAGTCCGACTGACTTTATCTTGTACAGATCGGTTCATTATAGTAAGCACTACGGTGCTCAGCTCTAAATCTTACTGTAAAATTACATTAACAGAAGTTATTAGCAAAAGTTTGGTATGATTACAATTTTGAGGTTAGGTTTCAATGCGTAAACACCCTATTGTATTTCCAATTAATCAGAAAAATAACTCATCAGATCAACTTTATCTTGCATGCAAAAGCTTTATTATAAAAAGCACTACGGTGCTCTGCTCTTAAGGTTTCCCTGCATTCTATATTTTAAAAGTAATCACTAAAAGAAAATACACGATTTTAGTTCCGACATCCCCTTAGGGTGAGACTGAACAAATTTTAAAATACTTTCGAAAATTATTTGGAAATGCGTTTCAGTCCTTAACTAGATGATTTTAGCAATAATTAATTTTTTAATCTTTGAGTTTTCTCTGTTCCTATGCAACCAACAATAACTTAGGGCCCCCATACGAGATCGGAAATAATCTTTATAGCACACTAACCTCAAAATGCCAACTTTATTGTCGATTTTGAGGTTGTTGTGCTATAAAATATCGTATGAGACTGTTGTGGGAGGTGTTTTTCTACCTTGCTCGATTTTCTCACTCGCTTCGCTCGTGCGAAAACCCTCGAGCAAGGTAGAAAACCATCTCCCACAACAGTGTCATAATATACTATTTTCGACCTGATCCATAAATTGTATTTGCAAAATTTGGAATATAATACGTATAAATTTTTAAAAAATTCTAAACTGTTATGGTACAAAAATAGCTATGAATCATTGACGGGTTAATATATATATATATATATATATATATATATATATATATATATATATATATATATATATATATATATATATATATATATATATATATATATATATAGTCAAATGGTTTCTTAATTGCAATTAGCTATTTCGGTCGTTATCTTAACCGATTTGATATCGATTTTACCAATTTTCAGAAAACAATTTAATCAATTTTCAACAAGAATCTTACGTCAAAGAAGAACTAATGATCTCGGACATGTCCGAATTCTCAGGTTTGTACTATTCCTACATACTTGCTATAAGTATATCGCAAAATTAAATACATTTATTAACTGGTTTAAGAAGTACATATTCTGTCGTCGTAGCATACAATTCGAGAAACCATACTCGAAGAAAAATCGTTTAGCCGATTTTTATGACTATGAAAGTTCTTTTGCTGTGTAACTAATTTCATACTTTTCGTGGAGCAGGGTATCTTTGATCTGCACCGTGTCTTTGATTCTAACATCAATATTTATCTATAAAATCAAATCAAATAATCTATAAATAAATTTCAAAAATTACAAATAAATTGTTTATACGTTTTTAGGTGAATTATTTATGACATAATATTAGCTATATTACGGTAATTTATTCATGAGATATTAATTATTTTAACAAATAACGAGACCTAATGGCCATCAAAAATTTTTTTTTTAATTTTTCAATATATTTTAATAAATGTTCAAATTTAGGTACCGTAAAAAATAGTTAATATATTATGATGAATTATTTATACCTTTACCTAACAATTTATAACCAATTAATTTATAATTTTAATGACCACAATGTAAGTAGGACCAGTGTGTGTACACATAGTAAACGTAATTCCAAAAAAAAATTCAGTTTTCTTTACAAATTGTTTATCTTTCAATTCTATAACGATGATTAGTCTGATATTTAAGCATAAATCGATGTTTTACGTTTAAATGCCAATATTTACACTAAAGTGTAGTATTATCCCTGGTAGAAATGAATTTCATTCAAATGAAATTAAAAGAAAATGGCTAGTCTGATTTTCAAATGCTCGAAAAATGGTTATATTTGCATTTCATAGCGCTTGTAAATGTATTAAGCTTGACAAAAAAATTTTACTTAGCTAGTTGCAAACCAATACCTATCTATGAAAAATGGATACGTTTCAAAATATCTTCAAGGCTTTTATGTTTTTGTCTCTAGACTTATTTAGTAGTGCTAAAAATTTGATAAAATTAATATAAGAAAGTTTTTATTTTTAAAAGCAATTTGAGTCGTGTATTATAGTTAGAAATCTTGTTTTTTAGTTTATAAGTGCTCATTTAGCCCGACGTATGGACACTTAAAAAAGTTATTTCCACAAATCAATCGTAATTTAGCATTTATTATTTAGATGACGGGGAAATAAACGTTGTTAATATTAATGAAGCTCTTACCGTTCGTGATGACGTTAAACAAAACCATGATGGTGCGGTCAAGTGTACCAAGTGCGACTGTACGTTCCAGGCCAAACGCATACTGCGGAGGCACGAGAGAACATGTGGTTTGGCGCCATTTTTGAATTGTGAGTCCTGCAACTATAAGACAAAGCAAAGATGTAATCTGAAGAGACACTTGCAGAGGGTGCACAAGCATTTGAAGACAGAAGAGATCAAGAGGATTATTGAGACAGCAATGATAAAAGAACGTGAGATGTTAGGTATGAATTTTTTGTATTGTTCATTCGAAAATTATCAAGTTGCAAACCAATAACTACCTTTGAAAAATGGATGCGCTTCGGAATTTCTTCAAGAATCGAAGAATCAGGCTAGACTTATTTCGTGGTGTTAGAAACTTGAACGTATTCATATAAGAAAGCTTTTATTTTTAAGGGGGTAAACTAATGCCTCGCCGAAATAGTACTTTTCAACACTGGTGGGTACGTTGGCTTTTTAGCGCATGGGACATTTTTCGCCCGAGCGAAGCGAGAGAAAAAAGTCACATGCGCTAAAAATCTACTTATCCACCAGTGTCGAACAATATTTTATACCACGAGAGCCTAAAAATCATGCCAAAGTTGCAATTTTTAGGTTAGAGTGGTATAAAGAAAGTTTTTTCGTCAGTCCAGAAAACATTTTATATTAAAAAGCAATCATTCTGAATTTTTTCACTATAAATACTTAGTATTATCTTTAACTCTATCATTGTAAAACGCCAACATCTTAACACGTCATATAAAATAATCATAGTTTAATACCGTATTTATTGGAGGAATTTTGCGGCGTGCCAAATCCAGACGATATGATTAACAAAAAAAAATGTTTCGACAGTAATTAAATTTGTCTCTTTTGGGCATGTACTAAAACTTAAACGAAACACTTTTTAGAAAGAATTTCTTTATAATTAATTTTCAGACAAAAAAAGTATTTTTTTTTAATTTATGGAGAATTAAAAAAAAAATTATTTTGTCTTCATTTTGCCTTTTTTGACTTCTGAAAAATAATTATATAAAGAATTCTTTTTTGAAAACGTGCTTCACTCAAGTTTTAGTACATATCGAAAAGAGTCGAATTGCCGTAAAAAATGTGTGTATAAAAATATTTAGACAAAAAAGAAGACAAAACCATTTTTTCAATTCTTAAAAAATTTCTTTAAGTAAATGCTTGGCTTAAGTGTTAGTACATGTCAAAAGAAGTCGATTTAAGAGAAATTTGTGTTAATCATGTTATCTGGAATCGTGCACACCACCACAAACGGAAGTTTCTCTACTAACAAAGAGAGTGTCATACCTCCGGGACACGAATTTTGATGAAACTTTGGGAGGTACCTTTTTTCACCACAATAACATACATTAGATTGAACTACGGATGTTATGCTTCATTTTCTGGTACCCGAAAGCACCTCCCAAAGTTTCATCAAAATCGTGACTCGGAGGTCTGACACTCTCCTTGTAAGTATGGTATTAACTATGGTTATTTTATATGTCGCGAAAGATTCAGATTTTGAGGTTTCACAATGGCAAAATTCAAGATAATACTAATTATTCATAGTAAAAAAAATCAGAATGATTTCCTTTAAATATAAAATGTTTTCTAGACTGGTATAAAGAATTTTTTTGGGCTAGGCATAGGCTTACGCTTTAAATGCAATTTAAATCATGTATTATAGTTAGAAATCTTTTTGCTTTTAATTTATAAATAATAATATTTAATAGTTAAGTCAATAATAGTTAAGTTGACAAATATTGAAAGTAGCGAAGATTTTCAAGTTACAGCAAGTAATGCCGGAAAACTACTAAAAAAAGAACGTTTTATTACGACTCAGATATAAGCTATTTTATAAGAGCCCATGTATAGGAGTCAAACTTTGAAGTCAATTATCTTTACAACGGTAATGGCTAATGCTTTCTAATTGCACATGCTATCGTAAACTTCATAGAAGAACGACATTAAATTTTTAGAAACATCTTATCATTTTGTCTTTACTTATCGAACCTCCTTAAACCAAGTACAATTTGTAGTTGAATAGTTTAACAACATAAACGCATCACATTCCGCTAATCTTAATAAACATTCAGAGATATATAATACCATTAAACAAAAACTATCCCCGCCTCGCTCCGGTTTTCCCTATTTTAAAAAGGTTGTTTCTACAAATTAATCGTAATTTGGCATCATTCATTAATTTTTTAAATTGTAAAGAAATAGACGTTGTTAATATTAATAAATCTCTTACGCTCGTGAAGGCGTTAAACAAAAGCAAAATGGTTCAGCCAAGTCTACCAAGTACGACGGTACGTTCCAGGACAAACACAAATTTATTCATAAAATTTGGTGTTGTGAGAGTAAAACCATAATTCAAAACATTTTGAAACCCGCAGATTGGAAACGTTTCATCAAATCGTACTGCTCAAAGTGCGACATGAACTTCGAATTAATCACTTTGAAAGACCGATAGTGCCCCCAGTGCTGCGAGTCAACTCTCTTACAATGCTTGAAATGCGACAAGCGATACGCGATACACGCCAGTATAGTCTCTCACTTGAGAGGCAAATGCCAGCCACCAGCGTGCTTCCAGTGCTCATTTTGTGACTACCAAAGCTCTTCGAAACCTCTATTGGCCCGTCACATACAGAGAAGACACGTGCCTGTGGCGCCGGAGGATTACGTGAAGTGCGGTAAGTGCGCTAAGGTTTTCAAGAAGCAAGTGTACCTGCAGAGGCACGAGGTACTCTGCGGCAAGGAGCTGGATTTACAGTGCGAATATTGCCACTTCAGAAGCAAACGCAATTACACTTTCCAAAAGCACGTAAGGAATTATATACTACGGCTAGCAGATGAGGATGCAACGATTGATGAAAATTCTACTGTTGGAACAACTAAAGGTGACGTTGATATTCCAGGTACGAAATAATTATGCTTCATAATCCTCTATAGACAAAGAATTGATTTGCAGCGTATGATCACACAATTTTTTCAACAGGGTAATAACATTATTTAACTTTAATAAACTAATAATTTTTTTAATTTTAATTAGTATATCAATATCTGGTAAAGCTATCATTTTTCGTGCTTCAAAGACAATAAGTAAAAACGGAAATGTAAAGTAATAATTCTCAATCGCTTTTTACTTTAAATTCCAATCGTATATTCATTAACTTTATTTAACGAGGTAAAAGGTATATTACAAAATTACAAAATATAATATCTTTATAACAGTATCAATAGCATTTGAACGAATTTTTGTGATAAAACATGTACGAAACACTACGAAAGGAGATCCAGAATAGCGTTTAAATGCCATTTATATATATGCAATGATATTTTTACCTGAAACTTAAGACAGTGGTAGAATGTTGTAAAAGGCATGACAATGATGTCCTGGTTTATCATAATTCGGTATATTTATTAATTGTAGTCAGTTATTCATATCATCTCAGTCAAAGATTTGAGGTTAGGAATTTTGACGGGAAATTTGAGGTGCTTGACACCCCGTGAAGCAATAATATGAAACATTTCGACAACCATAGATTGGATAAATTTCTCCAAACCGTACTGCTCGAAATACGACGTAAACTACAAATAGTTCTAAATGCAAGAGGAGGATGATAGCCATCTAGAGAAAAAAAAGCGGTCGATTCGCCACTAATTCACTTCAGTGCCTTAAATGCCACAAGAGTTACGTTCTCTACAATGCTATATGCAAACATTAGGCGCACTGATCAAACAGCCGGATTTGCAATGTGATTGTCTTTTAAGTCAAAGTACAAATGTTTATATTGCGGAAAGAAGCCGATCAATATGAATTTGTTTTAAATAGGTTAAGTTTTTATAATACACTAATAAAATTTTCATAAAATAAATTATTTTCTGAAAAAATTACGTTACTTTCCTTGGTATTGCAAAATCATAGAATTTTGAATTGTCCTAGTTTTGTTCTGAAGGTGCGATTTACATCTACTTGTAAAGTTTCTCTTGAAAGTTTTTATACGGTTTTAAGAAAAATGTTTAAAATAATTGGACAACTATAGCCTAAAGATATTTTTTATTTTGCTATGTAGAAATCAAATAATGTTGAATATATACCTTTGCTGATTTTGTTTACGAGTCATTTTTATAATAAGAAGAAATGTTTAATTAAAAGTATAATAAAACAAATCTTATGTTCTGGGCTAAAAAGATTTTTTTAAACTAAGGCATGAAATGCGCCTTTTTTATACCTAATAGTAGCGTAGAAAATCACGCATTTCAAGCGTGTTTGTAAAAAGTGAAAAATATCCATTCAGCGGGGAAAAATAACTTTTTAACACACCCCGCCATAAAGTGCGTACTTTTTCTCCGTCGAGCCGGGAAAATGGGCTACATTAATTCCCTACCCCCACTCTAGTCTCCGCTGCCTTCAGCTCGAACACAAACAGTGCGTGGCGGCGGGAACTAACGTGAGGTTAGGAAATTAATAAGTAGCACTATTTTCCCTCTTCGGCGGTGAACGAGTACGAATTTTTTGGTAGGTACTTTAAAAAATCGTATATTGCACGCGTGAATAAAGTGAGCCAGTGATTGCCAGCGTGTGTGACGCCCTCGCTCCGCTCGGGCGCCAAACTACACGCCGGAATTTAATGGCTCATTTTAGTCCCTAGGTGCATAATATACTATTATTCCCGCTTTAGCTTTAAAAAATGACTTTGTTCCCCACTTCTCAAAAACTATGTAATAATGTAGGAAATAATCTCAGGATCCATTTTTTCAGGTTTAACCTTTGTTTATGCGCATAAGTGTGAAGTTTGCTGCTAGTCACAAGTGCGTAACTACGCATGCGTGAGTTTCGATTAAAATCGAAATAAGAAAAGGTGCAAATATTTGAACTGTACGATTAAAAGTGAAAATTAAAACTACAACAATTTTCAACTGCGTTGTGCACGACTCGAAATACACGATGGCCTACCCAACTTTCATGCATAAAGAAACGCTGTATCATGCCTTTGTTGAATAAAATACAGTGTGTAACACGGGAAGAAAAGCTATTCCAGACTCCGACGCTAGACATAGCTCATTTTCTCCTCTTGTTGTTCAATGTACTACTACTTAATATTTTGACTTATTTCTAGTAATGAGTGGTTTTTATAATAATTTGGAAATTACCTCATATTACCGAGAAAAAAAATTTCATCTGCGTAAAAATTGCAAAAATGAAAACTCACGTAATCATAACTTAATACATGTTGATTTTTGAAATATGAACCATTGAAGCTTCTGTTGTTTAAAATAACTAACATATATTTTCAGAAATAGTCCATTGTGCAACTAAGGGGGAAAATTGGCTTTTTGTAAGCAAGGATGATGGTTGAGCAAGAGTCCTCAAATCATCATCCCGCGAGTCTGATGCCGATCGGAATGCCCAATTTTTAATTAATTTTGCAAACGTGGAAAAGGGCCTTTTTCATGCACGTGTTGAGAAAAATATATTTCCGACTAAAAAATCAAATTGTTTAGATTTATAACTATTTATGAACGCATCACTAAAATACACTAATTTTCATTATCTTTTTTTTCTATATAAATGTCGATTTGACACGGTGATTTTGTTTTCACAATTAAAAAATTTCAATGATCGCTGCTCAATACAATCAATTTCCATGAAGTTTACAGGTAAGTATTCCAGCTAATAATTATATTTTGACTGATCATCTTTCAAGTCGCGTAATATTATTGCCACAAGTGGTACGCTTGTTACGAGATATGAAGAGTTGAATTCGTTATGTCAAAATTAACATTTTGCCACTAAAAAAGTTGAAAACAAAATCATTTTTGTAGAAGCTGTAAAGTAAAAAAAAAATAGATTTTTACAATGGGTTTTTTAGCTTTTAACTATGATATTTGTCTAATCATAATATAACGTAAAAATAAGATACTAGAACTTTGGATTTGTTAAAAAAGTTTTAGTATAAAAAGAAATATTAGAAATTTGTTGAGTTTATGTTTGAAAAAAGAATTATTAATTTATAAATTTATTTTTTTTATTGGTTAATTTTCTTATACCTTCATAAAAATATATAATCAAGTTCAATGTGTATTCTGGTGTATGAATACATTAATTAGAAGTTTAACAAATGGAATACTGTCCCAAAATAGTGAGATTTTCTTTCTCTTCAAGTCCAGAAAACTCGCGACCATTGAATTCTATCAGTCCAAACCTGACGCGAAAATTCTAGTTTAAATATATACTTTAAACTTACCGAAAATTCCATACTTTATTTTGCGCATAAAAAAGTGACCGAAAGGGTTAAGTATATAAGGAGACTGAGCTATAATGGGCCACTAGCCATATTTACTGTAGAAGAGGAACGAAATGTTTGTTTCTTGTCTTAATCTACTTTAGTCATACTGTAAGTTAATTTTCTTTTTACGGATACAATCCTCTAAGCAAACAAAATTTTATAGCGCAGTGAAGTTTTAAATTGAGAAATCGGGTTATATGAAAATTGACAAAAACTTTTCAAATCGCCAACCGTATTTTGATTGATTTAAAAAATCAAACAATGCTTCGTTTTTAGGGTATGTATCAAGCTTCATTTGGCTTTTTGTAACTTTTTACTTCATTACGATTAATTACAGAAAGTTATGATACTGTCACGTCCCCGTATAATCAACGGTTTATAAAATCTACGACAACTATCAAAGCCACACTTTGATAATTATTTATTTTCTGCGCATCTCTCTCATTATCTTCGTACGTACACGCGCATGGTTTATCTCGGCACTGAGAAAGTTGGACGGCTGCAAGTCTGCGGAGACTTTTCTTCCAGAGCTATGACAAACAAGCAGAGTGTAGTGAACATTTAAAAGTGGCAAGGGTTCCGATAAGCAATTAGGGACCCTAGGCTTGAAAGTAATAAAACGCACGTGCACGCACAGAGACACAGGGGCTCTCGGAAAAGCGTCTCGAGCGACGTCTCAAGCGGGTGACAGTACGGCCACAATAGAATAATCAGGGACTACGATTAGGGGCCTTCCGATGCTCGTCTTTCAGCACCTGCCTGCGATACCTATTCGAATGCGTAAACATGCTGGGACTGCAATCTATGCGTCTAACCATGAGAACCATTAGCTGTTCATGAGTATTTGACTCCCATCATTATGGAAAAGTTCCATTGATACAGTAAACTCTCTTTCTCTTTCCATTTTTAAATTATTTTATTATTTTAAACATTTTTATAAAAAAAAAAACACTTTATTCCAAATTTCCCTTAATTAACCAATTAATTATTGAAAATAATACTGTAGCAATGCTAAGTACATTCAGTGCAAGGCGCATAATAATTATTACTGAAGGATATATTCGCTTACATACCCTGGTAGAAATCTAAGCTGGTTTCTAGCCAGATATTAGCTAGATATTCTAAATCTGCTTTATTTTTGGTTAAGGAATTAGCTAGAAATCAGTTAAAAACGACATGCTTTTTAACTAATTTCTAGATAGATTCTGCTTAATATTCTAGTTAATATAAAATTGATAAACTAAGTAATTTATGTATTTATTAATAATGGAAATAATAACAGTTTTATAATAATCAAAGCAAATAATACGCAATTCTAATCATACTACGTTAAGTATTTTACTAAATTAAAGTTAAAAATGTACCTTAAATCTTTAAAAAGTATTATTTACACAAAAAGTACCAAAGCCCCGAGTAAAATTTAAGGGTCTTTATTAAAGAAATTTATGTTATAAATAATAGAATGCATGTAGTCATATAATTATTGTTATTTTCAAAATAACAATAAAAACCGAATAATGTAAGTTATGACGAAATTTGGAGAATTTGTAAACAAATATTTGTAGTTTTACAATGAAGTTTTATTACAAAATTTTATTTTCGACATCAATCCCAAAATTTTTATTGACTAAGTTATGATTGACTAGTTTTTGGAAAGGAAATTATTAGTTATCAAATACTTTTAGTATTGCATATACATATTTCTATAATCTCGTAAGTTGTTATTTGTTAATAAAAATATTTATTTTGGCGGCATACTATATTGAACATTCAATAAAGTATAATAATGTATATTTTTAAAAACTAATAACTATTCAAAACAAAATATAAATAGGTTAGATTTACAAACAAAGTACGTTCTTGCTTAAAGCATAGTCTTAAGCAGATTCTCGCCAGATATTAGCTATAATTTGACTTATTAATAGCTTATTAATCTGGCTAATAATTAATAAGCTAACGAGCCATTCTTGATAACTTTCTACCACGGTATATTACTATTTTGTTTTTATAAAATATCCGTTACATATCTAGAGAAACATTTATCGATAAGAATTAAGACTAACTAAGTAAACGTGCAATGTAAATAACATTATATTTAGCTCAATTAATTAGGATTTGCATATGTATTAGTAATAGTAGTCCGTGTTAAATATTACAAGTTACTATAATAATTAGTAATTTCGATATCATTCTATAAGTTTACGTGCAAATTTGAAGAAAATATGAAAACATAAAAAAGGAAATTGACATTACTTTATAAATTATTATTTTAAATATAGACTAAATAAGTGATAAGTATTTATTAAACCATATGAAATAAATATGCTAATATTATATTTTCTGAATAGAATTGTATAACAAAAATGTTATTTTAGAATAAATTAAATATCTTTTTGTTTTTACGTAAAAATAGTGCCAGTCTATATTAAGATACAATAACACAATATGGTTCCCATAGTTTCAATATCGCTTCGTATGAAATCTATAAGGTGCATGTATGAGCATAGAAGAGTAATGTTGTAATTCGTAAATGTTGTAGCAACGTGTTAGAAACGTTGCAAAAACGTTGAAATGTCCGCTTTGGTTGCTAAAGAAACGTTGCAGAAACGGTGATAACGTGCATACGACGTTCTACCACATTGCTAGAACGTTACTTTTAAAACGTGTTTATGACTTGCCAAAGTGTCACTCTTCCACGTTGCAAACACGTTGCTAGAACGTTGCCACAAGACTTGCAATATTTATTAATAAATGTTTATAATAATAGAAATAGCTACAGCAGAATGGCATATTTGGTTGTAGCATCCAGATGATTCTTCGCAATTTGCGACTCTCATATATCTCACCTTCGAGGATAAAATTAATTATTTTTAATTTTTAATTTTCAAACTCTATTAGTTGTGTAGCAACGTTTTGACAACGTACCTACAACGTGAAAAATATACTAAGGTAATTTCAGAAGCTGTCAAAGACGTTTCAGAAACATTTTAAACACGTTTCCAAGGTGCCGTTCTAGCGACGTTGTAGAACGTTGCTACAACGTTTACGAACAACGTTGTTTGGTTGCCAGAGAAACGTTGCGGCAATGTCCCTACAACGTGTCATGCTATCTGGGCTGTTGAAATAATATATCGTTAACTTTAAGTTTGTAAGCAAGGTAATGTTAACATTTTATATTCAAAACTTCATAATTAAAATAAGTTATAGTATGACATAAATAACAATTAACTATATACTTCATTATATTTCTAGTTAAAATAAACAGATCCTATATAGTTTAAACTTTGTTTAACAAACTCTGCATTAATATATAATAAATATATATATATATATATATATATATATATATATATATATATATATATATATATATATATATATATATATAACAATTATTATTTTAGAAAATTTAAATCATAATTAATAATATTAGAAGAGCTATGTAAGGGCACATTCTCTCTCTTTTCGTCGATCTTCTCTTTCTCTCTCTCTCTCTCTCATCGAACTTCCCTCTTTCTCTCTACACTTACTCCTAAAAGAAGAGGAAAGGATCCACCACCGAAAATCGATAGGAAAGGGGAGGAGGGGTGGCTCGAAAGAGGGTCAAAAGGCCGTCGCCTTCTCTTTGGCTGTTGAAGAGCCAATCAAGGGTACGCTTCTCCGAGTCACTAATGACAGCGCACGCCAACTCTTAGTACTACACCGCAAGAGTATCGGAGAAGCTTCGACCGGAGGGCAGCCGCCTCTCGATTCACCCTTCATCAGTCACTCTCTCGTTAGCAGTCCAACGAGCAACAACTATTTCAGCTTAGCTCCGCAAAGTCAGCAAACTTCAAAATTCAGACGCTATCTACAAACGCCAGAGGCCAACGTCAGCATCATTCTTCAGGTCCTACCGACGCCAAACTTGTTTAGCCGAGGCCAAATCCGTTCTTCAAGTTCTACTAGTATAGCTCCGTTCGTCGGGTTTATACAGCCTAGTCTCGGATCTTAAGGCATACAAATCTCAGCTCCGTTCTTCCAGTTTCTATCTCCGTCACCGTCGAGAAAGAGAGAGGGAAAGAGAGATAGTGCCCATCTTGGCATTCGAAAATAAATAGTAAGTTCTCTATTATTTGCTGTCTAAATCTATTTCTACAATTCTGCTCTTCACACTATCCTTTTAATATTATATAATATTCCGCTAAGAAGTGTACATTTGGCATCCTAGTATTGGAGGTGGGCCTTGTACATTTTTCTTTGGGCCGCTCGGAGTCCGGCGCTCCACGTATGGCCCCTAGCGACGCTTTCTTCGTCTGTCACATTGTCATTTCCCCTAGAATAAAGACATTGTTTTAATATAATTATCTAATCTCACGCTATTGCACGAGAGTGTCGTGGAATAAATAATTCGAAATAGGACGTTCACTTAGGACGTCACACATTTCTGGGGGCTCAAGTCCCGGATCGATAGGTCAAAATTAAACTAATGTTCTTCAATATTCTTATTTTCTTCTTTTCATTTCTTCTGAGTTCGAAAATTATTTAAAAATCAGTGTGAAAAAATCAGTCTTGTTTTCTAAAATCAGTGTTTCTGTCAATTATTTTGAAAAAAAATACTTAATCAGTTTTCTAAATAATTTTGTCCTAAATAAGTTTGAAAATCCGTTAAAGTACTTATTACAAAATTTGCTTAAAAGCATACTAGACCAGTTATTCAATCACTTTAATTCTTTATAATGTAATTACTAGATAAAATATTGTAAAATCCGTATGTGAAAATATGAAAACCGTTATTACTTCGTATCTCATACCTAATAACTAAAAGTCTTAAATCTGCTTTTAAATTAATTATCATAAAATAAGCAAATAAGAAATTTATTACTAAAATCCGTCATATTAAGAAACCTTGTATTTTGTTATAAAATGTAATCAAAATACTGTAGCTTGATTCGTACCATCCATTTTTCTTATCTAATTCCGCATCAAATATCAAATCAGTTTAAATTCAAGTATAATTGTTCTAAACCAAATGCATAAAATCAATCCCAATTTGTTTCATATATATATTTATTTGGAGTTATTTGGAACTCAGTTGCTCATTTACTCCTGTATTTATATCGTCCACGTACCCCATCCTCACGATGGGCCGTACGCGCGCCTGGTGTCACGGCACCTCGGTGTACTCTAGGGCGCGGTGCCCACGGAGAGCAGCCCTGTACACCGCTCGCGGTTTATATGATATCTAAACGAGCGGGCTAGCCTTTACTTTAATTATATGTGCCTCGAGGACGATCACTCTATCTCTCTCTCTCTCTCTCTCTCTCTCTCTCTCTCTCTCTCTCTCTCTCTCTCTCTCTCTCTCTATCTCTCTCTCTCTATCTATCTCCTTCTCCGCTTCGCTTCTCTTTCTCCTCCACTCTATTCTGGCTGCTCGTGGGACGCGCCTCCACACTCACAGCACAGTAGGGAGATATCTGCGTACGCATTCCACTCCAAATGCGGCGTCGCGGCAACAGGTCGCTCCGCGTGCACTCGTTTCTACGCGGGAAAATGCGGCGAGACTGAAACGGCGTTGACGCGCGCGGATCGAACTCCGAATCGATAGTGACGCGCTCGAGGCGTCAGCGCGGCCAGCGCCGCGCTCCCAGTCGCGTACTCTTTAGGTAACCTTACTGCGCGCGCGTCGCCTATAGTGCGAACCTACGTCGGTACATGGCCCCCATTTCGTTACAAAGTATAATTGAGATCGCCTGAAATAACTTCTTTTTTTGTCTGTGGTAGATGGCATTTCCGAAGGTTGAGAATCTGGAACAGACACGGTCCCAACTTACGATGATCTTCTCAACGGCTTCATCGTTGCGAAGTTTGATTATGATGCCTTCATTATCGACAATAGGATGACCACGCAATCCCCTGGCTAAATCGTTTAGTGAAGCGGGTCTCTCAGCGGGGAACATTATGCTCTCCCGGAGCTGTGCGAGTTCTTGTTCGGTGTAGATACCATTACTAGGTATTCTGGATTTAAATATTTCCAGGTTGATTTAGTCATTGGCTTAAGGGGCTAGTCCAGTTTCACGGGCGAAAACTGGAGGTGATTTTTCGTGACTCATAATAAGAAAACCATGCGGTCAAATATATTAAAATTTTGAGGATATATTCAGATACTATTGACAAGTTAATACACAAAATTTCATGAAAAATATCGACTGTAAGCCGAGTTATACGCTCCGACGTCGAGTCATCGAAAAATGAAGTTGTAAATCGGCTGCAGTTGTAGAGATCCTCAGAATGCCAGTATCTGAAAAATTCACGTTAAACTAGATGACTTTCCCCGTACCATGAAATAGGATCTATTGAAAATATTAAAAATTAAAAAAATGGAAGCGTTTTGAAAAAAAAAATCAATTTTTCACAAAAAACGCTCGTTTTTGCTCATCAAATTTTATGTTTGTTGAAAATGCAGTTTTGAGAAAAACGCGTTTAAAGTTTTGACAACTGATTTTTCGGTTATAAAATTTAATTTTTTATACTTACAGTTATTCTACGATTCCAGGGCCATACAATTCGCCTTCCTCTTGCTCGAAAAAGTGCTGTTGATCAGCTGCAGCTTTCCTACGAGCTGCCCGAGCCTCTTTTGAAGTCTTTTCGTGCCTTTTCTCGACCAGCTGTATACGTGCCATGTCGCGACTGTTGGCGTATTCTAGTGCGTAGCGGCCAACACTTATGCCAATAGTACGAAATATTCTGAATATGGTCTTCATGCCATCATTAAAGATCCCCGTTGCAAACAAATTTGCCAATGGTGTGGTTTTTAGGCCGCTGTGAAGATGTTGCGGAGCAAAGTGCCATAGCAAACAGTTATAACTTTCATTATTATTTTGTGTGTTGCTCCCTTTGCATCTGTTTAGCAAATTCATTCTTGACAAATCCGTATAATTTGGATGCAATACTTTTAAAACTTGTTTAACTAATGGCAGATAATCATGCTGGATTTTTCTCATATTGGGACCTTCAACTTCCGCTCGGCGATACGCACACCAGCTATCCCCGAAAACCGGGCAGTTTTAATGTGAATTCTTCACGAGACATCAATTTTAAAACCTAATCCTGCCGGACTCGCTTCTTCGAATTTTACATTTGATTTGCAATTCTTGCAAAGTACTATGTTGCTAATTGCAGTAAATACGGATAAAAATTCAATGATACGATAGCCGTGAGTATTATCAATAATAATCTCATCGTCATCGTTACGCGCCAATTTTTCAGCTGTAGCACTTGTATTCGCCGTTGACTGCTCCAGTGTGAGCCGATTCCCATGGACAGTTTACTTCCTACTCGAAGATCTGCGCACTGGGTCCTCTTTCGTGCCTTTTTGATTGTTGTAAGGACTTTTCTCACCCATTTTCGCTTTACTTAGCTGCGATGCCCATAGTGCGAAATATTCTTAATATGGTCTTCATGCCATCATTAAAGATCCCCGTTGCAAACAAATTTGCCAGTTGTATGGTTTTTAGGCCGCTGTGAAGATGTTTCGGAGCAAGGTCCCATAGCAAGCCGTTATAACTTTCATTATTATATTGTGTGTTGCTCCCTATGCATCTGTTTAGCAATTACAATCTTGACAAATCCGTATAAATTGGATGCAAAACTTTTAAAACTTGTGGATCTAATGGCAGATAATCGTGCTTGATTTTTCTCATATTGAGTCCTTCAGCTTCCGCTCGGCGATACGCACACCAGCTATCACCGCCGACCGGGCAGTTTTAATGTGAATTCTTGTAAGTCGAGCCCATATGGAAATAAGTAGTCCAAATTTCCTTATGCATTTCCTCTGCATTATCTTGATGCCTTATTATCGCTAAACCATAATATTTTTGGAGTTTATTTATGATTTTGTCAGTTAATTTTACTGTATCTTTACTCCTTCCTCCTAAACCTTTCACTTTTTTTTTCATTTCAGCATCATGTACCCATTCTTTTCTCGACGTGTAAATAGCACTCTAGCTTTTCAACAGAAGTATCATAAGGATTCATATCTAAAATACCGTTAAAAGTAGCACTGTCTCCGTCACCGATGTAGCGTGTATACTTCACATTATACATTTCGAGCGAGCGGCCGAACATTTCTTTTTTGCCATCGACTTCGATTTTCGCAGCCGATCCGGCGTGATTAGATAGGCAATCATGATCGCTTCAAAGCCATTCTTCATATGTTTCTGGATCTTCCTCTTGTTTTTTTGTCCAGTACTCACACGCTTTACAATAACTCGATTTCTATGATGTATCGATGATTTTCTTGCTATATTTTCCTGCGAGAGTCGTCACGCCATATCGTGAAGTATGTCCCCGTTTTTTCCACGTACCATCTCCGGAAACTGTTTAATTCGTATTCTAACCTTCTTCAAGCGTTTTTTCTTTTTCTTCTTTCACAGCATTTTTAGTGCAAGATTTATACACCGCCTCAGCAGCTATCCAAATATTTTTAAATCAGCCTTTGAAGGTATTAATATGAAATGTTTTTGCTATATCCATCAAACCACAAAAAAGACTCAGACCTTCTCTTCCAATCCCTAAAAGCCGCATCGCAAGCACTGCACGTCGATTACTATCATAGGCTTTTCCACTCTTCGGACCAAATTCGATGTAAGAAACGCCAAACTGACACGAGACATCAATTTTAAAACCTAATCCTGTCGGACTCGCTTCTTCGAATTTTACATTTGATTTGCAATTCTTGCAAAGTACTATGTTGCTAATTGCAGTAAAGACGGAGAAAAATTCAATGATACGATAGCCGTGAGTATTATCAATAATAATCTCATCGTCATCGTTACGCGCCAATTTTTCAGCTGTAGCACTTGTATTCGCCGTTGACTGCTCCAGTGTGAGCCGATTCCCATGGAAAGTTTTCTTCCTACTCGAAGATCTGCGCACTGGGTCCTCTTTCGTGCCTTTTTGATTGTTGTAAGGACTTTTCTCACTCATTTACGTTTTACTTAGCTGCGATGCCCATAGTGCGAAATATTCTGAATATGGTCTTCATGCCATCATTAAAGATCCCCGTTGCAAACAAATTTGCCAATGGTATGGTTTTTAGGCCGCTGTGAAGATGTTGCGGAGCAAAGTGCCATAGCAAACAGTTATAACTTTCATTATTATTTTGTGTGTTGCTCCCTTTGCATCTGTTTAGCAAATTCATTCTTGACAAATCCGTATAATTTGGATGCAATACTTTTAAAACTTGTTTAACTAATGGCAGATAATCATGCTGGATTTTTCTCATATTGGGACCTTCAACTTCCGCTCGGCGATACGCACACCAGCTATCACCGCCGACCGGGCAGTTTTAATGTGAATTCTTCACGAGACATCAATTTTAAAACCTAATCCTGCCGGACTCGCTTCTTCGAATTTTACATTTGATTTGCAATTCTTGCAAAGTACTATGTTGCTAATTGCAGTAAAGACGGAGAAAAATTCAATGATACGATAGCCGTGAGTATTATCAATAATAATCTCATCGTCATCGTTACGCGCCAATTTTTCAGCTGTAGCACTTGTATTCGCCGTTGACTGCTCCAGTGTGAGCCGATTCCCATGGACAGTTTACTTCCTACTCGAAGATCTGCGCACTGGGTCCTCTTTCGTGCCTTTTTGATTGTTGTAAGGACTTTTCTCACCCATTTTCGCTTTACTTAGCTGCGATGCCCATAGTGCGAAATATTCTTAATATGGTCTTCATGCCATCATTAAAGATCCCCGTTGCAAACAAATTTGCCAGTTGTATGGTTTTTAGGCCGCTGTGAAGATGTTTCGGAGCAAGGTCCCATAGCAAGCCGTTATAACTTTCATTATTATATTGTGTGTTGCTCCCTATGCATCTGTTTAGCAATTACAATCTTGACAAATCCGTATAAATTGGATGCAAAACTTTTAAAACTTGTGGATCTAATGGCAGATAATCGTGCTTGATTTTTCTCATATTGAGTCCTTCAGCTTCCGCTCGGCGATACGCACACCAGCTATCACCGCCGACCGGGCAGTTTTAATGTGAATTCTTGTAAGTCGAGCCCATATGGAAATAAGTAGTCCAAATTTCCTTATGCATTTCCTCTACATTATCTTGATGCCTTATTATCGCTATCCCATAATATTTTTGGAGTTTATTTATGATTTTGTCAGTTAATTTTACTGTATCTTTACTCCTTCCTCCTAAACCTTTCACTTTTTTTTTCATTTCAGCATCATGTACCCATTCTTTTCTCGACGTGTAAATAGCACTCTAGCTTTTCAACAGAAGTATCATAAGGATTCATATCTAAAATACCGTTAAAAGTAGCACTGTCTCCGTCACCGATGTAGCGTGTATACTTCACATTATACATTTCGAGCGAGCGGCCGAACATTTCTTTTTTGCCATCGACTTCGATTTTCGCAGCCGATCCGGCGTGATTAGATAGGCAATCATGATCGCTTCAAAGCCATTCTTCATATGTTTCTGGATCTTCCTCTTGTTTTTTTGTCCAGTACTCACACGCTTTACAATAACTCGATTTCTATGATGTATCGATGATTTTCTTGCTATATTTTCCTGCGAGAGTCGTCACGCCATATCGTGAAGTATGTCCCCGTTTTTTCCACGTACCATCTCCGGAAACTGTTTAATTCGTATTCTAACCTTCTTCAAGCGTTTTTTCTTTTTCTTCTTTCACAGCATTTTTAGTGCAAGATTTATACACCGCCTCAGCAGCTATCCAAATATTTTTAAATCAGCCTTTGAAGGTATTAATATGAAATGTTTTTGCTATATCCATCAAACCACAAAAAAGACTCAGACCTTCTCTTCCAATCCCTAAAAGCCGCATCGCAAGCACTGCACGTCGATTACTATCATAGGCTTTTCCACTCTTCGGACCAAATTCGATGTAAGAAACGCCAAACTGACACGAGACATCAATTTTAAAACCTAATCCTGTCGGACTCGCTTCTTCGAATTTTACATTTGATTTGCAATTCTTGCAAAGTACTATGTTGCTAATTGCAGTAAAGACGGAGAAAAATTCAATGATACGATAGCCGTGAGTATTATCAATAATAATCTCATCGTCATCGTTACGCGCCAATTTTTCAGCTGTAGCACTTGTATTCGCCGTTGACTGCTCCAGTGTGAGCCGATTCCCATGGAAAGTTTTCTTCCTACTCGAAGATCTGCGCACTGGGTCCTCTTTCGTGCCTTTTTGATTGTTGTAAGGACTTTTCTCACTCATTTACGTTTTACTTAGCTGCGATGCCCATAGTGCGAAATATTCTGAATATGGTCTTCATGCCATCATTAAAGATCCCCGTTGCAAACAAATTTGCCAATGGTATGGTTTTTAGGCCGCTGTGAAGATGTTGCGGAGCAAAGTGCCATAGCAAACAGTTATAACTTTCATTATTATTTTGTGTGTTGCTCCCTTTGCATCTGTTTAGCAAATTCATTCTTGACAAATCCGTATAATTTGGATGCAATACTTTTAAAACTTGTTTAACTAATGGCAGATAAACATGCTGGATTTTTCTCATATTGGGACCTTCAACTTCCGCTCGGCGATACGCACACCAGCTATCACCGCCGACCGGGCAGTTTTAATGTGAATTCTTCACGAGACATCAATTTTAAAACCTAATCCTGCCGGACTCGCTTCTTCGAATTTTACATTTGATTTGCAATTCTTGCAAAGTACTATGTTGCTAATTGCAGTAAAGACGGAGAAAAATTCAATGATACGATAGCCGTGAGTATTATCAATAATAATCTCATCGTCATCGTTACGCGCCAATTTTTCAGCTGTAGCACTTGTATTCGCCGTTGACTGCTCCAGTGTGAGCCGATTCCCATGGAAAGTTTTCTTCCTACTCGAAGATCTGCGCACTGGGTCCTCTTTCGTGCCTTTTTGATTGTTGTAAGGACTTTTCTCACTCATTTACGTTTTACTTAGCTGCGATGCCCATAGTGCGAAATATTCTGAATATGGTCTTCATGCCATCATTAAAGATCCCCGTTGCAAACAAATTTGCCAATGGTATGGTTTTTAGGCCGCTGTGAAGATGTTGCGGAGCAAAGTGCCATAGCAAACAGTTATAACTTTCATTATTATTTTGTGTGTTGCTCCCTTTGCATCTGTTTAGCAAATTCATTCTTGACAAATCCGTATAATTTGGATGCAATACTTTTAAAACTTGTTTAACTAATGGCAGATAATCATGCTGGATTTTTCTCATATTGGGACCTTCAACTTCCGCTCGGCGATACGCACACCAGCTATCACCGCCGACCGGGCAGTTTTAATGTGAATTCTTGTAAGTCGAGCCCATATGGAAATAAGTAGTCCAAATTTCCTTATGCATTTCCTCTACATTATCTTGATGCCTTATTATCGCTAAACCATAATATTTTTGGAGTTTATTTATGATTTTGTCAGTTAATTTTACTGTATCTTTACTCCTTCCTCCTAAACCTTTCACTTTTTTTTTCATTTCAGCATCATGTACCCATTCTTTTCTCGACGTGTAAATAGCACTCTAGCTTTTCAACAGAAGTATCATAAGGATTCATATCTAAAATACCGTTAAAAGTAGCACTGTCTCCGTCACCGATGTAGCGTGTATACTTCACATTATACATTTCGAGCGAGCGGCCGGCCATTTCTTTTTTGCCATCGACTTCGATTTTCGCAGCCGATCCGGCGTGATTAGATAGGCAATCATGATCGCTTCAAAGCCATTCTTCATATGTTTCTGGATCTTCCTCTTGTTTTTTTGTCCAGTACTCACACGCTTTACAATAACTCGATTTCTATGATGTATCGATGATTTTCTTGCTATATTTTCGTGCGAGAGTCGTCACGCCATATCGTGAAGTATGTCCCCGTTTTTTCCACTTACCATCTCCGGAAACTGTTTAATTCGTATTCTAACCTTCTTCAAGCGTTTTTTCTTTTTCTTCTTTCACAGCATTTTTAGTGCAAGATTTATACACCGCCTCAGCAGCTATCCAAATATTTTTAAATCAGCCTTTGAAGGTATTAATATGAAATGTTTTTGCTATATCCATCAAACCACAAAAAAGACTCAGACCTTCTCTTCCAATCCCTAAAAGCCGCATCGCAAGCACTGCACGTCGATTACTATCATAGGCTTTTCCACTCTTCGGACCAAATTCGATGTAAGAAACGCCAAACTGACACGAGACATCAATTTTAAAACCTAATCCTGTCGGACTCGCTTCTTCGAATTTTACATTTGATTTGCAATTCTTGCAAAGTACTATGTTGCTAATTGCAGTAAAGACGGAGAAAAATTCAATGATACTATAGCCGTGAGTATTATCAATAATAATCTCATCGTCATCGTTACGCGCCAATTTTTCAGCTGTAGCACTTGTATTCGCCGTTGACTGCTCCAGTGTGAGCCGATTCCCATGGAAAGTTTTCTTCCTACTCGAAGATCTGCGCACTGGGTCCTCTTTCGTGCCTTTTTGATTGTTGTAAGGACTTTTCTCACTCATTTACGTTTTACTTAGCTGCGATGCCCATAGTGCGAAATATTCTGAATATGGTCTTCATGCCATCATTAAAGATCCCCGCTGCAAACAAATTTGCCAATGGTATGGTTTTTAGGCCGCTGTGAAGATGTTGCGGAGCAAAGTGCCATAGCAAACAGTTATAACTTTCATTATTATTTTGTGTGTTGCTCCCTTTGCATCTGTTTAGCAAATTCATTCTTGACAAATCCGTATAATTTGGATGCAATACTTTTAAAACTTGTTTAACTAATGGCAGATAATCATGCTGGATTGTTCTCATATTGGGACCTTCAACTTCCGCTCGGCGATACGCACACCAGCTATCCCCGAAAACCGGGCAGTTTTAATGTGAATTCTTCACGAGACATCAATTTTAAAACCTAATCCTGCCGGACTCGCTTCTTCGAATTTTACATTTGATTTGCAATTCTTGCAAAGTACTATGTTGCTAATTGCAGTAAAGACGGAGAAAAATTCAATGATACGATAGCCGTGAGTATTATCAATAATAATCTCATCGTCATCGTTACGCGCCAATTTTTCAGCTGTAGCACTTGTATTCGCCGTTGACTGCTCCAGTGTGAGCCGATTCCCATGGAAAGTTTTCTTCCTACTCGAAGATCTGCGCACTGGGTCCTCTTTCGTGCCTTTTTGATTGTTGTAAGGACTTTTCTCACCCATTTTCGCTTTACTTAGCTGCGATGCCCATAGTGCGAAATATTCTTAATATGGTCTTCATGCCATCATTAAAGATCCCCGTTGCAAACAAATTTGCCAGTTGTATGGTTTTTAGGCCGCTGTGAAGATGTTTCGGAGCAAGGTCCCATAGCAAGCCGTTATAACTTTCATTATTATATTGTGTGTTGCTCCCTATGCATCTGTTTAGCAATTACAATCTTGACAAATCCGTATAAATTGGATGCAAAACTTTTAAAACTTGTGGATCTAATGGCAGATAATCGTGCTTGATTTTTCTCATATTGAGTCCTTCAGCTTCCGCTCGGCGATACGCACACCAGCTATCACCGCCGACCGGGCAGTTTTAATGTGAATTCTTGTAAGTCGAGCCCATATGGAAATAAGTAGTCCAAATTTCCTTATGCATTTCCTCTACATTATCTTGATGCCTTATTATCGCTAAACCATAATATTTTTGGAGTTTATTTATGATTTTGTCAGTTAATTTTACTGTATCTTTACTCCTTCCTCCTAAACCTTTCACTTTTTTTTTTCATTTCAGCATCCTGTACCCATTCTTTTCTGGACGTGTAAATAGCACTCTAGCTTTTCAAAAGAAGTATCATAAGGATTCATATCTAAAATACCGTTAAAAGTAGCACTGTCTCCGTCACCGATGTAGCGTGTATACTTCATATTGTTATTTATTCATAAATATGAGTATTATTAGATTGAACTTTATTAATAATACAATGAATAAATGCAGTGAATAATACAGAATAAAAGTTGCACGTAACGCAGTACGTGATTATACACTTAAATGTCTTTTATATAATAATGAAATGTCTTTAGTTAATTAATATAAAATACACACTTGAATATAAAACACTGAGTATAACTTGATGTGAACTGTCTTTCAAAGATGCGACTGTCTGTCGTGTCGGCTACTTCCGGACTGACCTCCCGCACGCGTAAAAGTGCGTCCTTCGGGACTCCTTGAGTGGAAGGGGCAAGGCAATAAAGTTCGAGCCTCTTGGAAAATCATAAATGTCCCTTTCCCTTCCTCGTAGATGGAAACTTGCATTTGTGTGCATGTCGTTGTAATACTCCAACACTTCACATTATACATTTCGAGCGAGCGGCCGGCCATTTCTTTTTTGCCATCGACTTCGATTTTCGCAGCCGATCTGGCGTGATTAGATAGGCAATCATGATCGCTTCAAAGCCATTCTTCATATGTTTCTGGATCTTCCTCTTGTTTTTTTGTCCTGTACTCACACGCTTTACAATAACTCGATTTCTATGATGTATCGATGATTTTCTTGCTATATTTTCCTGCGAGAGTCGTCACGCCATATCGTGAAGTATGTCCCCGTTTTTTCCACGTACCATCTCCGGAAACTGTTTAATTCGTATTCTAACCTTCTTCAAGCGTTTTTTCTTTTTCTTCTTTCACAGCATTTTTAGTGCAAGATTTATACACCGCCTCAGCAGCTATCCAAATATTTTTAAATCAGCCTTTGAAGGTATTAATATGAAATGTTTTTGCTATATCCATCAAACCACAAAAAAGACTCAGACCTTCTCTTCCAATCCCTAAAAGCCGCATCGCAAGCACTGCACGTCGATTACTATCATAGGCTTTTCCACTCTTCGGACCAAATTCGATGTAAGAAACGCCAAACTGACACGAGACATCAATTTTAAAACCTAATCCTGTCGGACTCGCTTCTTCGAATTTTACATTTGATTTGCAATTCTTGCAAAGTACTATGTTGCTAATTGCAGTAAAGACGGAGAAAAATTCAATGATACGATAGCCGTGAGTATTATCAATAATAATCTCATCGTCATCGTTACGCGCCAATTTTTCAGCTGTAGCACTTGTATTCGCCGTTGACTGCTCCAGTGCGAGCCGATTCCCATGGAAAGTTTTCTTCCTACTCGAAGATCTGCGCACTGGGTCCTCTTTCGTGCCTTTTTGATTGTTGTAAGGACTTTTCTCACTCATTTACGTTTTACTTAGCTGCGATGCCCATAGTGCGAAATATTCTGAATATGGTCTTCATGCCATCATTAAAGATCCCCGTTGCAAACAAATTTGCCAATGGTATGGTTTTTAGGCCGCTGTGAAGATGTTGCGGAGCAAAGTGCCATAGCAAACAGTTATAACTTTCATTATTATTTTGTGTGTTGCTCCCTTTGCATCTGTTTAGCAAATTCATTCTTGACAAATCCGTATAATTTGGATGCAATACTTTTAAAACTTGTTTAACTAATGGCAGATAATCATGCTGGATTTTTCTCATATTGGGACCTTCAACTTCCGCTCGGCGATACGCACACCAGCTATCCCCGAAAACCGGGCAGTTTTAATGTGAATTCTTCACGAGACATCAATTTTAAAACCTAATCCTGCCGGACTCGCTTCTTCGAATTTTACATTTGATTTGCAATTCTTGCAAAGTACTATGTTGCTAATTGCAGTAAAGACGGAGAAAAATTCAATGATACGATAGCCGTGAGTATTATCAATAATAATCTCATCGTCATCGTTATGCGCCAATTTTTCAGCTGTAGCACTTGTATTCGCCGTTGACTGCTCCAGTGTGAGCCGATTCCCATGGAAAGTTTTCTTCCTACTCGAAGATCTGCGCACTGGGTCCTCTTTCGTGCCTTTTTGATTGTTGTAAGGACTTTTCTCACCCATTTTCGCTTTACTTAGCTGCGATGCCCATAGTGCGAAATATTCTTAATATGGTCTTCATGCCATCATTAAAGATCCCCGTTGCAAACAAATTTGCCAGTTGTATGGTTTTTAGGCCGCTGTGAAGATGTTTCGGACCAAGGTCCCATAGCAAGCCGTTATAACTTTCATTATTATATTGTGTGTTGCTCCCTATGCATCTGTTTAGCAATTACAATCTTGACAAATCCGTATAAATTGGATGCAAAACTTTTAAAACTTGTGGATCTAATGGCAGATAATCGTGCTTGATTTTTCTCATATTGAGTCCTTCAGCTTCCGCTCGGCGATACGCACACCAGCTATCACCGCCGACCGGGCAGTTTTAATGTGAATTCTTGTAAGTCGAGCCCATATGGAAATAAGTAGTCCAAATTTCCTTATGCATTTCCTCTACATTATCTTGATGCCTTATTATCGCTAAACCATAATATTTTTGGAGTTTATTTATGATTTTGTCAGTTAATTTTACTGTATCTTTACTCCTTCCTCCTAAACCTTTCACTTTTTTTTTTCATTTCAGCATCCTGTACCCATTCTTTTCTGGACGTGTAAATAGCACTCTAGCTTTTCAAAAGAAGTATCATAAGGATTCATATCTAAAATACCGTTAAAAGTAGCACTGTCTCCGTCACCGATGTAGCGTGTATACTTCATATTGTTATTTATTCATAAATATGAGTATTATTAGATTGAACTTTATTAATAATACAATGAATAAATGCAGTGAATAATACAGAATAAAAGTTGCACGTAACGCAGTACGTGATTATACACTTAAATGTCTTTTATATAATAATGAAATGTCTTTAGTTAATTAATATAAAATACACACTTGAATATAAAACACTGAGTATAACTTGATGTGAACTGTCTTTCAAAGATGCGACTGTCTGTCGTGTCGGCTACTTCCGGACTGACCTCCCGCACTCGTAAAAGTGCGTCCTTCGGGACTCCTTGAGTGGAAGGGGCAAGGCAATAAAGTTCGAGCCTCTTGGAAAATCATAAATGTCCCTTTCCCTTCCTCGTAGATGGAAACTTGCATTTGTGTGCATGTCGTTGTAATACTCCAACACTTCACATTATACATTTCGAGCGAGCGGCCGGCCATTTCTTTTTTGCCATCGACTTCGATTTTCGCAGCCGATCTGGCGTGATTAGATAGGCAATCATGATCGCTTCAAAGCCATTCTTCATATGTTTCTGGATCTTCCTCTTGTTTTTTTGTCCAGTACTCACACGCTTTACAATAACTCGATTTCTATGATGTATCGATGATTTTCTTGCTATATTTTCCTGCGAGAGTCGTCACGCCATATCGTGAAGTATGTCCCCGTTTTTTCCACGTACCATCTCCGGAAACTGTTTAATTCGTATTCTAACCTTCTTCAAGCGTTTTTTCTTTTTCTTCTTTCACAGCATTTTTAGTGCAAGATTTATACACCGCCTCAGCAGCTATCCAAATATTTTTAAATCAGCCTTTGAAGGTATTAATATGAAATGTTTTTGCTATATCCATCAAACCACAAAAAAGACTCAGACCTTCTCTTCCAATCCCTAAAAGCCGCATCGCAAGCACTGCACGTCGATTACTATCATAGGCTTTTCCACTCTTCGGACCAAATTCGATGTAAGAAACGCCAAACTGACACGAGACATCAATTTTAAAACCTAATCCTGTCGGACTCGCTTCTTCGAATTTTACATTTGATTTGCAATTCTTGCAAAGTACTATGTTGCTAATTGCAGTAAAGACGGAGAAAAATTCAATGATACGATAGCCGTGAGTATTATCAATAATAATCTCATCGTCATCGTTACGCGCCAATTTTTCAGCTGTAGCACTTGTATTCGCCGTTGACTGCTCCAGTGTGAGCCGATTCCCATGGAAAGTTTTCTTCCTACTCGAAGATCTGCGCACTGGGTCCTCTTTCGTGCCTTTTTGATTGTTGTAAGGACTTTTCTCACTCATTTACGTTTTACTTAGCTGCGATGCCCATAGTGCGAAATATTCTGAATATGGTCTTCATGCCATTATTAAAGATCCCCGTTGCAAACAAATTTGCCAATGGTATGGTTTTTAGGCCGCTGTGAAGATGTTGCGGAGCAAAGTGCCATAGCAAACAGTTATAACTTTCATTATTATTTTGTGTGTTGCTCCCTTTGCATCTGTTTAGCAAATTCATTCTTGACAAATCCGTATAATTTGGATGCAATACTTTTAAAACTTGTTTAACTAATGGCAGATAATCATGCTGGATTTTTCTCATATTGGGACCTTCAACTTCCGCTCGGCGATACGCACACCAGCTATCACCGCCGACCGGGCAGTTTTAATGTGAATTCTTGTAAGTCGAGCCCATATGGAAATAAGTAGTCCAAATTTCCTTATGCATTTCCTCTACATTATCTTGATGCCTTATTATCGCTAAACCATAATATTTTTGGAGTTTATTTATGATTTTGTCAGTTAATTTTACTGTATCTTTACTCCTTCCTCCTAAACCTTTCACTTTTTTTTTCATTTCAGCATCATGTACCCATTCTTTTCTCGACGTGTAAATAGCACTCTAGCTTTTCAACAGAAGTATCATAAGGATTCATATCTAAAATACCGTTAAAAGTAGCACTGTCTCCGTCACCGATGTAGCGTGTATACTTCACATTATACATTTCGAGCGAGCGGCCGGCCATTTCTTTTTTGCCATCGACTTCGATTTTCGCAGCCGATCCGGCGTGATTAGATAGGCAATCATGATCGCTTCAAAGCCATTCTTCATATGTTTCTGGATCTTCCTCTTGTTTTTTTGTCCAGTACTCACACGCTTTACAATAACTCGATTTCTATGATGTATCGATGATTTTCTTGCTATATTTTCGTGCGAGAGTCGTCACGCCATATCGTGAAGTATGTCCCCGTTTTTTCCACTTACCATCTCCGGAAACTGTTTAATTCGTATTCTAACCTTCTTCAAGCGTTTTTTCTTTTTCTTCTTTCACAGCATTTTTAGTGCAAGATTTATACACCGCCTCAGCAGCTATCCAAATATTTTTAAATCAGCCTTTGAAGGTATTAATATGAAATGTTTTTGCTATATCCATCAAACCACAAAAAAGACTCAGACCTTCTCTTCCAATCCCTAAAAGCCGCATCGCAAGCACTGCACGTCGATTACTATCATAGGCTTTTCCACTCTTCGGACCAAATTCGATGTAAGAAACGCCAAACTGACACGAGACATCAATTTTAAAACCTAATCCTGTCGGACTCGCTTCTTCGAATTTTACATTTGATTTGCAATTCTTGCAAAGTACTATGTTGCTAATTGCAGTAAAGACGGAGAAAAATTCAATGATACGATAGCCGTGAGTATTATCAATAATAATCTCATCGTCATCGTTACGCGCCAATTTTTCAGCTGTAGCACTTGTATTCGCCGTTGACTGCTCCAGTGTGAGCCGATTCCCATGGAAAGTTTTCTTCCTACTCGAAGATCTGCGCACTGGGTCCTCTTTCGTGCCTTTTTGATTGTTGTAAGGACTTTTCTCACCCATTTTCGCTTTACTTAGCTGCGATGCCCATAGTGCGAAATATTCTTAATATGGTCTTCATGCCATCATTAAAGATCCCCGTTGCAAACAAATTTGCCAGTTGTATGGTTTTTAGGCCGCTGTGAAGATGTTTCGGAGCAAGGTCCCATAGCAAGCCGTTATAACTTTCATTATTATATTGTGTGTTGCTCCCTATGCATCTGTTTAGCAATTACAATCTTGACAAATCCGTATAAATTGGATGCAAAACTTTAAAAACTTGTGGATCTAATGGCAGATAATCGTGCTTGATTTTTCTCATATTGAGTCCTTCAGCTTCCGCTCGGCGATACGCACACCAGCTATCACCGCCGACCGGGCAGTTTTAATGTGAATTCTTGTAAGTCGAGCCCATATGGAAATAAGTAGTCCAAATTTCCTTATGCATTTCCTCTACATTATCTTGATGCCTTATTATCGCTAAACCATAATATTTTTGGAGTTTATTTATGATTTTGTCAGTTAATTTTACTGTATCTTTACTCCTTCCTCCTAAACCTTTCACTTTTTTTTTTCATTTCAGCATCCTGTACCCATTCTTTTCTGGACGTGTAAATAGCACTCTAGCTTTTCAAAAGAAGTATCATAAGGATTCATATCTAAAATACCGTTAAAAGTAGCACTGTCTCCGTCACCGATGTAGCGTGTATACTTCATATTGTTATTTATTCATAAATATGAGTATTATTAGATTGAACTTTATTAATAATACAATGAATAAATGCAGTGAATAATACAGAATAAACGTTGCACGTAACGCAGTACGTGATTATACACTTAAATGTCTTTTATATAATAATGAAATGTCTTTAGTTAATTAATATAAAATACACACTTGAATATAAAACACTGAGTATAACTTGATGTGAACTGTCTTTCAAAGATGCGACTGTCTGTCGTGTCGGCTACTTCCGGACTGACCTCCCGCACTCGTAAAAGTGCGTCCTTCGGGACTCCTTGAGTGGAAGGGGCAAGGCAATAAAGTTCGAGCCTCTTGGAAAATCATAAATGTCCCTTTCCCTTCCTCGTAGATGGAAACTTGCATTTGTGTGCATGTCGTTGTAATACTCCAACACTTCACATTATACATTTCGAGCGAGCGGCCGGCCATTTCTTTTTTGCCATCGACTTCGATTTTCGCAGCCGATCTGGCGTGATTAGATAGGCAATCATGATCGCTTCAAAGCCATTCTTCATATGTTTCTGGATCTTCCTCTTGTTTTTTTGTCCAGTACTCACACGCTTTACAATAACTCGATTTCTATGATGTATCGATGATTTTCTTGCTATATTTTCCTGCGAGAGTCGTCACGCCATATCGTGAAGTATGTCCCCGTTTTTTCCACGTACCATCTCCGGAAACTGTTTAATTCGTATTCTAACCTTCTTCAAGCGTTTTTTCTTTTTCTTCTTTCACAGCATTTTTAGTGCAAGATTTATACACCGCCTCAGCAGCTATCCAAATATTTTTAAATCAGCCTTTGAAGGTATTAATATGAAATGTTTTTGCTATATCCATCAAACCACAAAAAAGACTCAGACCTTCTCTTCCAATCCCTAAAAGCCGCATCGCAAGCACTGCACGTCGATTACTATCATAGGCTTTTCCACTCTTCGGACCAAATTCGATGTAAGAAACGCCAAACTGACACGAGACATCAATTTTAAAACCTAATCCTGTCGGACTCGCTTCTTCGAATTTTACATTTGATTTGCAATTCTTGCAAAGTACTATGTTGCTAATTGCAGTAAAGACGGAGAAAAATTCAATGATACTATAGCCGTGAGTATTATCAATAATAATCTCATCGTCATCGTTACGCGCCAATTTTTCAGCTGTAGCACTTGTATTCGCCGTTGACTGCTCCAGTGTGAGCCGATTCCCATGGAAAGTTTTCTTCCTACTCGAAGATCTGCGCACTGGGTCCTCTTTCGTGCCTTTTTGATTGTTGTAAGGACTTTTCTCACTCATTTACGTTTTACTTAGCTGCGATGCCCATAGTGCGAAATATTCTGAATATGGTCTTCATGCCATTATTAAAGATCCCCGTTGCAAACAAATTTGCCAATGGTATGGTTTTTAGGCCGCTGTGAAGATGTTGCGGAGCAAAGTGCCATAGCAAACAGTTATAACTTTCATTATTATTTTGTGTGTTGCTCCCTTTGCATCTGTTTAGCAAATTCATTCTTGACAAATCCGTATAATTTGGATGCAATACTTTTAAAACTTGTTTAACTAATGGCAGATAATCATGCTGGATTTTTCTCATATTGGGACCTTCAACTTCCGCTCGGCGATACGCACACCAGCTATCACCGCCGACCGGGCAGTTTTAATGTGAATTCTTGTAAGTCGAGCCCATATGGAAATAAGTAGTCCAAATTTCCTTATGCATTTCCTCTACATTATCTTGATGCCTTATTATCGCTAAACCATAATATTTTTGGAGTTTATTTATGATTTTGTCAGTTAATTTTACTGTATCTTTACTCCTTCCTCCTAAACCTTTCACTTTTTTTTTCATTTCAGCATCATGTACCCATTCTTTTCTCGACGTGTAAATAGCACTCTAGCTTTTCAACAGAAGTATCATAAGGATTCATATCTAAAATACCGTTAAAAGTAGCACTGTCTCCGTCACCGATGTAGCGTGTATACTTCACATTATACATTTCGAGCGAGCGGCCGGCCATTTCTTTTTTGCCATCGACTTCGATTTTCGCAGCCGATCCGGCGTGATTAGATAGGCAATCATGATCGCTTCAAAGCCATTCTTCATATGTTTCTGGATCTTCCTCTTGTTTTTTTGTCCAGTACTCACACGCTTTACAATAACTCGATTTCTATGATGTATCGATGATTTTCTTGCTATATTTTCGTGCGAGAGTCGTCACGCCATATCGTGAAGTATGTCCCCGTTTTTTCCACTTACCATCTCCGGAAACTGTTTAATTCGTATTCTAACCTTCTTCAAGCGTTTTTTCTTTTTCTTCTTTCACAGCATTTTTAGTGCAAGATTTATACACCGCCTCAGCAGCTATCCAAATATTTTTAAATCAGCCTTTGAAGGTATTAATATGAAATGTTTTTGCTATATCCATCAAACCACAAAAAAGACTCAGACCTTCTCTTCCAATCCCTAAAAGCCGCATCGCAAGCACTGCACGTCGATTACTATCATAGGCTTTTCCACTCTTCGGACCAAATTCGATGTAAGAAACGCCAAACTGACACGAGACATCAATTTTAAAACCTAATCCTGTCGGACTCGCTTCTTCGAATTTTACATTTGATTTGCAATTCTTGCAAAGTACTATGTTGCTAATTGCAGTAAAGACGGAGAAAAATTCAATGATACGATAGCCGTGAGTATTATCAATAATAATCTCATCGTCATCGTTACGCGCCAATTTTTCAGCTGTAGCACTTGTATTCGCCGTTGACTGCTCCAGTGTGAGCCGATTCCCATGGAAAGTTTTCTTCCTACTCGAAGATCTGCGCACTGGGTCCTCTTTCGTGCCTTTTTGATTGTTGTAAGGACTTTTCTCACTCATTTACGTTTTACTTAGCTGCGATGCCCATAGTGCGAAATATTCTGAATATGGTCTTCATGCCATCATTAAAGATCCCCGCTGCAAACAAATTTGCCAATGGTATGGTTTTTAGGCCGCTGTGAAGATGTTGCGGAGCAAAGTGCCATAGCAAACAGTTATAACTTTCATTATTATTTTGTGTGTTGCTCCCTTTGCATCTGTTTAGCAAATTCATTCTTGACAAATCCGTATAATTTGGATGCAATACTTTTAAAACTTGTTTAACTAATGGCAGATAATCATGCTGGATTGTTCTCATATTGGGACCTTCAACTTCCGCTCGGCGATACGCACACCAGCTATCCCCGAAAACCGGGCAGTTTTAATGTGAATTCTTCACGAGACATCAATTTTAAAACCTAATCCTGCCGGACTCGCTTCTTCGAATTTTACATTTGATTTGCAATTCTTGCAAAGTACTATGTTGCTAATTGCAGTAAAGACGGAGAAAAATTCAATGATACGATAGCCGTGAGTATTATCAATAATAATCTCATCGTCATCGTTACGCGCCAATTTTTCAGCTGTAGCACTTGTATTCGCCGTTGACTGCTCCAGTGTGAGCCGATTCCCATGGAAAGTTTTCTTCCTACTCGAAGATCTGCGCACTGGGTCCTCTTTCGTGCCTTTTTGATTGTTGTAAGGACTTTTCTCACCCATTTTCGCTTTACTTAGCTGCGATGCCCATAGTGCGAAATATTCTTAATATGGTCTTCATGCCATCATTAAAGATCCCCGTTGCAAACAAATTTGCCAGTTGTATGGTTTTTAGGCCGCTGTGAAGATGTTTCGGAGCAAGGTCCCATAGCAAGCCGTTATAACTTTCATTATTATATTGTGTGTTGCTCCCTATGCATCTGTTTAGCAATTACAATCTTGACAAATCCGTATAAATTGGATGCAAAACTTTTAAAACTTGTGGATCTAATGGCAGATAATCGTGCTTGATTTTTCTCATATTGAGTCCTTCAGCTTCCGCTCGGCGATACGCACACCAGCTATCACCGCCGACCGGGCAGTTTTAATGTGAATTCTTGTAAGTCGAGCCCATATGGAAATAAGTAGTCCAAATTTCCTTATGCATTTCCTCTACATTATCTTGATGCCTTATTATCGCTAAACCATAATATTTTTGGAGTTTATTTATGATTTTGTCAGTTAATTTTACTGTATCTTTACTCCTTCCTCCTAAACCTTTCACTTTTTTTTTTCATTTCAGCATCCTGTACCCATTCTTTTCTGGACGTGTAAATAGCACTCTAGCTTTTCAAAAGAAGTATCATAAGGATTCATATCTAAAATACCGTTAAAAGTAGCACTGTCTCCGTCACCGATGTAGCGTGTATACTTCATATTGTTATTTATTCATAAATATGAGTATTATTAGATTGAACTTTATTAATAATACAATGAATAAATGCAGTGAATAATACAGAATAAAAGTTGCACGTAACGCAGTACGTGATTATACACTTAAATGTCTTTTATATAATAATGAAATGTCTTTAGTTAATTAATATAAAATACACACTTGAATATAAAACACTGAGTATAACTTGATGTGAACTGTCTTTCAAAGATGCGACTGTCTGTCGTGTCGGCTACTTCCGGACTGACCTCCCGCACGCGTAAAAGTGCGTCCTTCGGGACTCCTTGAGTGGAAGGGGCAAGGCAATAAAGTTCGAGCCTCTTGGAAAATCATAAATGTCCCTTTCCCTTCCTCGTAGATGGAAACTTGCATTTGTGTGCATGTCGTTGTAATACTCCAACACTTCACATTATACATTTCGAGCGAGCGGCCGGCCATTTCTTTTTTGCCATCGACTTCGATTTTCGCAGCCGATCTGGCGTGATTAGATAGGCAATCATGATCGCTTCAAAGCCATTCTTCATATGTTTCTGGATCTTCCTCTTGTTTTTTTGTCCTGTACTCACACGCTTTACAATAACTCGATTTCTATGATGTATCGATGATTTTCTTGCTATATTTTCCTGCGAGAGTCGTCACGCCATATCGAAGTATGTCCCCGTTTTTTCCACGTACCATCTCCGGAAACTGTTTAATTCGTATTCTAACCTTCTTCAAGCGTTTTTTCTTTTTCTTCTTTCACAGCATTTTTAGTGCAAGATTTATACACCGCCTCAGCAGCTATCCAAATATTTTTAAATCAGCCTTTGAAGGTATTAATATGAAATGTTTTTGCTATATCCATCAAACCACAAAAAAGACTCAGACCTTCTCTTCCAATCCCTAAAAGCCGCATCGCAAGCACTGCACGTCGATTACTATCATAGGCTTTTCCACTCTTCGGACCAAATTCGATGTAAGAAACGCCAAACTGACACGAGACATCAATTTTAAAACCTAATCCTGTCGGACTCGCTTCTTCGAATTTTACATTTGATTTGCAATTCTTGCAAAGTACTATGTTGCTAATTGCAGTAAAGACGGAGAAAAATTCAATGATACGATAGCCGTGAGTATTATCAATAATAATCTCATCGTCATCGTTACGCGCCAATTTTTCAGCTGTAGCACTTGTATTCGCCGTTGACTGCTCCAGTGCGAGCCGATTCCCATGGAAAGTTTTCTTCCTACTCGAAGATCTGCGCACTGGGTCCTCTTTCGTGCCTTTTTGATTGTTGTAAGGACTTTTCTCACTCATTTACGTTTTACTTAGCTGCGATGCCCATAGTGCGAAATATTCTGAATATGGTCTTCATGCCATCATTAAAGATCCCCGTTGCAAACAAATTTGCCAATGGTATGGTTTTTAGGCCGCTGTGAAGATGTTGCGGAGCAAAGTGCCATAGCAAACAGTTATAACTTTCATTATTATTTTGTGTGTTGCTCCCTTTGCATCTGTTTAGCAAATTCATTCTTGACAAATCCGTATAATTTGGATGCAATACTTTTAAAACTTGTTTAACTAATGGCAGATAATCATGCTGGATTTTTCTCATATTGGGACCTTCAACTTCCGCTCGGCGATACGCACACCAGCTATCCCCGAAAACCGGGCAGTTTTAATGTGAATTCTTCACGAGACATCAATTTTAAAACCTAATCCTGCCGGACTCGCTTCTTCGAATTTTACATTTGATTTGCAATTCTTGCAAAGTACTATGTTGCTAATTGCAGTAAAGACGGAGAAAAATTCAATGATACGATAGCCGTGAGTATTATCAATAATAATCTCATCGTCATCGTTATGCGCCAATTTTTCAGCTGTAGCACTTGTATTCGCCGTTGACTGCTCCAGTGTGAGCCGATTCCCATGGAAAGTTTTCTTCCTACTCGAAGATCTGCGCACTGGGTCCTCTTTCGTGCCTTTTTGATTGTTGTAAGGACTTTTCTCACCCATTTTCGCTTTACTTAGCTGCGATGCCCATAGTGCGAAATATTCTTAATATGGTCTTCATGCCATCATTAAAGATCCCCGTTGCAAACAAATTTGCCAGTTGTATGGTTTTTAGGCCGCTGTGAAGATGTTTCGGACCAAGGTCCCATAGCAAGCCGTTATAACTTTCATTATTATATTGTGTGTTGCTCCCTATGCATCTGTTTAGCAATTACAATCTTGACAAATCCGTATAAATTGGATGCAAAACTTTTAAAACTTGTGGATCTAATGGCAGATAATCGTGCTTGATTTTTCTCATATTGAGTCCTTCAGCTTCCGCTCGGCGATACGCACACCAGCTATCACCGCCGACCGGGCAGTTTTAATGTGAATTCTTGTAAGTCGAGCCCATATGGAAATAAGTAGTCCAAATTTCCTTATGCATTTCCTCTACATTATCTTGATGCCTTATTATCGCTAAACCATAATATTTTTGGAGTTTATTTATGATTTTGTCAGTTAATTTTACTGTATCTTTACTCCTTCCTCCTAAACCTTTCACTTTTTTTTTTCATTTCAGCATCCTGTACCCATTCTTTTCTGGACGTGTAAATAGCACTCTAGCTTTTCAAAAGAAGTATCATAAGGATTCATATCTAAAATACCGTTAAAAGTAGCACTGTCTCCGTCACCGATGTAGCGTGTATACTTCATATTGTTATTTATTCATAAATATGAGTATTATTAGATTGAACTTTATTAATAATACAATGAATAAATGCAGTGAATAATACAGAATAAAAGTTGCACGTAACGCAGTACGTGATTATACACTTAAATGTCTTTTATATAATAATGAAATGTCTTTAGTTAATTAATATAAAATACACACTTGAATATAAAACACTGAGTATAACTTGATGTGAACTGTCTTTCAAAGATGCGACTGTCTGTCGTGTCGGCTACTTCCGGACTGACCTCCCGCACTCGTAAAAGTGCGTCCTTCGGGACTCCTTGAGTGGAAGGGGCAAGGCAATAAAGTTCGAGCCTCTTGGAAAATCATAAATGTCCCTTTCCCTTCCTCGTAGATGGAAACTTGCATTTGTGTGCATGTCGTTGTAATACTCCAACACTTCACATTATACATTTCGAGCGAGCGGCCGGCCATTTCTTTTTTGCCATCGACTTCGATTTTCGCAGCCGATCTGGCGTGATTAGATAGGCAATCATGATCGCTTCAAAGCCATTCTTCATATGTTTCTGGATCTTCCTCTTGTTTTTTTGTCCAGTACTCACACGCTTTACAATAACTCGATTTCTATGATGTATCGATGATTTTCTTGCTATATTTTCGTGCGAGAGTCGTCACGCCATATCGTGAAGTATGTCCCCGTTTTTTCCACTTACCATCTCCGGAAACTGTTTAATTCGTATTCTAACCTTCTTCAAGCGTTTTTTCTTTTTCTTCTTTCACAGCATTTTTAGTGCAAGATTTATACACCGCCTCAGCAGCTATCCAAATATTTTTAAATCAGCCTTTGAAGGTATTAATATGAAATGTTTTTGCTATATCCATCAAACCACAAAAAAGACTCAGACCTTCTCTTCCAATCCCTAAAAGCCGCATCGCAAGCACTGCACGTCGATTACTATCATAGGCTTTTCCACTCTTCGGACCAAATTCGATGTAAGAAACGCCAAACTGACACGAGACATCAATTTTAAAACCTAATCCTGTCGGACTCGCTTCTTCGAATTTTACATTTGATTTGCAATTCTTGCAAAGTACTATGTTGCTAATTGCAGTAAAGACGGAGAAAAATTCAATGATACGATAGCCGTGAGTATTATCAATAATAATCTCATCGTCATCGTTACGCGCCAATTTTTCAGCTGTAGCACTTGTATTCGCCGTTGACTGCTCCAGTGTGAGCCGATTCCCATGGAAAGTTTTCTTCCTACTCGAAGATCTGCGCACTGGGTCCTCTTTCGTGCCTTTTTGATTGTTGTAAGGACTTTTCTCACTCATTTACGTTTTACTTAGCTGCGATGCCCATAGTGCGAAATATTCTGAATATGGTCTTCATGCCATCATTAAAGATCCCCGCTGCAAACAAATTTGCCAATGGTATGGTTTTTAGGCCGCTGTGAAGATGTTGCGGAGCAAAGTGCCATAGCAAACAGTTATAACTTTCATTATTATTTTGTGTGTTGCTCCCTTTGCATCTGTTTAGCAAATTCATTCTTGACAAATCCGTATAATTTGGATGCAATACTTTTAAAACTTGTTTAACTAATGGCAGATAATCATGCTGGATTGTTCTCATATTGGGACCTTCAACTTCCGCTCGGCGATACGCACACCAGCTATCCCCGAAAACCGGGCAGTTTTAATGTGAATTCTTCACGAGACATCAATTTTAAAACCTAATCCTGCCGGACTCGCTTCTTCGAATTTTACATTTGATTTGCAATTCTTGCAAAGTACTATGTTGCTAATTGCAGTAAAGACGGAGAAAAATTCAATGATACGATAGCCGTGAGTATTATCAATAATAATCTCATCGTCATCGTTACGCGCCAATTTTTCAGCTGTAGCACTTGTATTCGCCGTTGACTGCTCCAGTGTGAGCCGATTCCCATGGAAAGTTTTCTTCCTACTCGAAGATCTGCGCACTGGGTCCTCTTTCGTGCCTTTTTGATTGTTGTAAGGACTTTTCTCACCCATTTTCGCTTTACTTAGCTGCGATGCCCATAGTGCGAAATATTCTTAATATGGTCTTCATGCCATCATTAAAGATCCCCGTTGCAAACAAATTTGCCAGTTGTATGGTTTTTAGGCCGCTGTGAAGATGTTGCGGAGCAAAGTGCCACTCTTCGGACCAGATTCGATGTAAGAAAGGCCACACTGACACGAGACATCAATTTTAAAACCTAATCCTGCCGGACTCGCTTCTTCGAATTTTACATTTGTTTTGCAATCTTGCAAAGTACTATGTTGCTAATTGCAGTAAAGACGGAGAAAAATTCAATGATACGATAGCCGTGAGTATTATCAATAATAATCTCATCGTCATCGTTACGCGCCAATTTTTCAACTGTAGCACTTGTATTCGCCGTTGACTGCTCCAGTGTGTGCCGATTCCCATGGAAAGTTCTCTTCCTACTCGAAGATCTGCGCACTGGGTCCTCTTTCGTGCCTTTTTGATTGTTGTAAGGACTTTTCTCACTCATTTACGTATTACTTAGCTGCGATGCCCATAGTGCGAAATATTCTTAATATGGTCTTCATGACATCATTAAAGATCCCCGTTGCAAAAAAATTTGCCAATTGTATGGTTTTTAGGCCGCTGTGAAGATGTTTCGGAGCAAAGTCCCATAGCTAGCCGTTATAACTTTGATTATTATTAAGTGTGTTGTTCCCTTTGCATCTGTTTAGCAATTCCATTCTTGACAAATCCGTATAAATTGGATGCAAAACTTTTAAAACTTGTGGATCTAATGGCAGATAATCGTGCGTGATTTTTCTCATATTGAGTCCTTCAGCTTCCGCTCGGCGATACGCACACCAGCTATCACCGCCGACCGGGCAGTTTTAATGTGAATTCTTGTAAGTCGTGCCCATATGGAAATAAGTAGCCCAAATTACCTTATGCATTTTCTCTACATTATACTGATGCCTTATTTTCGCTAAATCATAATATTATTGGAGTTTATTTATGATTTTGTCAGTTAATTTTACTGTATCTTTACTCCTTCCTCCTAAACCTTTCACTTTTTTTTTCATTTCGGCATCCTGTACCCATTCTTTTCTTGACGTGTAGATAGCATTCTAGCTTTTCAACAGGAGTACCATAAGGATTCATATCTAAAATACCTTTAAAAGTAGCACTGTCTCTGTCACCGATGTAGCGCGTATACTTCACATTATACATTTCGAGCGAGCGGCCCAACATTTCTTTTATGCCGTCGACTTCCATTTTCGCAGCCGATCCGGCGTGTTTAAATAGGCAATCATGATCGCTTGAGAGCCATTCTTCATATGCTTCTGGATCTTCCTCTTGTTTTTTGTCCAGTACTCACACGTTTTACTGTTAGAAAATGAGGTTATATGTATATTTAAGTGAACTTTATTTAAACATTGGATACAATATATTTTCTGATAATCAGTACTCTAGTAGAATATAAAGAACGTGAGAGATAATGAATAATTGTGGAAATAAGTGATATATATAGTCTATTATTGTGAAACACTTAGTAAACTGCACGTGACACTATTGCTTGTGTTGTTCTCGCTTCAGTGATCTGTCGGGGACTGACGCTCTCATCCCTCAAGCGTCTCTGCGTGGGTCCCGTCGGAGGGACGCGGGGGTGCAATAAAACTGCAGGCCGAATATTCCCTTTCTCTCTTTGCTCATCAGCTGAGCTTCGAGTGTGCATGCCGTTGCTGTTGTTTCCAACACCCTTCCTCAACGATGCACACGTAAAAAAAATATTTTAGTGTTCAATCAAACCGCACATTTCTGCCAAGCCTCTCAATTTGAGTCTGCCTAATGGTTTAGTCAGCATGTCGGCAATCATCTCAGCTGTTGGACAATATTTGTAATCGATGAGCTGCTGGTCTCTGATGTCTTTAATAAAGTGAAACTTTGTGTCGATGTGTTTAGTGCGGTTACTAAATTTCTTGTTATCGATGAGCTTTAAGCAGCTTTGATTATCTTCAAAGATGGTCGTTTTTTGTTGCGGTCTTCCCTCGAAATCCTCGAGTAAGCGACGTATCCAAATCCCTTCCTGCGTCGCTTCCGCGAGGGCAATATACTCCGCTTCTGTTGTTGATATCGAAACGCATGGCTGTTTTCGACAAGCCCAACTTATCGGCGCGTCGAGATACTGAAACAGATAGCCGCTGTTCGACTTTCTGTCTGTGCGATTTTCGGCCCAATCTGCGTCTGCATAGCCAATTAGAGCAGGTACTGCGTCCTTTCTACCTAGCCGGAGCTCATACTCCTTGGTCCCTTTCAGGTAGCGGGCGATCCTTTTTGCCTCGTTCCAATCGGACAATGTGGGCGATTTATTGTGCTGACTGAGAATCGTTACGCTGGCTGCAATATCTGGGCGAGTATTTACTGCTAGATATAATAACGATCCGATCAGCTGCTGGTATCTCTCACTTTCTGGCATTGGCGATAGATCATCTCGATTTTTTAGATAACTTTGATCTAGCGGTACATTGGATATCTTTGCATCCTGTAGTCCAAATCTTCCTAATATTGACTCTATATATGTAGACTGCTTAAGACAAAAGTAGCCGTCTTTATTTTGTCTGACTTCGATGCCTAAATAATACCGTATATTTCCAAGATCCTTAAGTTTGAATTTTTTACTTAAAAAATCAGCTACCTCGTCGATTTTTCTGGCGTCTTTTGCGGCTATTAAAAAATCGTCAACGTATACGATCAGGTAGATTTTTTTATTTCCGTGATTTTTTATGTACAAGCACGAATCGGCTTTGCTTTGTACAAATTCGCATTCTTTTAAGCAGGCATTTAAGCGGTCGTACCAAAGTTTAGCCGCTTGCTTGAGTCCATAAATGCCCTTCCTTAATCTGCATACCATTTCTTCTTTACCTTGAATGACGTAACCTTCTGGCTGCTTCATATAGATGGTTTCTTTCAAGTCGCCGTTCAAGAACGCGGTTTTTGCGTCGAAATGTCTGACCTTCATTCCTTTATGACCTGCTACCGATAGGAGGGTTCGGAGGGTCGTCTGTTTTACAACAGGCGCAAACACTTCGATATAGTCTTTTCCGTATTTTTGCGAAAAACCACGCGCGACGAGTCTTGCTTTATGCCTAACTATGTTTCCGTCGGCGTCCCTTTTTGTCTTGAAAACCCACTTGCACGACACGATATCTCTGCCATCCGGCCGAGTTACAACTTCCCATGTGTCATTTTTAGATAGGGAATCAATTTCTTCCTTCATAGCCCTTATCCAATGGTCTCTATCGGGCCTAGAGAGCGCTTCTTCTGCGCTTGTTGGATCTTGCTCTTCAGTTGCTAATTTTGCAGTGGCCATATACCTGTCAGGCGGCACGCCCCTGTTAGACCTTTCGGAGCGCCGGCGTTCTGCATGCTCACCCTCAACTTCGACAGGTATATTTTCACATTGACTGCTGCTCGATTCGTCATTTGTAGAGCTGGCCTCGTCTTCATTGATGTCATCTTGGATTGAAGATCTACTGGAGCTATAATCTTCCTCATGATTTTCGTTGACGTCTTGCTTCTGGTCGATTCTTGACGAAGTCACTTCAAAATATTCGTGGCACTGTACTGGTGGCTTTGTAGCTTTCTTCTCAAGAAACTTTACGTCTCGGCTAGTCTTGATTTTGTTGGTCGCTGTATCTAATAGTCGATACGCCTTTGATTCTTCCGAATATCCGACAAAAATCAACTTTACTGCTCGATCATCTAATTTTCTGCGCATTTCTTTTGGTACGTGCATGTACGCGGCGCTACCGAAAATTCGTAGATGTCTGACGTCTGGCCTTTTTGAGTGCCATAATTCAAATGCTGTTTTGCTCGTTGCCTTAGTGGGGAGCCTGTTCTGTAGGTAGTTCGCTGTATGGATTGCCTCTCCCCAATACTTTATGTCAAGATCGGCATCGAAAATCATGCACCTTGACATATCGAGCAAAGATCTATTTTTCCTCTCGGCGATCCCATTCTGCTGCGGCGAATAAGGCGCGGTGTATTGCACGATAATCCCGTGCTCCTTCAGGTACGACTGTAAATTTTTATTGACATACTCCCTTCCTCGATCTGAGCGGATAATTTTGGGCACTTTATTATACTGAGTTCGAGACATCTTTATGAACTCTTTAATGAGCCCGGCCGTTTCGTCTTTATGGCGCATCAGGTACAGATGCGTATACCTGGAGTAGTCATCTATAATTGTAAGTATATATCTCTTCTGGCTTGGCGTAGCTGTCTGCATCGGGCCGCATGCATCTGTATGGATGAGATCTAATATTTCTTTGGTCTCCGTTTTGGAGACTTTTGGAAACGGCGCCCGTGTCATTTTTCCCTTGATACAACACTCGCACGCTTCATCCAGCCCGCAATCATCTAGCTGGATGCCAGTAGCTAGGCCTTTCTCCGCTAAGCTTTTAATTGCCTCCGAGTACCGATGGCCGAACCGTCTGTGCCACACGTGCACGCAGTTCTCGGAGCATCCCTTGTTTATTGCCGCTCTGGCGACGCACGCTTTTTCGGTATTTAAGCTATAAAGGCCCGAGTGTACTTTCGCTATAGCCAGCATTTTCTCGTCCTTTATGAGCATACAGCAATTGTCTTTGAAGGTAACTGTATATCCTTCTGTAATAAGTTTTCTCACCGATAATAAATTTGAGCCTAATCCGGGAACGAAGAGCACGTCTTTCACTCTTACTTCCGAGATTTTTTCATCGGCATCTGTACACTTTATGGCCACGGTCCCAATGCCTTTCACTTCTAGGCGATTTTGGTCGTCTGCAAGCCGTACGTAGCCTTTTTTGCTCGAGTCCAACTCGTTGAAAAAATCGGGATTTTGTACCATATGGCTCGTTGCTTCTGAGTCAATGATCCACGTGGTTTCCTTCTGCTGCGAATCTGTCACTGTAGCGCGTAGGCAATATTCTGCATTTACAAGATGGCAATAGTCGTCCTCTTTATCGACTGTTACTTTATTTGCTTTATCTTGTTTTTCTTTCCAAGCCTTATACTTTGTGCACCCACTTTTCACATGTCCGTGTTTTTTACAGAAAAAACATTGGCTTCTTTTGGAACTTGTGCCTGTGTGTGTGCCTGGTTTATTCTTGTAGGCGGCTTTCATGGCTGTTTCGTCGGCAACTGTTTCCTTCCTGGATTCCTCGCTGTTTTGACGCCGCTGATATTCATCGATCAACTTTCCCTTGATAAAGTCCGGCGTAATGTCTGATTCCGCTCTGCTCTCAAGAGCCATTACGAGCGTACTGTATGAATCAGGCAAGCTGCTGAGGTAAATACCGACGATAGTATTATCAGCCAAAGTGTGTCCGAGTCCTGACAACTGGTCGATGTATTCTGATAGTGTAGCGACATGATCACACATATCACCGTCTTCCTGAAGGACTGTACGGAAGAGACGCTTCAGTAAATGAATTTTTCCTGAAAGCGTTGACTTTTGGTGATACTCCTTAAGTTTATCCCACATCTTTTTTGATGTTGACAAGTTCTTTATGTGCCTTAAAGACGAGTCATCTACGGATAAACCAATGATTGCCTGAGCTGCTTCATCCTTTTCGGCCCAACCAGTGGGCGGTGTAGCTGCTGGTTCATCTTTGACCACTGACCACACTTTATCTCTCATTAATAAGAGCTTTACTTTATAACTTCACGTAGAATAGTTTGTGTTGTTGAGTTTTTGGACAGCAAAATTTACTTTATCTGCCATTTTTCACTATATAAAACTCACTGTCACCTCAGTGCACTTATAATCTGAATTAATCACTTTTAACTGTCTTTCGATTTTAATTGTCTTTATTATTATTCACTCATTTAACTTTGTCTTAATTTCACACTTGAGCCTGGGCCCATAACCTGTTAGAAAATGAGGTTATATGTATATTTAAGTGAACTTTATTTAAACATTGGATACAATATATTTTCTGATAATCAGTACTCTAGTAGAATATAAAGAACGTGAGAGATAATGAATAATTGTGGAAATAAGTGATATATATAGTCTATTATTGTGAAACACTGAGTAAACTGCACGTGACACTATTGCTTGTGTTGTTCTCGCTTCAGTGATCTGTCGGGGACTGACGCTCTCATCCCTCAAGCGTCTCTGCGTGGGTCCCGTCGGAGGGACGCGGGGGTGCAATAAAACTGCAGGCCGAATATTCCCTTTCTCTCTTTGCTCATCAGCTGAGCTTCGAGTGTGCATGCCGTTGCTATTGTTTCCAACATGAAATGTTTTTGCTATATCCATCAAACCACAACAAAGACTCAGACCTTCTCTTCCAATCCCTAAAAGCCGCATCACAAGCACTGCACGTCGATTAATATCATAGGCTTTTCCACTCTTCGGACCACATTCGATGTAAGAAACGCCACACTGACACGAGACATCAATTTTAAAACTTAATCCTGCCGGACTCGCTTCTTCGAATTTTACATTTGTTTTGCAATTCTTGTAAAGTACTATGTTGCTAATTGCAGTAAAGACGGAGAAAAATACAATGATACCATAGCCGTGAGTATTATCAATAATAATCTCATCGTCATCGTTACGCGCCAATTTTTCAGCTGTAGCACTTGTATCCGCCGTTGACTGCTCCAGTGTGAGCCGATTCCCATGGAAAGTTTTCTTCCTACTCGAAGATCTGCGCACTGGGTTCTCTTTCGTGCCTTTTTGATTGTTGTAAGGACTTTTCTCACCCATTTTCGCTTTACTTAGCTGCGATGCCCATAGTGCGAAATATTCTTAATATGGACTTCATGCCATCATTAAAGATCCCCGTTGCAAAAAAATTGGCCATTTGTATGATTTTTAGTCCGCTGTGAAGATGTTTCTTAGCAAAGTGCCATAGCAAGCCGTTATAACTTTCATTATTATTTTGTGTGTTGCTCCCTTTGCATCTTTTTAGCAATTACAATCTTGACAAATCCGTATAATTTGGATGCAAAACGTTTAAAACTTGTGGATCTAATGGCAGATAATCGTGCTTGATTTTTCTCATGCTGAGTCCATCAGCTTCCGATCGTCGATACGCACACCAGCTATCCCCGCCGACCGGGCAGTTTTAATGTCAATTCTTGTCAGTCGAGCTCATATGGAAATAAGTAGCCCAAATTTCCTGACATCCGATATTATTGAGATTAGTTACTTTTATAATAAGTAGTTTAATAGAATATTTGTTTGCGATGCTCTTATACGTTTATATATGGAAATATCCTCCCGACTCACGAAAAGGGGTGAAAGGACCTTAATGAATAAAATATATAACACAAGATTTAAAATGTGGAAAATGAATGTTTGAGTATATTCTATAGAACTTTCAAATACAAAAATGATACAAGTCTAAAAATCTAGAGAGTAATTGTTCGCATGGAGGTTAGAGCTTCTGTCCTTCGCCTCCTTCCTCGTTCAGTTTTTTGGTAGGGGTGAATTTCGAGACGCCGTTCCAGGTAATCCGCCTTGTGTTCTTCAAACAGTTCTCTGTATCTGACTGAGTTTTCTCGCCTCTCATTGTTTATATACCAGCCTTATTCGAGTAACCATTACTACTATACAGTATCCCTATTCTGTACACGTTATATTACGCTAAATTACTCTTACTTCTAAATACGCTTGCATTATTTTTAATATCTTATTAAAAATGATTTAAACTTCGCGCGCTGTTATTAATAATTGTGAGACACGACACGTGACTTACAGCATACACTGTAAAAAATTTTGCGGAAGATTACATCGTTGAGCGTGGGGAACGCGTGGAGACCTACGCTGAGCGTGGTAAATATCCCACTTAAATGGTAAAGTCACGGTATTGCGGTAAATTTACATGTAAGAACATATTTTCTTTACAAATTACCGTAATGCTGTAACTTTACACGACATGTAGTAAAAATACATCGATGAGGCGTTTCGAACTGTAATAAAAATAATATTACGCATAATAATCAATATAACAATTTTTTAAGGTAAATCAGTGAAGCAGGGAATGAAATGAACAATTTTTATTTTTTTATATTAAAAATATATTTATTGTACATATGAATTTTCAAAATTCTTAATGTAAAAAATGATTTGTTTAACTACATAGATTTTTTCTAAAATAGACTATTATAGCACACTAACCTCAAAATGCCAACTTTATTGTCGATTTTGAGGTTGTTGTGCTATAAAATATCGTATGAGACTGTTGTGGGAGGTGTTTTTCTACCTTGCTCGATTTTCTCACTCGCTTCGCTCGTGCGAAAACCCTCGAGCAAGGTAGAAAACCATCTCCCACAACAGTGTCATAATATACTATTCTTGACATTCTTTTTGGCACCGTTAAAATAATACAGATCGACCCTAGTCTATACTAACAACATATTTTCATTTTTCTATGTCAGTTATTTCTATTTTATTTAGTTTTTTTTTAAAGGTCAGAACTTTTTTAACAATAGCTTGATTGCTGCTTCTGCAGCCATCTGTAGGATAAATTTCCATAAAAACTCGTTGGATAAATTCCAAGAAATGAGCAGAAGTATTTGGGTATAACCGATTAAAGTTGAAATAGACTATAAGTAATAGTTTAATAGCTTCTACCAGATCTGAGACCTCGGGAAAAGTAACATTATCGACTATTACAAGATATTTCCTTGCACTGTTGTCATTGCTCTCCCCATCGTCTGTCTCCTGTGGCAAGCTCCCCAAAATGATAATATGCGGGTGATTATGATTAACTGGAAGATTTTCTTTGTTGACAGTCTAGAAAGAAATATTATGTTTTAAATTATAAGAACAGTATTTATGATCAAATTTACTTATTAATCTCACACATACCTCCTCGATGATCGTAAATACCTTTGTAAAATCTTCTTTGAAATAGTCAAAAATCATTTTAACTACGGTCCAGTTTATTAATTCTTTGCTTTCTACATCTAATGTAACATGTCCATGTATTAAAATTCTGCGTACATGTGATTCAAAGTGTTGTTGAAAGATTGATGGATCTTTTCCAGTCAACATTTGAAAGTGCATATCAGCATAGAAATCAGTGAATAAGCACGGCCATAGCTGTTGTATAGCTTCCGCGGTCAAAGCTTCCTTTTGATTTAAGTGATACCTCTGCAAGGGGAAACAGTTAGAAAAATCTTCGACACATTTTGTTAAGTCAGTTTGGACGTCAATAGCATCAACATCGAAGAAATATTCCCTCAGCGTCTCCGCTGTATGCTCATTGTGACCTTCTGCAAAATCGGGTTGCCAATCTATGCAACCAGCCTTAATAGATTTATATTTTTTTGCTTCTTTTAGGGGTATCTTAAGTGTTCTATAAAGACTGTTGTTCATATGTGGACGATTAAGATACCTGTTCCGTTCTATTAACTTATCTTCTAAAGTGGCATAACCCGAACCTTGACGTTTTCCGTCTGATAACTTGTCCTCAAATACTTCTTCATATTTTGCGCACATTTTTTTAGCCAAAGATCGGAAAGCTGAAGCTGGAGCATGGTCGCTGATTTCTCGTATGTCATCGACGACATAATGAACTGCACGAGTGATTATACTGTTAGCTTTCTTCTTATCAAGACCAACCAAATGATTGTTCAAACTCGACAACGTTTTCGAATCAAACTTGCTCCATGGTACTTCTAGTGCCTCCCAATCATTATCGTGCCACAGTTTTTTCCGCTTATTTTGTGGAGCGCTGTCTATTGCATCGGGGACATTATCATCAGCACGACTGTCGATAACTTCGGGAGTTTCATCTAAAAAGAGAAATTATTTATTAAAAATGAAGTTATTTCTATGACCTTAATCATCAGTCTCTATTTCAATATTTCAATAAAAGTTATTTAAAATTCATACATTTTTTTCAGTAATTATGCTATAGTCTTTTTATCTTATATTTTGTTTCATTTAAAGTACGAAAATATTATTAATGATACAGTTCGTTGCAAGTGTGAAAAAGTTGATTCTATCACGTGTCTGAATTTGTATGGTGATAATCATCAGAGCATAGAATCGATTGTCGCACGCGTATCGAACGTTATTTTCTAAAATACGAAGGATAAAAATATTACTTGTTGCATGCGGAGCTTGCGTGAAATTTCATTTTGTACACAAAGTGTTAAACAAACCATTTATTTTTATTTGCAATAAAAGTGAAGGAGAGAAAAACATGTAAACTTAATTTTTAACTGATTCAATTTTTACCTGATCCAGTAGATTTCTTTTGGGAACTCTTGGTGTTAATGTTGGGAGTCTCATTTTTTTCTGCAGAACAGGTCAATTTAGTCGCTTGGGTAGTCGGAGACCAATGTTGGTTTTTCTCCAGAAGCATGAATAATTTTTCTTTCCAGTCGATTATTAGGAAATCATTGTCAATAAGAATGCCATCTTCTTCTAATACCAGGGATTCGCCCTCTATCTCTAATTTTTTGCTAGCTGCTGAAACTACATCTGGTATTAAGGTATCCGATGTTTTGTCTACAATGACAGCTATTCGACGTACTCGGTCGTGGGTGCAAATTTTTATTCCCAGCATCTAATGAACGAAATAATAAAGAATTACAAATGAATTCAATAATAACGTGTTATGAAATTTCAATTCTATATATTTTTTTCAAATAGGTTTATTTATTTGCTTATGAATTTTAAGTTTTCAATAAAAAAAAAAACATGCTCGGAAAATATAATTGCTTAAGAAACATGCATTATTACAAATGATAGTTTGTTAATTTTAATCTTAATAGCCTCGTGTACATATTATATGAAACTTTATTAGCACTTTTTGTTTCTATCACTTGTAAGTTATAAAAGTGCAAATGTTGCCATAGCATATGATATTGTTTAAAGGACTTAATTAACGAGGTTGTGTTCAATTATTGTCTCGAGAGTCTCGATACATTTTAGAATTTGTTTTTGGTTGTAAAATCAACAATCAAAATCTACGTCAAAGTTGCAATTGCAATCCAATCGTACGTGCAAAGGAAAATTAAGTTTAGGTACAGTTCTGAATATTATTTAACAAAGATTGTTTATGATATAAACTTTAAATCAGGATCTTAAAAGTCCAATGTAGCTTGTTTCCGTTATTTATTTTGCAACATTTAAAAATGTTACGAGACGATCGAGATAACTAAATACACCTTGAATCTCTTGTCAATATATAACAATGTATCATGCCAAATCTATCCTTGTATGTCTAATGAAAATACAAATTTTTGATTAATGAAAATATAAATATTTATACATGCTACATATTATAATTTTTAATATTGATAGAGTTTCGATTTATTTCTATAGCATTTTGAGATTAGACAAATGAATAAATGAGAAATTAGTAAATGATCGATATTGAAAAGAAAAATGCAACCCCACAGCTTCTCGCAATAGTATATTACGATACCAGTGGCATAAAAAGCCCTTTATGGCACGGCATGTATTATATCTAAACGCCGTGCTATGAAGAACAATATATGACAGGAGTATCATCGGACAATATTTTATAGCGCCGACTGCATAAATCTGCTCATAAACAGTCCAAAATGAACTGCTTGAGCCACAGATAGGCGTGGCATAAGTGCAGATTTATATCACGCAGTGCTATAAAATTATTATGCAATACCATATAAGCATCACCAATGATCAATATGCAAAATTGAAATCACATAGGTACAGTTACATACTGCACTATTCATACTCACTGGTTATTATTAAACCACTGGATTAAATGGCACATACTTCATTAAGTAAATGGGATGAGATTTCAAGGAAAATTGTGGTAATGGATCAGGTGATAAGAGGTGCGAATACGGAAAAATACAAAGCCATCGAGATCGGTTTTCGGAACCTTCGTACTGTGCTTTCTCATACACGCCTAATTCTTCATAAGGAACAATTTCGTCAGTCCATCCAATAAAATATATATAATTGAATTTTTCATTTATCAATATATATTTAATGGTGCAGATGACGAAATTCCCATAACTATTTATGCCAACGCAAATGCACATGTTTTCTGAATAACGAACATTACAAAAATTTACATTCTTCGAGACATATAATATTGTTTTTGGATCGTTTGCAATATTATTATTTACTAATGACGAGATTTCTGCGTCATATTCACTTGCTAGGTAAAGTATTGCATCTTTTGATTCAACAACAATATCATATTGCTTTTCAAGTGAAGCCTGCATTAACTCATGTTTTTCTACCAATGTTGCATCTATATTTTTAAAATTTCTCAAACTTTCAACGATACTTTTGAAGTAACTATGTTTGGACTCAAATCTGAGGGTCCAAATGTGTTTTAAAGGTCCAAATTCATAAAATAACTGCGGATAATGCATTACGTAATGGTGCTTAGGTCTTAGTGGATCGTTAAAACACGTAGTTCTCAAATGTATGTAATCGTTTATTACACTAGATAAAACCGCAATTTGATTCGAATTTAAAGCTGGAGCACTAGCCATACAACACACTTTTCTTAAGAGCAATATCATATTCCAAACTGTGTCATAAGGGTTTTTAATATGATCGTACATAGCTAAGGGAAGAATCAACATTAATCTTTTCATCTGACTAGCCGAACCAGTCAATTTTTTGGATTTTACGTTCATTTTGATATGCGGAATAAACTGTGCAGATTCGTTGCCTAATCTAATTGAGTTCAATCGATAATTTAACAAACCTAAGCGTATCCACTTTTGTTGAATAAAATATTTTATTGCTAAGTAGACATCAAACGGAACTATTCCTTCGAACACATCATGAGCCACACATGGAGCTAGTCCTGGTCCAGCAACATGAAAATGTTTCAGTTCGTTTAATGGGGATGCCATTTTAATGCCTAGTACTGCCTTTCCCGATTGAATAGCTTGTGCAGCGCATATATCATAATTAGTAATCGTTCTTGGTTGCTTCCTATTGAAAGGATTTTCGCGAAATTCTTTCAAGGTTATTTCGCAATACTGACACATGAACGTGGAAGGACAACTGAAATTTTCAACGTAACCGCCAATTGAATGATTACCTAAATTGTCACCTATACTGGCAACTATACTTCCGGTAAAATTCATAGTTTTAGAGTTAATAACAATATTTACTCCGTTATTTTCTAAAATATGCAAATCTGATATTAAGTTTTGTAAAATCTTTTTCCACCCAAATTTAGCAACGTATTTATTATTAACTAACATCACTAACTTTATGTTATCGGTTTTGGATCTCAGAAAAGGTGGTAAATTCAACAAAATCATATAAATACCAATCATTTTAAATTTCGATTTAGAAGCTCCAAGTGGATTACACAGTTCAAACGCATCCTGATAAAAACCTATTTGTACGGTGTTTTGAACATTGAAAAAGTTGCTATTTTTTATAACATTTCCATCATTCACATCAAATAAACTGTTACTATTACTGCTTTTGCGCGGATTAATACAAAACGGTCGAACGTTGTCATTCATTAATAATGATTGTATAGTTTCTAGTATTGGAACGTAACTAAAAAAATGTTGCGTTTCACTCTTGTCATCATCTAAAATTGCTACTCGAATTGGTTCAATGTAATTAAATTCTTGCTTATAATATTTTTTCCTCATATGAGTAGTTCTCAGAATACCTGTTTTCGGGTTGTGTGAAGTTATAAAACTCTTAAAACTATTATTAAAAATGTTTCTAATAAGATCGCTGTTTTCGAGATTCAAAGAAGATAGAGATTCGCAAAATTGTATTTGACATAAATCGAATGCAGAGTATAACCCATCCATAACGCCTTGGAGAACTGGTTCGGTTGCAAAATTTTTAACTGCTAATTTTACATATATTTTTGCTAAACTTTTCATGGGATCTATATCTTCAGTTCGATTTGTTTTACAAGCAACGTAATCTTCTACTTCCCAATTCAACGCATTCACTATTAAGGAATTTTGTATTTCTCCGCAATTTTCATCATCATCGCAGTCTATAGTAGAAACAGATCTAATTTTTAATTCATCATCCGCATTTGTTTCTACGATTTCAGAAGAATGCTTCGAACCAAGATCAAGCACTGTAGAATTTTGCAAAACATCTTCGCGAAAAGTGTCAATATCACAATTTACGTAGTCATTTAATTTCGTCATTTTCGGTAAATTATCAGTTTCAGAAATGTTACTTAAAGAACTTGTGTTGGATTGAAAGGTATCACAATAACGCCTTTTTAAAGAGTGCACGATATCTTTTATATTTTTCGCCGCTGCACTTACAACTGATTTTGAACTTATCTGTTTTGATAAGGAAGTGTCATTTTTACAGATAGTATTTTTATGATATTGAAATAGGTGACACCTGTAAGAATTGTAAGTATAGAAAACATTTTTGCCACTTTCGCAGTATTGACATTTTATAATTTTCGTCGCAGGCGAATGACTTTTTTTATGTTTTTCGAAAGTTAATAAACTACTACATTTATAACTACAACCATAATATTTACAATTATAAAACAAATGCGATCTGTGAAAACGCAATAAATGTTTTCTAAAACTCAAAAAATTTTTCAAACAACTATTGCAATTTGTATATAAACAGGATATACTGTTAGTTGCAGAAGTTTTGTGCACTTTCTGGTGATCATTGTACATTACAATAGTTGAAAACGTCGAAGAACAGTTGTTACATGAAAACATTTTGAGTATTTATAAATCTATTTAGAAAAGGAATAGGAGAGGATCATTTACTTTGAAAGTATTGTGCCATTTTCATGGAATTGTCAGATCATTGCATAGGTATTGTTGGGCCAGTGTAGGCGTTCGCTATGCTGAAAAATTGATGCAATATATAAATATCTGTCGTGAATTATTGCCCTGGTAGAAATCCAAGCGTTAAAAATGGTGTACAACTCCAATAGTCAAAGTCATTGATTATTTGTTTGCCCCGAATTAAACGATATTTATAGTATAGCTAAGTATATCTTGCACATAAAAAAAAATAATAAAACTACACAGATTCAATCCAGTACACTCCAAGGGATTGTGTACCAAGATTAAGGTCTTATTATTCATCATGGAGACTGAAAACTTGATATAAAATCCCTCAGTGTTCGTGTGATTAAATATGTGCAGTTTGCTGACTATTCCTATAGCAGAAGGTGCACATTTTTATAACAAATGCACGCTGGCGGGGGAGTCCTTGAGAGCTAATTATAGCTTGCACTTTGGCAATAATAATCAAACTTCACAGATTCAATCCAGTGCACTCCAAGGGATTGTGTACCAAGTTTGAGGTCTAAGCGATAGACCAGTTTTGAGAAATTCAATATTTAATAATGGAAATGGTACAAATTATGGAATAATTCAAAAATTATTCATCGTGGAGACTGAAAACTTGGTATACAATCCCTCAGTATTCATGGAATTAAATATGTGCAGCTTGCTGACTATCCGTATAGCAGAAGGTGCACGTTTTTATAACAATTGCACGCTGGCGGAAGTCCTTGAGAGCTAATTATAGCTTGCACTTTGGCAATAATAATCAAACTTCACAGATTCAATCCAGTACACTCCAAGGGATTGTGTACCAAGTTTAAGGTCTAAGCGATATACCAGTTTTGAGAAATTCAATATTTAATAATGGAAATGGTACAAATTATGGAATAATTAAAAAATTATTCATCGTGGAGACTGAAAACTTGGTATACAATCCCTCAGTGTTCATGGAATTAAATATGTGCAGTTTGCTGACTATCCGTATAGCAGAAGGTGCACGTTTTTATAACAATTGCACGCTGGCGGGAGTCCTTGAGAGCTAATTATAGCTTGCACTTTGGCAATAATAATCAAACTTCACAGATTCAATCCAGTACACTCCAAGGGATTGTGTACCAAGTTTAAGGTCTAAGCGATAGACCAGTTTTGAGAAATTCAATATTTAATAATGGAAATGGTACGAATTATGGAATAATTCAAAAATTATTCATCATGGAGACTGAAAACTTGGTATACAATCCCTCAGTATTCATGGAATTAAATATGTGCAGTTTGCTGACTATCCGTATAGCAGAAGGTGCACGTTTTTATAACAATTGCACGCTGGCGGGAGTCCTTGATAGCTAATTATAGCTTGCACTTTGGCAATAATAATCAAACTTCACAGATTCAATCCAGTACACTCCAAGGGATTGTGTACCAAGTTTAAGGTCTAAGCGATATACCAGTTTTGAGAAATTCAATATTTAATAATGGAAATGGTACAAATTATGGAATAATTAAAAAATTATTCATCGTAGAGACTGAAAACTTGGTATACAATCCCTCAGTGTTCATGGAATTAAATATGTGCAGTTTGCTGACTATCCGTATAGCAGAAGGTGCACGTTTTTATAACAATTGCACGCTGGCGGGAGTCCTTGATAGCTAATTATAGCTTGCACTTTGGCAATAATAATCAAACTTCACAGATTCAATCCAGTACACTCCAAGGGATTGTGTACCAAGTTTAAGGTCTAAGCGATATACCAGTTTTGAGAAATTCAATATTTAATAATGGAAATGGTACAAATTATGGAATAATTAAAAAATTATTCATCGTAGAGACTGAAAACTTGGTATACAATCCCTCAGTGTTCATGGAATTAAATATGTGCAGTTTGCTGACTATCCGTATAGCAGAAGGTGCACGTTTTTATAACAATTGCACGCTGGCGGGAGTCCTTGATAGCTAATTATAGCTTGCACTTTGGCAATAATAATCAAACTTCACAGATTCAATCCAGTACACTCCAAGGGATTGTGTACCAAGTTTAAGGTCTAAGCGATATACCAGTTTTGAGAAATTCAATATTTAATAATGGAAATGGTACAAATTATGGAATAATTAAAAAATTATTCATCGTGGAGACTGAAAACTTGGTATACAATCCCTCAGCGTGCATGGCATGACTGCAGCTCTCGATTACTGAATTCTATGAATGTGGGTATGAAGTGACAAACTGCTAAATATTTCTACCAGGATTAAGTACAGCATAATATATTATATTTATAATATGCTTTGATAATTACCATAATTCTTCTTCGCTAAAATCTTCGCCAGAACTTTTCAGTACTGCATCAGCAAGGCTTACTTCACTGCTACTTCCGTCTCTTTCCAAAAGTAAATTAGATAGTTTTTGCAATGTGTATTTCAATAATTGGCTGTTTTATTCAATTGTCAATTTCAAAAAAGTTACGTTGTTTCTTGATTCAAGTTGTACTACAATATTCTCAATTTCTTTTAATAGTAAATTATTCAGTACTTTGATCTGAAAAAAGGTTATGAATTGTCGCGTATAAATTAACTATCTTATGAACGGCAGTATTCATATATATAATTAACTTGTTCACTTTTTTAAAAGATGTAATATTTATTAATTCTGCAGAACAAAAAAACTTACCTTGAACAAAAAAGAACTCTGAAACTAAAACACGTACTTCCATGGTGCAACCATAGCCTAACTCTTTTTATTCTTTCTATGTCCAGTGAAAACACAGGGTTAGGGGAACTTTACACGTTCAGGTACTTTTACCGGAGACGCTCCAGAATGCGCACGGTAAAATCGCATCGCCCAGCACGAGAAAAATACTGCTGGCAAAAAAGGACCCTCGCTCAGTAGAGTAAAATTACAGTTAATCTGTACTTTCACACAATCGATGTAACTTTGCATCGTTCAAGAGTGTAATTTTGCCATAAAAATACGGCGATCTTCCGCAAAATTTTTTACAGTGTACGACAAATCTGGTCTTCAAGAACTCTTTAAAGCTTTTTGTTAATTGATCCCTCAAACTTCGTACATAAATCGCTCTCGTACGACTTTTTACAACACTGGATTTGGAGCTAACGCATTGAGCTAGTTGTTGAATTCTATCTAATTCAGTATCTATAGCAGGTAGAGTGCAAAAACTATTTTTTAAGCCCGCCGTTTTAACCGTGTCCAAAAAATTATAAATTCTAAAGTCCGTAGTATTCGACAGCTCCATTTTAAAACTTCACTTTACTTGCTGTACTAAAGATACGTTTAACAATACACAAATTGTCGGTGAACGAGTGGTGAAAATAAGTTTAACAGAGGCAAAAGCTGTAGTACACGCTTCGCTGTCAGAAATGAAAATAAACGAAAATATATCTCCAGCTGGAAATTTAAACCTTTTCCTGAATTACTTTCCCCACTTTTCTTCCGTTCCTTGCTTCCTTTATGCACCTTCTTCTTCATTTTCGCGAAAACTGTTTTACAACCGTCTAGCACAATATTTAAATCCATTTTGATCTTGTATTATAAAATTTATCTGACGGAAATTAATAGGTCATTATTGTATACACATAATACCTACCAGGCAATTAAGACTTCGCTACAGGATCACTGCTCTGACTCATACCTCATTAAAGGGTAGCTAACAGGAGTGAGCTCGTTCTAGCATAATGATTACGTCATTATCGTTTAGCTTTGTGTGTACATATTTCTTATATCTTCTTATACTTTCTTTCTAACAAATATTTTCGTATGGTATTTGAAAATATACAGTCGTCTTTTCTTGTACTTTCTTTCTATGATTAATCATACAGCAGTACTTTATCTTTACCCTCTCTACTACTAAACGGCTTATAGTACATATTCTCGCAGTATATAAGGGAATGCTAAATGTGCTTCTGCAGTATTCACCTAAGCGCGAGCTCAGCAAGAACGTACGTGAACAGTGTAGTGTTCAGTACGCGTAACATACAATTTAAAGTGCTCTTTTACAGTGATGTTTTATTTTCAAAAATCATGAGTAACAACACGCTGTTCAAAGATAAAAAGCCTCAATATATTCAAATGGCCTCTTATAATTCCGAATTCAGAAGAAATGAAAGGAAAAAATTAAGAATAATGAAGGACATTAGTTTAACTTTTACCTATCGATCCCGGACTTGAGCCCCCAGAAATGTGTGACGTCCTAAGTGAACGTCTTATTTCGAATTATTTATTTTACGCCTACACTCTCGTGCAATAGCGTTGGATTAGGTAATTATATTATAACAATGCTTATTCTAGGGGAAATGACAATGTGAGAGACTAGGAAGGAAAGGATTGAGAAAAATGTACAAGGCTCACTTCCAATACTGGGAGGCCAAATGTACACTTCTTGGCAGAATATAATATAATATTATAACGATAGTGTGAAGAGCAGAATTGTAGAAATAGATTTAGACAGTAAATAATGGTGAACTTAATATTTCTTTTCAGTAGTACGCGGAAAGTAGTTTGCCGCGCTACCGGTGCAAGTGCTTCATCATCATAGTCAGTTCCAAATTTTTTAGAAAATCCTTGAGATGCCCAATAAACTTGATGGATTTTAACTATTAGCATGTCGATAGAGGATTCAAGCATTACGAATAGCAGTGCCAGTGATGAGCCAAAGACTACCTTTCGATACCATTCGAGCCCTCGTCTTAGAGTACATTCACATCCTGACAGCTGATATTAACACCTTTGTAGCTACTGCTTTCAAATATTGCGCGCTATAAAACCGTTTAAATATTAATACTAAATAAGGAAAACAATAGACAAGAGTGAAATTGAATTTCAGAGACTTAACAAAACGCACTACTTGTCTTATGCGATAAAACAAAGATACAAATAGCACGACTGCGCCCGCCAAGGACTTAAAATTTTAACACACACGCACGAAAACGCAACTTAGACTGGACTTAAAATACATTTAGAATTCGAGACGCAGCCACCCTCGTAGCCGATCAACCCGCCGGTCCTCGCCGATCATCGTCGATCGCTGGAAAAAGCCGCCCTTTTTCCCACTCTTCACGCACTTCGTCGCACATCGCCCGCTTGTCCGATAGTCGAAATGCAGTTCTCAACTATTTCGCTCGCATAGTCATGTACAGCTTATATACAACGCGTTTACTATTCCCGCATTTGCCCTGGCATAAGCCAGTGACGCAGGAAAAACTCACGTATCTTTCTTACGATGAGAAAACCTACATCAGAAACAGTAAATTACAAAAGTCGCTGCGTGTCGCACCGCATCGTCGACCACTCAAGTTCGTTCGCGTCTAGCTTGACATCACCACGTGCACGTCCGCCGGACCGAAACTTCGCATCTGGCCCGCTCTTCTTCAGGCGTATACCATTCCGGGCAACCTGTCCCTGTGGCGCCCTCTGAGCACGAGAAAAACATCTTCGCCTTCTCGCCACGTTACTACACTAGCTACTCGTAGCCTCTCCTTTTACAAGTCGATCGCGACTTCCGAAGAGTAAAAGCGGCCCCCGGCGATCCACTAAAAGCGACGTGCACACGAGCCTACGCAGCGGCGGGACGCCTGTCTAAGGAAGCATGCAGAGTTTCAATCCGACGTCATGCACGTAGGGAACACCACTGTAAGTTTTTGAATCGCTGTGACGTACCGGATTATTTGTTAAAATAATCAAGTATGCTGCGGTTTTTCCTACTGCGTGCCGAGCGGTTTGAAAGAGTAGGTTTGGGTGGCGTGGCGTGAAAATGTGCCCCTTGCGGAAAAAGATCGTGTTTTAAAAGATTAAAAGATGTATATATTTTATATTCTTACCTTGCTTTTTATTTGAAGCTTGTCACAATTTATATAATTATTTGGTCGGAGGCAATCTGGCCTTTACGGAATAATAATATTCTTTGATTTGATTTTATAAAGAAAATGGCTGGACTTAGCAGCAAAACTTTAAACTTGTACGTTAACTATTATTTCATCCAGCTTCTACTGGATACTGACGAAAACTAAATGACACTGAGCTGTGCGCCCGGGTAGACTAAATACACCTTTCGGCGGCGGCGGTCGTAGCGCTAATTGCAGGGGTTGTATACAAAAAAACACTCATTACGTGTCGATTAAACATAAGACGTTCTTGGCACAATTAAGCAATAAACTTATTCTACGAATTCTTATTTTATTTCGGCAAGTTTTCCTACTTGCCTAAAATAGCAATTCGTCTCGGGGGATTTACATTGTTGTCGGGCTTAAGAAATGTAAAACATGTGATACGTCACAGAAAAATTTAAATAAAATAATAAAAAGAATTTTTATATACAAAACCAGGATGTTACATCGCCATCTCTCATATAGTTGCGATTATTTACTCCATTTTTATTTGAACGTTGAAACATCGTATAATTGTATCTATTATACTTGCACGTTATCAGATGGTCCAACATGATTAGCATGGCATTTTCCGCTATTCACGTGAGCTTCATACCACTTTTTATACTCTGCAGTATCTAGCTTGCTCTCCCAAGCTTTGCAATCGTGGCAATAGGAACTTTTTACAAAAATATCGACGACTTTTCCCGCATAATGTCCAATCAAGGACGCGACACCATATAACGAAGAGAATCCTCGTTTTTTCCACGTTCCGTCACCTGATACGTTCAATTCTGATGTATCTTGAATATTATTTGCTTTGTACGTTGCTTCTTTCTTTTCTTTTACATCAGAAGAAAAAACGTTACTCGCAATATTTTTTATACTTGCACACATTTTCTTTATATATGAATTATAACATGGTTTTGATAAGAAATAACTTGACAAACCTATTAGACCGCGAAACTTATTACATCCGGCTAATCCTAAGCCTAACACGCACATCACAAAAGCAAATCGATTATTCACTTCATATACACCAAACTCAATTTTTTCATTAAATGGAACATCGCAAGGATGTTTACATTTTTCACATTTAACTTTGATGCTGAATCCAAGACCTTCATTTCTGCATGATTAAAAAGCAACTTTTCCATCATAATTTACACATTTTACTAATGTAGAAATGGTTGAAAAAACTAGAAGATAATCTACGATTGTATAATGTTTTTGTTACGGATAGCGGCAAAATCCAATGCAATATCGCGATAAAGACACAACAGCGAATGTACGAAAAGGGGGGACTCAAGTTTCAAATAGAGCGATGACTCGGACGACCGCTTTGTTAAGTGTGAGTTTCTCGCGCGATGCGATTCGTCCAATTATTCGAATGTTATGCGATCATATAAGATCCAGTAAAAAGGATGTTTGGCATATTGCGATATATTTGTAATGTTCTTATAATTGTAAGTTTATAATAAAATGTAACGAAAATAATTTGCGTATTTTATGTAAGTCAAAAAACTAGCGAAAGCGAAATATTATGTATCTGTTTATCATTGAATATCCATATAGGAATGAACATCTTTAATTATCATATGTATATAATATCTTCATGTTGGAGTTACCACTAGAGCACTTGATGCACTATATTAAGCAGTGTGTGCTACGCGCATGCGCACGGCTGCTGTTCCTTGGGCTGCAAGCGCTCGAACAGTAAGCCTTCAACCCCGGTTGTTCTGTTCTTGCCTTTTCTTTTACTAGATTATAAAATAAAGCTTCGGTACATTCTTACCTTGATTTCTGCTTCGTTACTTTCACCTAATCCCATCACTTCCTAATAATAATAATATTGTTTAATAATAATATTCGGTCTAAGAAGCAAAAATATAATTGAGCTTGAAATTAGTAATTAAATATTTGATAACTGCGTTAATTATACTCATATAATGTATAAAAAATACGAAATAAATAAATTGATTGTAAAGGAAAGCCCAAGTAGAAAAAAGAAGCGAAATATCTAGTATACTTTGCATAGATAGAACTATATAAATAAATAAATATACGTGTTTCTAGAAATATCTAGTATACTTTGTATAGATAGAACTATATAAATAAATAAATATACGTGTTCCTAGGAATCCGCGGAAAGCCCTGGCCATCCGCACCGGCGGCGTAATAGGCCAAGCAACAGAGCATTTTAGCTTGACAAAATTAATAGCAGGATCGGACCAATGTCATTATGTCTGGAAATAGTTGCTGATAGTGGGTGCATAGTTTGATACTACAATTTTCAATTTGTTTTTTTGTAATTAGCGATTATTTATGAAAAAAAGTCATTTTTCGCGTTTTTTGCATATAACTTCGAAACTATTTATCCGATAGTAATACTGTCAACAGACGATTTGTAGAGAATAAAAAGTATTTTGTATCGATAATTTTAAGCTATTTCTTGTATAAAACACTTTGAATAAATAGATTTATTAATAAAAGATTTGAATTTAATAAAATCATCCAAAATATATATATACACATACACATAAAAGCGAATGCAACAAATCACATGGTAATGCACCTCGCCGCTAGTATCTAGTAACGTATAGCATACCCTACGATTTCTATATATTCTGAACCTCGAGGGCCATTTTAGCTTGCGTACCTCAGAATTATAGAATAACAAGATTAGTAATGCACCTCGCCATTATTATATGAAAGCGTAAAGCATACTAAAGTAATGTTTATAGATATACGCCTCGAGATTAATATTTAAGCACGAACAGTATATACTAGTAAATAAAACTACTTTTGAACCTCGCGGGCTATCTTAATCTTCGTATCTCAACGAATAACGAATAAAATTCCAGTAATTACAATCAATGTCCTAAAAGAGAAAAAGAAAGTCATTTCTAAGAATTGAAGAAAAGTCAAGAGTCCTCATATGCTTACCCCATTAGCCAGATGTATTGTCAATTGTTAGCAATTTGACATACACGTTTTGCTATCGATTTCCTTAACCCATTAACGCCCAAACGGACACAATTTTTCGTCCTTTTTGGAGCGTCAATTTCGAAGGGAAATTAATGAAATCACTCAATAAAAACCACTTATCCTAATGTTTTCAGATGTGATCTTTCGATTTCCGGGGTTAGAATTGTGATTAAATGCTCTAGAAAAAAATATGGCTGACTTTATGGAGAAAAGTACTGAAAATTTGGGGATTTCTTTTTTTTAATATTTTTTTAGTCGAAAAAGTGCTCTAACCTACTCCGGATTGTGGAGGGAGGTGGAGGCAATAGTTGGAGTTGCTGATAGAATTTTTTGTGCTGACCTCAACTGACTCTAATCTTTTCAAAATGAGGACACTGCATAAAATCTCATGAAATGTGAATTTTTCTCTAGTATTAACGAGATAATAATGTTATTGTAAGTTTTTCTTGATCCACAGTCATTTTCCTCAATCAAAACAATACTACAGAATATATTTGACTAAATTTTCAATTTTCAATGATGGCGGATTCAAAATAACGGCAGGATTTCTCAAGAAATGGCGCGTTTTTCATTATAAAAAGTAAATAGCAGTTTGTAATTTTGAAAAGATTAGAGTCAGTTGAGGATGGCACAAAAAATTCTATCATTAACTCCAACTATTGCCTCCACCTTTCTCCACAATCCGGAGTAGGTTAGAGCACTTTTTCGACTAAAAAGAAAAATATTAAAAAAAAAAATTCCCAAATTTTCAGTACTTTTCTCCATAAAGTCAGACATATTTTTTTTCTAGAGCATTTAATTACAATTCTAACCCCGGAAATCGAAAGATCACATCTGAAAACATTAGGATAAGTGGTTTTTATTGAGTGATTTCATTAATTTCCCTTCGAGATTGACGCTCCAAAAAGAACGAAAAATTTTGTCCGTTTGGGCGTTAATGGGTTAAGGTAAACGTATTCTAATTGATTCAATATTTCTGTATAGTTTTAGTAATTGGAATATTGTATGTATATTAAATTCATACATTATAAATTAAATACATTGTATTTATTACAGATTAGATTCATATTCATTTTATTTCATTTCCTCTATCCATTTATATTCTTTTAATTTAGTTTAAAAAATTATTTTACATAATGCCACCGAAAAAAAATGATGTATCATGGAAATTTAAATGTTTTAATCCTTTTCAAAAGGATAATCATAATGAAAAAAATAATATATTTCATTTAACATGTAAATTAAAAATTAAATAATTCTTCTCTCCCAGCAGAAACTAAAATTTGTATAAAATGTAATGCTAATTTTTATAAATCTCTTCGAGATTCTGATACAACCCCTCCAGTAGATAATAATTATTTTGTTTAATGTGATAATGAATATCATAAAGCCGTTGTTGCTACTCTTGATCTTATCAAAGAAAAGTTCAAACAATTTAATGATAAAAACGAAAAAATATTATTGCTTACTCTCGCTCCAAAATATTGGTCGCGCGCAGAATTAAAGTTAGAATTTAAATCGACTGAGTGAGAAGCAAGAACTGCGAAAGAATTGGTCTCAAAACATGGTATTTTAGCAACTCCAATTCCAAAAAAAGGAAAGTTACTATCTACTGAAACAAATACTTTAGTACGTAAATTTTATGAACGAGATGATATAAGTCGATTAATGCCTGGAATAAAGGGAACAAAGGATTTTATATCGGTGAAACAAGATGATGGAACTCGAGTTCACATGCAAAAACGATTATAACTTTGTAATCTTACCGAATTATATGCTCAATTCAAAACTGAGCATGAAGAATGAAAGATAGGTTTCACAAAATTTACACAATTTAGACCCCCTCACTGTGTTATAGCAGGATCCAGCGGAACTCATACAGGTTGCTTTTGTACATATCATGAAAATGTAAAATGAATGTTTAATGCTATTGATTTAAAGAATGTGACAATAGCTTTAAAAAAACCTTTGGAAAACTATCGTGATTGCATAAATGTAATTGTATATTCGGATCCGAACGATACTGGATTTCTAGGGGAGTGTAAAAATTGTCCTGGTGTAGCAGAAATTAAAAATTATTTAACAAAAGTTTTTGATGTTAAAGATATTGAAGAAATTAGGTTTGATACATGGACGCAAACTGATAGATGCACATTAAAGACTCTTTTTCTAAGCGTACGAATTAAAATTTACCGTACTGTAATTTTACTTACAAAATTTAAGAAATTCTTATGGTTTTTCAATAAATATCTTTTGTATGCAACATTTCATTTGGACAATATATACCAAAATGTTATTTCTTTGAATAAAATACGTATTCCAACCTGATATTACTATTTAATGTTTTAAACATTCTACTTATGGAACCAAGATAAAATTTACTTAGAGGAGTCGTCCAGTTTGGACCCACTCCTAGTACCATGGCGGCATATTACATGTTGAATTAGATTAATATTATTGATGTATTAAGTATAATTCGAGGTTGCCTTTTTTAACTTACCCCTCTGTAAGTTCTTGCAAAAATAATGTACAAGTCACTATACTTCGAGTCAAAAGTTAATTTTCAAAGCTGATCCATCTTCCCATGAATAAGCTTTTGCCTTAATAGGAATGAGTACACCCAACGGTAAAACCAACGGTTTTTCCGAATGTGCTTTTAAATAACAACTTTTTCATAGGCGTAAGAAACAAAATCGCATTTGAAGTTATATTCTTGTTGACTTTTCGTTGACTTGACATTCTTACGCCTATATGAAAAGTTGCTACTGAGGGGTACGTACAAAAAACTTTATTCATATGAAAATTATATCAATATTAAAATGGTGTTCAGATAATTCAATTCTATAGATCGAAAATTACAATTTAAGCCATTGCAGATGTTGTAAAATCATTTATAATTATAAATACATTCGAAAACACATTTGAATGAATTTTTACAAAGTTGCATATTGTAGCATAATGCACATGTTTTTATTTTATTTTATAATTTTTAATACTGTTTCATAAAAAGGACACAATTAAGAGGGTATTTTATATAGGGAACTTTTACCTTACTGAAAATTCGAGCTCGGATAATCAATAACCATAACTTTTTTTATGTAATATTTCATTTGGACAATAGGCTGGGTGCACGTAGACTTCAGCGCCCTCAGGTAGAGGAAAGACGACTTCTAATTTTAATCTGAAACACGTTGAAAGCTCCGAAAAATTGTTTCGTAAGAAACCAAAAGTTATTATTTTATCCATTTTATGTACAAAACCGCAGTTATATACATGGGCAAATCCGCCAAACTTTTAAGGTTAACCTTTAGTGTTTGAACTGTAAAACTGTTAAACATTTTATTATTAGTTATTAATATATTCCAAGTAATCTTTTCTTTATTTCTGCATATCATTATCAACATATTGGTACAGCATAGACCTTATATTTGGATTTTATCGCATATAGGTACGTTCCTACAAAAGTTTTAAAACCGTTGCGGAAACGTTGCCGAACCCTTGAAATGTCCGTTTTTGCGTTTCAAAAGAAATCTTGTAGAATCGTTTCTGCGACGTTACTATCTACCTCAAGCTATTTAACGTGCTACTTGGTCCTTTGTAAATACGTTTCTACAACGTTTCTCTCTCTGCCACATACGAATGGCATAACTCTCAAAATTCACAATATGAATTTAACGGCAAACAAAGCCTCATACACTCAGATTATAGTAAAGTTTTTCAAGTCTTGGACAGTTTACGACAACAAAACTTTGACAAAATTAAATGCCAAGAATCAAACGCTTGTTTTATTCGTAACGATATTTCCACATCTCTTACACAATCTCAGCCACAAAAATAGCCTTAAGTCTTATTAAGAGAATTTCCATGCAATTAACCAATATTTACAAACAAATAAGTGAAATCTTGAATCACAAAAAATACATATTTCGAACCAGCGTGATAAAACGGGTGTTTAACAATATTGTCGAAAAATCTGGTTTGAGATTACCTTTAGATATACAAAAATTAAATTCAGCTACTTTAGCTGAAGCATCCGACTTTTACATTATATCAATGAACGGCGTAAACTGTAATCGACATTGTTTTTCCGTTAATCGATTCCGAAACTTACTCCGCATACAAACTTATACGTTTTCCAGCATTTCAGAAGTCAGCTATGCACCCACACGTAGCTGCATATATTAATACGCGAAGCGATTATATTGCGACATCCGGTAACAATGACACGCATTTTTATATGAGCGAATCGGAACTTCAAAATTGCAAGGAATTAAATGATAAATATTTATGCACGAATGATATAGAGTTCATCACATAAGCGACGTGCGAATATACTTTATTGAAAACACCTACATACAAAGCATTGCAAGGTTGCGATATCGAGTTAACACTAGAAAAACAAAATTATATCATAAAAACAAATAATCCATCCATTTGGCTTTTTTCAACAAGCAACAATAACACGATTTTCAGCAAATGTGAAAACTCAATTGTTTATGCACCATTTAATGGATCAGAAATAATTGAGTTACCACCCACATGTACAATTAACGTTCAAAATGAATATTATCTAGGGGCAAAGGGGTTCGTAAAGAAACTCACACCAATAATTCCACCATTACAATTATCTATACACAAAATTGATACGATATTGCAAGCCGAGAAAAACCATCAGAATAACGGCTCTAGTCAGACTCATATAACACAGAATATACCACATAATCCAATTTACTTCCGTGAGCATTTAGAAAACTATGTACAAATCGCATTATACGTAGGTTCAATGATTACAATAATAATCAGAATATTAATACTTTCCACTAAAACATTACTGTACTGTACCAAGCGACAGGTACAAAAAGTTGATACTAACAATACGTACATACCAATGACGCCTTTAGATAAAAACATAAGATTAAGCTTCACCGGCTTCCCTTTATACGCGTCTCCGAGGCACTGCCCGCCGAAAAGAGTGCACGATTATGTAGATATACCGGAGAATAATACACAAACCTTGTGAAACAAATGTGCAATGCGAACGAGTAATTGTTATAAATAAATTATCTACCTCACTAATAGTCTGTACTATTATATTAGCAATTGTTATAAATTACCTTAATCACGTACTCGTTATTACTCTTTCGCCTTTTAATAAATATTGTTACTAGCTAAAATGCCAAACATTGTTGTAATCGATAAACACTTATTCACATATGAAACAAAGAACGCTAAAATAATAACGAATTTTGACCAGCGGAACCAGCAAGGCGCCACGAGAGGGGCAGAGAGAAACCAAAAAAACACACTTAAGCTACTACCTTCCCTTACCTTCCACTTCCCCTTACTTCAAAGAAAACCGAGAATTTTTCCCGCGACACAGCAGAGGCACACGGCAGAGCATTCGACCATGGACTCTCACAGCCTCAACATTGGCAGCAACCACTTTTCGGCATCATACAATTGGCGGTTAACCTGAAATGCCGCTAATTAAGTTTTTCAGGGAAGCGATGGCCATACTTGCCGCACAGCGAGAAGGCCGGGAATTGTCCCGACGAGGACAAATCAGTTTTGTAGCGTATATCGCTTATTACTGCAGCATTTTTATCAGGGAGGCGACGTCATTGGCGCTCGAAGCAATCCAATTTAGTCGCAGGATACTTAGAAGCGCGAACGACCTTAACCAGCATCCGGACTTCAGCGAGACGACCTACGACTCAGACGAAGAAGACGACCACATCTACGAGGAACTTTTTCAAGACAACATTCTGAAGGAAATCATGCGCCAGTACCGCCTGGCTCAGCTACGAGAGCAAGGTAGGAGAATACGCGCAGCCATATACGCCGCAGAACTCAGAGAGGCCGAGAACGAGAGCAGGGGAGTCACCTACGGTTACCTCTCGGAATAACAGCAATTCGGAGGCGAGGGCTTCGCCAACAAAAGCACATACGGCGTATGCCAAATATGTAGAGATGATCTTCCTGTCTGGAGAGGATGTTCAGAGTGCGCGTTGAAATTTTTTAGGCACAGAGGTCACGACATCTTTATTACAGCTATGGAATGCACCAATACTCAACATCAACAAGAATTGCAAATAAATTTATGTTATGAAACAATAACAAATCAACTACTTAATGGATCAGAAATAATTGAGTTACCACCCACATGTACAATTAACGTTCAAAATGAATATTATCTAGGGGCAAAGGGGTTCGTAAAGAAACTCACACCAATAATTCCACCATTACAATTATCTATACACAAAATTGATACGATATTGCAAGCCGAGAAAAACCATCAGAATAACGGCTCTAGTCAGACACATATAACACAGAATATACCACATAATCCAATTTACTTCCGTGAGCATTTAGAAAACTATGTACAAATCGCATTATACGTAGGTTCAATGATTACAATAATAATCAAAATATTAATACTTTCCACTACAACATTACTGTACTGTACCAAGCGACAGGTACAAAAAGTTGATACTAACAATACGTACATACCAATGACGCCTTTAGATAAAAACATAAGATTAAGCTTCACCGGCTTCCCTTTATATGCGTCTCCGAGGCACTGCCCGCCGAAAAGAGTGCACGATTATGTAGATATACCGGAGAATAATACACAAACCCTGTGAAACAAATGTGCAATGCGAACGAGTAATTGTTATAAATAAATTATCTACCTCACTAATAGTCTGTACTATTATATTAGCAATTGTTATAAATTACCTTAATCACGTACTCGTTATTACTCTTTCGCCTTTTAATAAATATTGTTACTAGCTAAAATGCCAAACATTGTTATAATCGATAAACACTTATTCACATATGAAACAAAGAACGCTAAAATAATAACGAATTTAGACCAGCGGAACCGGCAAGGCGCCACGAGAGGGGCAGAGAGAAAACAAAAAAAAACACTTAAGCTACTACCTTCCCTTACCTTCCACTTCCCCTTACTTCAAAGAAAACCGAGAATTTTTCCCGCGACACAGCAGAGGCACACGGCAGAGCATTCGACCATGGACTCTCACAGCCTCAACATTGGCAGCAACCACTTTTCGGCATCATACAATTGGCGGTTAACCTGAAATGCCGCTAATTAAGTTTGTCAGGGAAGCGATGGCCATACTTGCCGCACAGCGAGAAGGCCGGGAATTGTCCCGACGAGGACAAATCAGTTTTGTAGCGTATATCGCTTATTACTGCAGCATTTTTATCAGGGAGGCGACGTCATTGGCGCTCGAAGCAATCCAATTTAGTCGCAGGATACTTAGAAGCGCGAACGACCTTAACCAGCATCCGGACTTCAGCGAGACGACCTACGACTCAGACGAAGAAGACGACCACATCTACGAGGAACTTTTTCAAGACAACATTCTGAAGGAAATCATGCGCCAGTACCGCCTGGCTCAGCTACGAGAGCAAGGTAGGAGAATACGCGCAGCCATATACGCCGCAGAACTCAGAGAGGCCGAGAACGAGAGCAGGGGAGTCACCTACGGTTACCTCTCGGAATAACAGCAATTCGGAGGCGAGGGCTTCGCCAACAAAAGCACATACGGCGTATGCCAAATATGTAGAGATGATCTTCCTGTCTGGAGAGGATGTTCAGAGTGCGCGTTGAAATTTTTTAGGCACAGAGGTCACGACATCTTTATTACAGCTATGGAATGCACCAATACTCAACATCAACAAGAATTGCAAATAAATTTATGTTATGAAACAATAACAAATCAACTACTTAATGGATCAGAAATAATTGAGTTACCACCCACATGTACAATTAACGTTCAAAATGAATATTATCTAGGGGCAAAGGGGTTCGTAAAGAAACTCACACCAATAATTCCACCATTACAATTATCTATACACAAAATTGATACGATATTGCAAGCCGAGAAAAACCATCAGAATAACGGCTCTAGTCAGACACATATAACACAGAATATACCACATAATCCAATTTACTTCCGTGAGCATTTAGAAAACTATGTACAAATCGCATTATACGTAGGTTCAATGATTACAATAATAATCAAAATATTAATACTTTCCACTACAACATTACTGTACTGTACCAAGCGACAGGTACAAAAAGTTGATACTAACAATACGTACATACCAATGACGCCTTTAGATAAAAACATAAGATTAAGCTTCACCGGCTTCCCTTTATATGCGTCTCCGAGGCACTGCCCGCCGAAAAGAGTGCACGATTATGTAGATATACCGGAGAATAATACACAAACCCTGTGAAACAAATGTGCAATGCGAACGAGTAATTGTTATAAATAAATTATCTACCTCACTAATAGTCTGTACTATTATATTAGCAATTGTTATAAATTACCTTAATCACGTACTCGTTATTACTCTTTCGCCTTTTAATAAATATTGTTACTAGCTAAAATGCCAAACATTGTTATAATCGATAAACACTTATTCACATATGAAACAAAGAACGCTAAAATAATAACGAATTTAGACCAGCGGAACCGGCAAGGCGCCACGAGAGGGGCAGAGAGAAAACAAAAAAAAACACTTAAGCTACTACCTTCCCTTACCTTCCACTTCCCCTTACTTCAAAGAAAACCGAGAATTTTTCCCGCGACACAGCAGAGGCACACGGCAGAGCATTCGACCATGGACTCTCACAGCCTCAACATTGGCAGCAACCACTTTTCGGCATCATACAATTGGCGGTTAACCTGAAATGCCGCTAATTAAGTTTGTCAGGGAAGCGATGGCCATACTTGCCGCACAGCGAGAAGGCCGGGAATTGTCCCGACGAGGACAAATCAGTTTTGTAGCGTATATCGCTTATTACTGCAGCATTTTTATCAGGGAGGCGACGTCATTGGCGCTCGAAGCAATCCAATTTAGTCGCAGGATACTTAGAAGCGCGAACGACCTTAACCAGCATCCGGACTTCAGCGAGACGACCTACGACTCAGACGAAGAAGACGACCACATCTACGAGGAACTTTTTCAAGACAACATTCTGAAGGAAATCATGCGCCAGTACCGCCTGGCTCAGCTACGAGAGCAAGGTAGGAGAATACGCGCAGCCATATACGCCGCAGAACTCAGAGAGGCCGAGAACGAGAGCAGGGGAGTCACCTACGGTTACCTCTCGGAATAACAGCAATTCGGAGGCGAGGGCTTCGCCAACAAAAGCACATACGGCGTATGCCAAATATGTAGAGATGATCTTCCTGTCTGGAGAGGATGTTCAGAGTGCGCGTTGAAATTTGTTAGGCACAGAGGTCACGACATCTTTATTACAGCTATGGAATGCACCAATACTCAACATCAACAAGAATTACAAATAAATTTATGTTATGAAACAATAACAAATCAACTACGACTATAAGAACAACGACGAGCACAGCAGCTCAGCGGAATTAATCCTGCACGCAGAGTCGTTTAAGTTCATGATAGAACTGTTTCTGCACGAAATCGGCAAGCACAAGGGCCACAAGATGAGAAACTATACCTGAACCGCACGTGGGAGCAGATCGTCGCTAAGCATCGATCCAAGGAGCTGCAGAATCTGCGCCGAACCGAATTGCACACGAGCGCCTTCATCGCCTACGAGACGGCGAATCGCGCGGTGTATCAATGGCTGCGAAATGCCTGGAAAAAGGGGATCAGCAGGTCGCTGAACGATGCGAGCGTCCGACACGAAAGCACGAGACACTTCGAGTGCGATTGCGACGAAGTCCTGGGACTCGGACGAGGCGACGAGTGTCGAGAATTTAATAATTTTGTAAAAAAAAATCGTTTTCCTTTTTCCGACGATAACGTAAGTAAATCGGCAGTATTTTATTTGAAAATTTCTAAAAAGGTAATCAATAAGAGGGAAATTCTTTAAATTACTAAATATATTTAAAATCTAGGAAATTTAATTTGCGAAATTAAGGTTACTTAAAACAAATATAAAATTAAATGTGTTTCAGGAAGACATGTAGGCAGCACTATCTTCGACAAAATATGATAATTTTTTTGAAGGGTATATATGGAGATTAATGGTAAACTTTACTAGTGGGAACAAAATACTAGTTCCCATCTAGCTGTAAAGAGAGAAAACATACAATTTGATTGGTAAATTAAGACCACTATGCCATTCTATATTAAATAAAATGATGAATTTATCGCTGGTATTAAGTATGGATTTCATTTAATTCGATTATCGGTCTCTACGAGCACATTTCTTTTATAATTTTGTACCTATCTCATTCTCTCTAATGGAGAGGTGATGAAAATATAATCTCTACCATCTCCATAGTAGCACTTTGCGAGAAGGCAAATGTAATCAATAAGAGGGAAATGCTTTAAATTACAAAGTACATTTAAAATCTAAGAAATTTAATTTGCGAAAACAAGGTTTCTGAACGCAAATATAAAATTAAATGTGTTTCGCTCCGTACTGCCTACTGGGCTGGTCAGGAAGACATATAGGCAACACTATCTCCGACACAATATGATAAATTTTTTTATGGGTATATATGGATATTAATGGTAAAATTTACTAGTGGGAATAAAATACTAGTTCCCATCTAGCGGTAAAGAGAGAAAACATACAAATTGATTGACAAATTAAGACCACAATGCCATTCAATATTAAATAACATGATGAATTTATCGCCCATAATACGTATAGATTTCATTTATTTTGACTCTATCGGTCTCTACGAGCACATTTCTCTTAATATATATATATATAGAGAGAGAGAGAGAGAGAGAGAGATTGACTCATTATTTATGCTATGTTGAAATCGTCCGCTTCTATTCGTTTATTCCGGAATTGCAAGTATTCAAAAAACTATTCAACAAGTAGAAAAATATCACTATAACTATAAAGAAGGGTAATAATTAAAGTGGCTAATGTATACAATGTTTATTCCATTTATACACATAAATGTTTATAATATTTAATATAAATATTTCCCGTATATCAATCTGCACCGCGATATATTCAATGTATATCGAATTTTTAATTTCTAATTTCAATAGTTCAATTGGAAAAAGAGAATATTATGTCAATCCAAGGACAATGTAATGTAATATACTAAATTTCATAAAATGGCAGCGAAATATTTTCCCCTACTCTTCATATATTAAAACTTATTAATCTAGGTCATATTTGGGAAGCTCAGTTTTCTAAATTACTCGAAGTACACACTATAATAATAAAATCGTAAACCCTAAACCCTAAACTAAACATTTTGCAATAAAAAGTTTTCATAATAAAATCGTAAACCCTAAATCCAATGACCCCAAGCTGAACATTTTGTAATTAAAAAATTTTCCTATTAAATCGTGGGCAATCAAAAGTAAACAAATTTATATAATAGAATTATTAACCTTAAACCCTAAACTCAAACTGAGTAATTTTCAATAAAAAATTTTATAATAAAATCATAAACCTAAACCCTAATCCTAACTACTCCAAACGGACCATTTTGCAATTAAAAAGTTTTAATAATTAAACCATACATTCTAAACCCAAATCCCTACGATCCCAATTAAACTTTTTTCTTTTTTCCTTTTTTAATAATACATAAGTTTGGATTATGTGATTTGAAAAACTCCAAATTATCGATGGCAAATTGGTTTATGATTCCTAGTCTGATGACTCTTCAGATAGATTGATTGTTTACAAATTTTGTAACAAAATGATTTGGGATAATAAATGCGTGACAAGAATGATAATTAATCTATATTTATTTCTACTACTTAATTACAGATACACTGAAAAAAAAATTTGTTGAATCTAAGTAAACGTTTCCTTGAATCGTACTAAGAAAAGATTTATTTGATAATAGTAAATATTTAATTATGTTTAGACTGGTATTCATCAATTCAATAAATATTTACTAAATTTAAGAAATATTTACTTTATTTAAGTAAATCTTTTCTTAGTACGATTCAAGGAAACGTTTACTTAGATTTAACAAATTTTTTTTTCAGTGTACGGTTGTATAAAAAAGGGGTGCAAAACTAAATTATATATTGATGCAAGTCATGATGTTAAAACAATAAGATTGTCAAGTGATCCACATACGCTGGCGTGAAAAATTACACGATTAATCACATGATTTATCATGTGACAAATCAGGTGATTTCTCACTTGATTTAGCAGGTGATTTCTCACTTGATTCAGCAGGTGATTTCTCACTTGATTTAGCAGGTGACTTTTTGGCGTGATTTCTCACGGGATAAATCACGTGAGAAATCACCTGACCAAATTATTTATTATTAAAAATTATATTTATAAATAAAATTATAAATGCAATGAAAAATATTGCTTAAAATGTTTAAGTAAAATGAAAATTTTATAAATAAAATAAGAAATATCATCCACAAATTTAATTGTAAAAAAATATAATATAGAAATGTATGTACACTCGACGGTAAAAATAAATGTAAATGTAGTGGTCATTTTTGTGTTCGTTTTGTTATGTGTTAAGAGGGTGTCAAAGTCAATTTTTATCCTTCCTACCTTATCGACCCGAGAATTATAAAATATTGGCTTTAATTAAAAGAATAAGTATAATTATGAAAAACTAAGAGGTCATTGCCCTCCGTAATACAATTATCTATCACTGTGCGAAGTTTCAAACAAAAACTTCAAAACCTCTACGAATGGCTTTCGAACGAAATTTGAAGGTTCGAGTCTATACTAATAGACTAATATAAATTTCGACTAATATAAATTATACGCCCCCCCCCCCCCCCCACGCCGCACATTTTGCTCTCCTCGTTCTCCTCCTCAAAATAAGGTAATAGCGTATCAAAAAATACATTATTTTGATCTTGTTTTTGCTCCTCCTTGCCCTTCCTCACCTCGCTCCCTTCCTTGCCCCCTCATACTCTCCTCAACCGCTCTCCATTGTCCAAAATGATGAAAATCAAAAAATTTTAAGTTGACATTCATCACTGCAGGACTGACCCATTTACCTGCCAAGAAGTACAATATTTATTTTCATACAGTTCATAAAAAGACGAAGAAATTATTTTTTGATAAAACCCAAAATATCACCTCTGTTGTTCCTCATGTACATAAGACCCCCCTCCCCTTGAACTAGTACTTAACAGTATTCAATTAGCTTTCATATCTAATCGTTTAACGTAATTCTTCACATATTTTAACAGCTAGGGAACGAAATCTCTCGTGCATTTTAACTTTATCGATTTTCAGTTTTCTTTTATTATACTAGTGTATGCGCGAGTAAATTTATAAACAGACTATATAAGGCTTCGTGCAATTCGCAATGTATAAAATAACGTATGCAAATATTTAGAAATTGAAAGAAGAATTGAAAATTGAACGTGAGAGTGTTAAAATACGAGTAGTTGCAGTAAAACAAATCACTATAATAATTCTCATCGTTCCTGTAATGCTTATGAAACATATACAAAACTACGAATTCGTTCGAGAGTTGATTGCTAGCCGATTTGTGAAATATTTATATAAAATGTTTCAAAACGCGTATATTGGTTTAAAATATATTTAATAAAATACGTAAAATTTATGAATGCATGCATAATTTTAATAAAACTGTAGAAAAAAAATAAAAAATTTCATTTTACAATTTTTTTATATTTATTAAAATTATTGGTTTTTTCCAAGTAGTAAGCCAAGCTATTAATAAAAAGATTATTTTAGATAAGAATACTTATAATAATTTTTATATTTATAAATTATTTAATACAACCACCTAAATTTTGAGGAAATAAAAAGCTATTTTTTCAATTTTAGACTATTAGATTCAAAAAAATGAACACAAATTAAATTTTAGTTAATTTTATGTAATTGTAATATATTTATCGGTACATATATTTTAATATAAATAAATGTGTAAATGCAAGTTAAATAATTTTAACACGTAAATTTGATGTGCAATAATGAGTAAAATGCAAATACTTGTATACCAAAACATTAACGGCTAATTAAAAAGTTATTATTAACTTTCTGATAAACTCTCTCATAAAAATGTATAATAGCAGAAATCCGTTTTGAAATCTGGAAATTTACCTGGATTGAGTCTAGGTTGAAATTCACCTGGAAATTAATGTACTTTCTAAAACTTTAAAGTGAATATCTCACTCCAAATGCAATAAGTGACTGTGTTTTCATCATTTTATAGTGACATTTCACTCAAAAATTATGAAAACACTGTCACTCATTGCATTTGGAGTGAGATTTCCAGTACAAAAATTTTAGAGAGTATATTTTAACCAAATCTAACTGAATTTAGGCTGTGTTTCAAATTGGATTTTCAAGCAAATATTTTCAACAGGGGCTGTACATGTCAGAGTACCGTAATTTTTCCAAAATCAAACGAAATGTTTTTAAATACTTAGTAGATGCTTTACATATGTGCTAATGATATATCTGCCAAAAGAATGACAAAACCAATATTTGTAGCTAAAATAAATTAAAATGCAAAAATGTTTGTGATTAATTTTTTATTTATAAAATAAATAATGTATTTTATTTTAATTTATTTAGACGATTTATTAGATATGTTCCATTTTTCAATTTCCTACTTTATAATTAATTTATATCAAGATTAATTTATAATTAAACACTTTAATTTGACATCTGTGGCCAGTTAAAACGTAATAATTTGTAACTAAGTTGTTAATAATTTGTAAGGGAAGATATTTCACAAAATATTAATTTTCATTTAAATTAAAAGAGCTTATGACATAAAAAAATTATATTCAATTGAGTTTTACTGACAAAACATATTCTTCTATTCAACTTGAATAACATTTTATCGTACGTTAAATTTTTTTTTCAGTTCAAAAGAACTGTTTAATATTGAAGCATGATTTTTTCTTTTCACTTTTAAGATGACAATTGTCATTATGAAACAGAGGCATTTTTTAGTACCAAACAAAATTATGATTTAACTGTGAATGCTTTAAAAGAAAGATTTGATAACGCAGTGACGATTCCAGGCACATTGCAGTATCACGCATTTATACCTTTCGAAAGTGTTAAACTAAAAGTGAAGAAATTTTCAAAGTCTACAAAGTACGACATTTTTGATAAAAGAGTGAAAGAGACAGAGCGAATTAAAGCCACGAAAGCTACGTACCACGTCTTGATACTACTAGGGATCCCAAATAAACTAGTTTATTTAATAAAAATGTGTCTAGATAGGGGAGAACGGGGTAATCTGGGTCACTGGCTAATTCCGGTCACCCTTATTTTCAATAATTTAAACATTTTTAGGTAATAATTCGAATAGTATATTAAACGCAACATAAAATGCAATTAATTTAATATCCAAACAACCTTCTATTCAGTTTTATTAAGGAATTATACACAATCAAAGTGTAGGCCTACATTTCTTATAAGAAATCTGGTCTTTAAAATAAGCTTTTATGAATATTATTTGTGGCTTTATGCAGTTATTTTTTGCATTTTTATTAATTTGAACAATCTAAGAATACGAAGTAGTGAAGAAAAAAGAATATAAACCTATTACTTTTTTGTCATTTTAATTTAAATTACTAAGCAGAATGGAGGTAATCCCGGTCACAATGTTATTTATATGACGCTTCCGAAAGTGAGGCTAAGAAAATGTTTCGCTGCGCTCTCAGGTAGGTTAACTTTGCTTAAGTGTTTTTGATTGAACAGTAGTTATTTCATTATATGTTTCACTATGTAAGTGCGAATAATAATGTGACCGATCATATGAAAGTTCGTATAATTGATTTAAAGAAATTTTTCACCTATAAAAGTAACTTTCTAATAGTGATCGGAATTGTACCAAGACTGACCGGTATTACCCTTTGATGTGGAGTAAATTCAGTCAAAATGCTTTTTTTATTTAGACTTATAGCTTCGATATCTTACATTTTTATATTAAACCAATAAGAAATATTTATAGTCAATGGTTTGAATTAACATAATAATTATTTAAAGTTAAAAGAAACAATTCGAAAGTGGAAATAACAAGCACGTTTGCTTAGGTGACCGGCAATACCCCATCCTCCCCTAATAGCGGGGGTATAATTCGCGCAGGAAATAGCCTATCAGAACCATTCGAAATCCACAATGGATTAAAACAAGGGGATGGGCTATTGTCACTTCTGTTTAACCAAGTACTGAAATAAGTTGTCAGGGCCATACAAGAAAGCGGGTAAGGAGTAAAACTGAACGGCTTCTTACCGCAATTGGTAGCCTATGCAGACGATATAAATATAATAGAACAGAATAGGGAAATTAACGAAAAGAAAACGGAATACATGGTCACTGACAGAACGGCACCCGTGAATGAGTATAGTGACCTGAAGGTGTTAGATAAACCTTTAAAATAGTAGAAGAATTTAAATACCTCGGCACTATAATTGACTCCAAAAATGAGACGCATAGAGAAATTAATTTGTTCGGTGGGCAAATTACTAAAATTGCGACTACTATCACGGAAGACAAAATTAGAGATATATAGGAAAATTATTATGCCAGTAGTCCTACGGATGTGAAACATGGGCATTAACTAAGCGGGTGGAGGATAGGTTCAGAGTATTTGAGAACAAAGTTATGAGAAGGATATTTGGAGGTAAAATTGATGAGTTAACTGAAGAATGGAGAATCTTACACAATAGGGAAATAAACGAGTTATACGGAAAAGCGAATATTACGAGAGTTATAAAATCTCGAAGGTGGGATGATAATGTCAGGACCGAGTTGCGAGAAATAGAATACTATGCGGAAAACTGGATCAACCTTACAAAGAATAGAGAGAAATGGCGTAATTGTGTGAACAAGGCTATGGCCTACATAGTCCCATCAGCCATGAATGGTGGCTACAATGCCTGGCCACTGTAATAATAATAATAATAATAATAAAAATAATAATTAAAAAATTTAATTGCAAAATGTTCCGCTTGGGGAAGTTAGGTTTAGGGTTTATGTTTTAATTATTCAAATTTTCGAATCGCAAAAGGCTCAACTCGGCGTAGTTGGCTTTAGGGTTTACGATTTTATTATGAAAATTGTTTATTTCTCGGCTTGGGTTAATTGGGTTAGTGTTTAGGGTTTAAGGTTAACAATTCTATTATATAAATTTGTTTACTGCCAATTGCACAACTTGGGTTTACGGTTTAGGGGCCGTTCATTACTTACGTAAGTACCCTTAGGGGGAGCGGGGGGGGGGTCTCTAAAATATCTTACGATTTCTTACCGGGGGGGGGGGGATACAGTAATTTCTTACGTAAGAAATATATTATTATGTACATAATATTAAAATTCAATATAGTAGAGAATATTGTTATTACTCTTGCATTCTACGAATATGTATAAACCGTCGTCTAAATCGTGGAAGGTGATTTCTCAACCGAATTCGACAGAAATCTAACCGTCAATCGACTTCGGTCGAGTAATACGTTATCGTTCATTTGCGCCGCTTTTGATAAGTAGTCGGCACGGACCCGCTGTGTTTTGTAATAGGCAATAATAAAAAATAGAAAAACTTATTTATTTACAAAACATTATATTTCTTCTTTTTACTTTTGCAAGTAAAGAATTTGAGCTAGAAACGAAGTATTAGTTAAAAAAACACTTCTTCACGCGATTTCTGAGTTAGCCCGTTCTTCAAACGCGAACTGACAAGGAGAGTCCACACCCTCCGGGTCACGAAATTTGATGAACTTTATATTCGATTATTAATAACTTTTTCTAGGATTAATATTTTTATATGCAACAACACTTAAATTAAAGTTCTTTTTCCGCCTAGTTTTGTTGTGTTTAGGGCCATTAATTACAGTAAAAACGTGCAGAGTTACGTTGAGAAGAAGACGTGCTTCTTTTTACTAAAATAATGTGCATTTGGGATATAATGACTTATATCTTGAGAAAACAGGCCTATTGGAAAAAACTACGGGTACTAGGCTTCATTCTAAGATACAAAAGAACACCTCCTAAAGTTTCATCAAATTTCGTGACCCGGAGGGCCTGAACTCTCTTTGTGAGTTAGCCCGTTTTTCAAGTGAAAACTGAGTTAGCCTCTTCTTCAAGCATTTCCCGAGATCCTCTCTCTCCGCACTCAACCGTAAATATTACTATCTATAAGATACACCCAACACGCATTGATCCTTCCCAAACGGATTTGAATTTAACGTATAAACTATATAAATAATACAAAGCAAGTGTATCTTTAGCAATCCAATTTTCCATTCTGCCAAGATATCACGAAATACGAGAGTAGTATATGAGGGAATATAGAAACAAGATGGCGGCGGACGTGGGTTAGAGGGAGGGTGGAAAAAGTATGACAGTGTTGGTCGGTTCGGTCATTATAGCAGTCACAACTCCGTGGCGCCGATAATGCATTACACGCCTCCCCATACACTCTCGGCCAGGCCCTACACCTCACCACCACTACCGACCCACCAGGTACCAGACACCTCGGCGCGCGGGTCAGCTATAATGACCGAGCCGACCAACACCGTCATACTTTTTCCACCCTCCCTCTGACCCACGTCCGCCGCCATCTTGTTTCTATATTCCCTCATATACTACTTACGAGAGTCGTGTCAAAATTGGAGAAGGATCTTATGGGTAAGGAAACATTTAAGAAAGTGTCTGCATCTATAATAAACGTTGTGTTTAACATCACTAATTATTGTTTTATTATGTTTTATTTAGGGTAGTATATAAAGCTAAAGATAGAAGTACCAATAGAGTGGTTGCTATGAAGAAGATAGTCTTAGAAAATGAATTTGAGGGGTTTCCAGTAACGGATATTCGAGAAATTAAAATTCTATAGCTCCTCAGGAATGAAAATATTGTACATTTGATTGAAATCTGCAGAACTTTTCGTAAGTATTTTATATTACCGAACTGATTGCGATACATGATTATATTTATGTAGTGATTGAACATTTCTTCATATTTTGTTTCATACACCATCTAGGGAAAATAACTTTACATCGATGTTTTATCTGATTCTGGAATTCTGTGAGCACGATCTTACTTACGATATATTACTTCATTTTCAAATAAGAAATTATTAATTATTTAAATTATCTATTAGTTTTCATTTTATTTAATCATTTTTTCAATTGTCAAATATAGATTCTTCATCGCGATTTGAAGCCGGCGAATATCCTCTTGACAAAAAAGGGGGTCTTGAAATAGGCAGATTTCGGTCTGGCGCGGCCTTTTAGCATCAAGAAGAATGGTGAAGAAAATCGCTTTACAAATGAATTGTATATTGTTAAAATCGCGTATGTGCAAAAATAATGATTTTGAGAAAGTAAAAAAAAACTATTTAGTACAAAAATATGGGTGATTAATAATGTTGCTACTACTTCAATAAGTTCTTCTACAGATAGTTCAACGTAATCAAAAAGTTTTTTTATATGTTGTTACTCTTGTTTTAAAAATATCAATACTCTAAGTTCATGGACATACGCTATATTAACAATATACGACTATTTAGATTTATTTTCATTTTGTTATTCGAGACTTCCGTTGTTTTTAAAATAATACAAATTAAATATATGTAAAAATGAAAGAATATAAAATTAAACCACACTTTTAAATTGTAATATATGTACCCTGGTAGAAATTTATCCCGTCCACTTTATAGATCTATGTAGAATAATCTCGCGCTGTGTAGATCTATGTAGACAAACTAGATAGTTACTATAAAGGCGTGTAACGGTCGACCCTTCTAGTTTCCCATATTATTTGCCCAGATAAAACTAGATAAGCAAAATTATGACAATAACAACCACTTAAAGGTTATGTTTTAAGAAACAGAAGCATAATCTATTATGTATTATTTTGATTTAAAGGTATTTACTTGTTATTGTTAACCTATTACCAATGTAAGTAAATGTAAATAACTTCTAAAGTGTAAGGTTATCAAATTTTAGATACATCGAGTTTTCGTATTTAAGAACTCAATAACAATATTATGTTACACACATATATTAAACAATCAAAATAAGAAAATAATCTGAATATCCAAAGAACTATATGAAGTATTAGTGCATATATTTATTTTGTTTATGTAAAATTAGTTTCCTTACATTTGATTATGTTCCATCCTAAATACAGGCTTGGTTTCAAAATCTGTATGGTTTATGTAAGAAAAACTATTTTCACACACATTTATTATCAACTGATTAATTTTCTAATTTTAAAAATAAATAATGTATTTGAGTTATTATATATATGTTCTATTTTTGTATTTCCTACTGTGATTAATTTATAATCAAACACTTTCATTTGAGATCTATGGCCAGTTAAAACATAGTAATTTGTTACTTATAAAGAAAATTATCGTCTACATGTGTTCGACTAATGTGTTTGTCTTTGAAAATGTTGCCACGGATGAGCAGTTTATGTATTATAAAAACTCACATATGGATACAAAATTATTTGTAGTTCTGAAATTAAAATTCTAGTTTTTAAATAAAGCATCTCATAAAGTACATATTTGTACAATTATTATTATTTATACATTACTTTTCAAGAAACAACTACATCAATCAATAACATTATTTTGTGATCACTGTTTTTCATATGCAAGGAACATTGTATCTAAATTTTCATTTCTTAAGTTAGATATGCTTTCTGATTACTTTTATATGTAAATAGTATGAATAGAACTATAGATCTTAGTATTATAATTGAAAATTCGCATGTTAAACTTTTTTTAACATTAATTTTTACAATAAAAGTTCTGTTCAATAAATGACATATAACCTCACAGATTTTATACGTACATATTATTATTGAGAAAACTATGTAGATCTGTGTGGATTTAACGAGTTTTGTACACTCTAGTACTATCTAGTTTGCCTATAAAGGCCGTTGTAGCGAATGTGGGCGCCACGATAAGATTTCTACCAGGGTATATTTATTTATTTAAACTGGGTTTTGTATAATAATATACAAGTATTGTGCAGGAACTAAGAGAAGTTTAAATTATAAAATAAAAATAATGTTATATTTCTAAATAAAAAATAATATTTTTCAACAAAAGACGTAAAGATGGCGTCGGGAGGAGGTGGACTACCTCCCGAACCTCCTGATATAAACTCAGAAACAACATATACATGCCATCCAAAAAATAAAGTTACAACAGTGATTTGTGTAGTGTGTGATAATATTTATCATAAAAGTGACTTTGACAAATATAAAGACAAAAAATACGTAGGGAAAGCACTTGTGGTTTGTCCTGCACACGTGGAGCTTGTTCTAACCTTAAAAGAGAATAAAATAAAATTACATGAAAATGCTAGAATTTTAATTGCTCAGATAAAAAGTGCAAAAGAAGAGAAAATAAAGAACAAAATTTTAAATGATTTAAATGTTATATCTGAAAATACACAAAAATCTGGAACGAATGAAAAACTAGATGCCACGTTACTGTCAGAAAATTCTGAACTAGAAAATCTTAATATCGAAAATCAATTACTTAAACAATTAAATAGTGAATTAATGGACAAGAATACTTAGTTAAAAAGATTATTGAAAAAAGAGAAGAATGAAGATGAATTTGAAAAAGTGCAACTAAACCAAAAAACATATGCTGATGTATTAATTAATAAATCAGTAAATAAAAAGAAAAGAGTTCCAGCAATAATTGTAGAAAATCGGAAAAAAGAGAAAAATCCTAAAGATTTTTCAAAAAAAGTGTGCAATTATTTAACAGATGATAAAAATATTCAAACTAAATATGTGAAATCAATTAATGATAATGAATTAATGATTAAAAGCTTGGATGAAAGAAGTGCTAAAACTACTTTTGATCTTTTAATAAAAAAGTTATCTAACAATTATAATGTTGTGTATGAAAAAATTGAATCGCCAAAGATGAAAATAGTTGGAGTAGATTCCACACAAATGAACCAAGATGAACTCGAAAATGATATAAATCGAAGAAATTTTAGTGAATATCAAGACAAATGTAAGATATTACACATAAATGAAATTACGACTACTAACAAGTTAAGCCTAATAATAGAAGTACCAAGAGATTTATACAAACATATAAGAGACAGCCAAAATAAAATTTTTATTGGTTATCAAAGTTGCAGAGTCTCGGATTTAATAAATATCAAGCCCTGCAATATGTGTGGAAGATTTGGGCATAATCCTCGTAATTGTGAAAATGAACCTTGTTGCATAAATTGTGCTGGATCACACATATCTTCACAATGTGATAACCTGTCCAATAAAGTATGTATCAATTGTTTTTATAGCAATACTAAATATAAAACAAATTTAGAGGTTAACCATGTAGTTAATGATACGGAAAAATGTACAATATTTAAGAAAAAACTTAATACTCGTAGATACATAAAAAACTCTACGACAACGAACTCAACTAAACCAAGAATGAAGAGTGCAATCCTCAGCAAAAATGCAACGCTCAGCAAGAATGCACCACTCAGCGCTAGTATACTATCATTAACAAGCCCAAGCACAAGCAGAAATAAAAGTAAATAATGGAGCAACATCTAGATCTCATAGAAGAATTCCAAAAAGAAGTAATTCAAGAGGAAATATCATATCTTGATCTAAAAACTCTCAATAAAAATTTGAATATAAAAGACAGCCTTATACTGTATGTTAATATTAGAAGTCTAAATGCTAACTATACAAAATTAGAAATTTTTATTAAGAGCTTGAGGATCAAACCTTATATAATTGTATGCTCAGAAACATGGTGCTTATATTATAATAATAACAAAATAAATCAAAATGATGGAGTAGTTGTATATATAAAAGATTGCGTAACAGAAATAACCGAAACAATTGAAATTGGTAAATTGAAAATATTAAATTCAAGAATAACACTAAATAGAGGTAATTCTCTTGAAATATCAACATTATATAGATGTCATAATCTATCATGTACTGAACTCATTTCCAACTTAAAATCATATATGAACGGCAAACAACCCATTAAATTTAAAACAAATTTTTGCTTACGAATGCGTATCGTATCATTATAATGAACTCAAGAATTTATACTTAACGTCTAAAAGCAAAACCAGAAATAAACTTATTATACCACCAAAATGTTCAAAAGCTGTAAGTGATAAGAGTAATCACATTAGAGCAATACAAGTTTATAACTGCTTACCAACAATTAATATAAATCTTAAAATACTAGACATATCAAAGATTTATAATAAGAAAAAATTAAAAAAATGGATAAGTACGAATATATTATAAACATCAACAAGTCACTGTTACTTTATCCAAGACAGATATGTACTTGGACACTTAGGTTTTAAGTTAGTTTTTAGTTTTACTTAGATTGTAGGTTAATTATTAAGTTATTATACACACCGGACCTATGTACAGGTAGCTCTGACTACCTCTATAGGATGTGGGTTACTCCAGATATAATTAATATATCTGGAGATTCGGGGCCTGCGGCGGCTCAGTCGGTAGAGTGTCGGATTCCCACGCCGGTGACCCGGGTTCGAATCCTAGTCTCTGCCGATTGATACAAGCACCTCTGTAAAAATTACATGTCCTTTGTTTACAAACACACCGCAGACCCCCGTCGTCGATTAGCACCACATGGAAGCACAAACATGGCGACGTTAAATAATAATAAAAAAAAAAAAAAAAAAAAATATCTGGAGATTAACTACAACATGTATTACGATGTATTACTCTGGTTAAATAAATAAATAAATAAATAGTCCACGTTGTTAAAAAGTAATTTCAAACAAAAATAAAATATAGTTTTTTTTAAACAATAATATTGCTATTTATTAATTTTATTCGCTATCAGAATCGTTCCGATCAGAAGTTTTTGGCCACTGTAATATTTTGTTAAAAAAGTCAATATGTTCAACTGGTACGTATTTGACTATTTTTTGGAAGTCAGGAAATTTTACTGATCTTATTGGTACCTTACCAGAACTGTAAGCTGGAAGTATTGGACTATTTAATGTTGTTCTAATTTTTCTCATATAGAAATGATGGAAGACATTACCATCAATGTCATTGTAAGCTAGTATAATGTCTGCTGTATTTTTATTGTATTCCAGCTGATAAAATTTACTTATAAGAAATTTCACTTTTTCATTGGCAGGTTTTCGGCTTGTCTCATATGAAACACATGAACTTTTGTATATGTCAGGCCACCACTTTTTAAAATCAATTATTTCTGCAGCATTTACGTGCTGCACTATGAATTTTCCTGGCTTTCCACTTCGAATTATTAAACTTGAATTATTAAACTAATTTCTTCGATGCTATAAATCCTATCATGTTTACTGATTTTTTTACTTATAATGCCAAAATCTCTGTCACATGGTAAAAAACTGTGACCTCGAATGGGAAAGTATTGAGTAATCTTATTAAATCTGCCTGTATCGGTTAAAAAGAGGAGGAACCTTGATACTGTTTGATTTTTATTCTGCCCAGCGCAATTATCAGAATATATTTTTAATTCCGAAATATTTTTAGGTACATTTTGAAAGTAATCTTTAAAAAATGAGCAAATTTCGTCGGGACACTTTTTATCATCGCCTTCATGATAAATATACACCGTGCTACTATTCGTCTTTATATTTGTTATATAAAATATATCAACTGTCAATTTTCTTAAATAGTATAAGTCTTGTACAGGAATCTTTGGTAATGAAATATTTTTCATATAGTGAAATGATATTGATAAAACATTACTCTCTTGTTCAGAATCCATTGATGCTTCATTTTGTATAGCGTTATAAATGTTTTTACTTTTACGTTTGTGAACTAATAATTCTGCAACGGCTTTCTTTCTAGTCACATCATTAATATGCGGAGATTTTATTTTTACATTCAACTCTTCACAAGTACAACAAGTATCAACTTGTGGCCTTCCAAATTTGTAATTGAAATTTTCACGAAAGAAATTCCAAAAATAGTAATAACTGATCTTATTGTCCGGATGTTTATTAATGTATAGTTCGAACATTTTTTTTATGGTTAAATCAGTACTAAGATAGTACACCTTTCTTTCAGAATAATGTGACTCTTTTTAAGGAAACGAATTTATGTGATTATTTAAAAGTGCTATGATATGACTAGAAACACTGTAAGATATATGTTTTCCTCGAAGGTCGTTAGGTACTTTTCCTTCTTGCTTTAATTGTCTCACTCTTCTCATTCTACCTTCTGTGATTCTGAATACTGTTAAAAATCTTTTCATACAAACATTTTCTCGTTGATCTCCATTTATAACATAATATTTAAATGAAGCTCCTTTTGTAGGTCTAAGTGATTTGTTTTTAGAACTATTGATGTTTACATTATTAACGTCTATCAGACCTTGGAGAAATAAATCTGGCTGATCTTTTGACTTTAAACTATAAAAGTTTTCAAGGATTTCCTTACAATTGGATTCACCCAAAGCATTTAAGCATTTCCTTTGACAACTGCGGAAACAGAAAACAATAGATTCAATAGGTTTTCGTTTTGTAATTCATAGGTTATGTTAGTGTCGGAGAAAAAAATTATATAAACAAAATACTATTATGTAAATCAAACTTACATGCAAAAAGTTGCTGGTTGTTTCTTTTCGAACTCCACTTTTTCTTTTGTTAGTGTCATAACTCATAGTTTTACAATATTTTATTTTCTTGTGATAATCGCAAGTATTATATTAATCAAGAATCAGTAACAGCATCAAATAAAAGCCGTTGAAATTTATAGAGATCACGAAGACGTCGAACACTAGATAGTCGTCAACTAAAGACTCAGACTCAAGCAGACACTAAGGGCTAATAATAAACATCTACTAATAAACATCATAGAAATATGAAAAATTCAGTTAACCTTAAAGTCAGGAGGTCAGCCGTTGACGCTACTCAAACACTCAGTTCTTAACTATTAAGATGATGCGTTTAACTGTTAAGAAATATTCATTTGACCGTATTCAAATCCACAAAACTTAACAATTAAGAAATATTCTTTGCCGCAAAGAATCCTTTCTCTCAGTGTAGTTGTATACATATAATTATATATAAATATCATATACAATTATATACACTTATATATGGTTTTTATAATTATATGTAGTTATGTATGGTTATATATATATATATATATATATATATATATATATATATATATATATATATATATATATATATATATATATATATATTTTTTTTTTTTTTAAATATATTCATATATGACTATATATAATTATATATAACTGTACATGATTTTTATATATACTATATATAATTATATATAACTGTACATGATTTTTATATATACTTAATATCTTATATAGGACTCATTTTTACTCGGGAGGTTTCTATATAAAATAACATATTTCTTATCATCAACAACAATAAAATATGAGTTATTTAAAATAATATTATTAATACGGAAATTATTTTATAGAGTGGCTATATTCTCAGGCAGGACTGAGCAACATAAACTATCATTCATCTCCTAATTATGCGGGTCAATTACCAAGGATGTTCGGCCAGGTGTGAAGACTTTATCTTTGTTTGATAAAATGTAAATAGTCAAAGGCTGCAGAAGAAGAGTAAGTTCAAATACTTTTCTTGTGTAAGAATGCATGTTTCTGAAAAAAATTAATCATAACAGTAAAACGGGTCTGGTTGAAAAATAATAAATAAAAGTAATTTACGTAACGAATCAAAATCAGAAACAAGTATATTGATAAATAATTAATAATTGTTAATTTGAATATCCAAATAACATCGGATGTATCCAAAGTTTATTTCGTTATCTATACAGTCTACTTACTCTGGCGGAAATAAATTTCTTGAAAAATTATCCACTTTAGTAATAAATGAAATGTAGTTTTTATATGAAAATATACCATGCATATATACCAAAATCAGTAAAAACACATCTGTCAAAGAAAGTGGACTTAAATTGCTATGCATTGAAGCCAGCAAATTAAAAAAACCATCCGTTATCGCGGTATTAGAAAATTTTTCATCGAGTTTTATTAACCTAGTATTGCTCTATAAGTCCAAAACCAAGGAATTTCGAATACAATTTACTGCATTGGGATATATAAAGCATCAATAATTTTCAATAAAAACAATTGTTTATTATTTTCATTTTGGATTAATCTATTATTCGAGTAAAAACGACTTATATATAATTATATATAGTTATATAGAGACAAAATTTATATATAAGAAATGACTATAAGATGGTTCTATCACGTAAAACCCAAAAAATTGAGTAAAGTTAAATGCTCGAATGTCGATCAACATTTTTAAGTTTTGCTCCAGCTTCTACAAACAACGTCTTTTCAAATTTTTATATGGCTTGAATTTACTATACTATTCCAGAATACTCCTTAAAAATTTCAAATCCAATTGAATTATTTACAAATAAATTACAATAATTTATAGCAAATTTCTCAAATATTAACAGTTTTCGAGACTTGATTCTCTAAAAAAGTAACTAATATTCTGTACTTCACTATCGAGTTCCGAAACTCCATATAACCTCATAAATTTGCTTTTCACCAGGTAATAGATCGTCTGTCGCCCTTCCTCAAGGACGCGCAGCCCTGTGACCTCCTGGACTAGCTCCTGATCCTCGACCCAACTCGTACAATAACGATTTCTTCTGGACGGATCAAATGCCCGGCAGCCTCAACAAGATGATGCTCGAGTACAAGCAGAGCATGTTCCAGTATTTCGCGCAGATGCAGGGCAAGCCCGGACAGCCCCAACAGCAACAGCAGAAACACCAGCGGAATCATCAGCATAATAATCATAGACATAATAATAATTATAATAATCGCCAGCAGCAGAAACAGTATGGCCATTATCAGCCGCATCGCGCTCGGCATCAGCAGCATCATAGACGCCATCAGTCGCATCAGACTGGAGTCAAGTATAATCACGTGCCGCAGCCACAAGTCAGCGTCGTCAGTGGCTATCAAGACATGATTTTAGATAGATAGATAGTTAGATAGATGTTTTATTTGTTTGTATAAAAACAAAAGTTAATGTACATACAGTCAAATTATTCGAAAATAATATTGTAATATTGTAGTCACCGATTGATCAATCGATTGATTGATTGAATAATTGATTATGATGTTGAAGATGCAATTGTATATTTTGATTTGACAAGAAATTATATAATATGACGTTGTTCTTTGACATAGTATTTCGTTTAAATAAATTAATGAATTGTAGCTTAAAAATTGATATGATTATTTTTCACCATTTACCTAAAAATACATACAACTAATTACGAGAATCGTTAAATTTTATCCTTTTCTAAAAGCTCAATGAGTTAATTAAAGCCAAATTCTAATTATTGGGTGGCATCCCCGCCCGCAGTGACCAGTATCCTGGTACAGATGGAGGCCGAACCGGAACTACTATACTACCTCTTCTCGGGGATGTATCGACCCAAGAAACCGAATCATCCAATCGATCGTTCGAAGGGTGCGATACCGAAGGAATCGTATAAGGACCGGGAACTTCGGACTGCATGCCCCTTCGATAAACAAGTGGCCTCATTTCCTCACCGATGTACCGCACCCTCCTTTCCTTCCCGAGGTCTCGCCGAATCAAGCGGCGGGGTCACTAAACCCAAGCAGCGAGGACGAAAATCGGGACAGGGGAAGAGTCATTCTACCTTGAGCCACTGACGACAGCTTCTGCTCTCCACTCAACCTGTACCTGCCATCAACGACCGTAATCACGCCATCCTGCACGAGTGTTTGAAGTTCACGATGGAACTGTTTCTGCACGAAAACGGCGAGCACAAGGACCACACGATGCGAAACTATACCCGAACCGCACGCGGGAGCAGATCGTCGCCGAGCATCAATCCAAGGAGCTGCAGAATCTGCGCCGAACCGAATTGCACACGAGCGCCTTCATCGACTACGAGACGGCGAATCGCGCGGTGCATCAATCGCTGCGAAAAGCCTGGAAAAAGGGGATCAGCAGGTCGCTGAACGACGCGAGCGTCCGTCACGGAAGCACGAGACACTTCGAGTGCGATTGCGGGGGACTCGGACGAGGCGACGAGTGGCAGTTCGAGCTCAGCCGAGTCGGGGTGGTCCTTTACAAGGACAACCGTAGCTCCTGGCCGAAAATATTGACGAGATATCCTGTGTAGGTATAGTGGAGCGGCCGAGTCTGCGGTGCGATGTGAGCTTCTCTTTTATTCTTTTGCGGTATTCATGATTTGGTGGAGGGAGAAATTGAGTTGAAGAAAATGTTTTGGCCGGATTAGAATTTTGTCCGACTTTTTATATTTTTATACTAATTTTTCACGTATTTTGCTTCCTCAAAGAAGAAGTTTTGTGATTGTAAAAAAAAAGTTTTGCTACAAATATGTTAAAAAACATGTTTTGAGACTTAAGAAATCAGAATACACTATTTTTAGCAAATATCTGTATGGAAGTGTGTGTGGGTTAGCATGCGTGTTTGTGTGTATGCACGTGTTACGCTTTACTCTGTATATAAGAAAAATTTATTGTGCCATCTTCCTTTAAGTTAAACAAAAAAAATATAAAGGAAGGCAGTACAATAACTTCGTTTTTATTTTTTGATTTTTGGGTTTTAGATTTTCGGGTTTTGTAATACAATAGCAATAATATCATCGACCCAGCGCAAATGCATTTGAAGGAGCATAAAATTACCTAACTTTTCCAACCTGAAGGTTTGGATAAGGTGATTCTCTTCTTTTGCTGTCTACGAAAATGTCATTTTTTGTTTAAACGGTCATATCTCTGGAACATGTGACGGAAAATGTTTGAAAAATAGTCAGACGATTATGATCATGGAGACAAATATATAGTAAAATTTTTGAGTCTTGGCCTTTTCCTTTGTCGAGAATTAAATAATTTTGTAAAAAAATCGTTTCTCTTTTTCCGACGATAACACAAGTAAATTGGCAGTATTTTATTTGAAAATTTCTAAAAAGGCAATCAATAAGAGGGAAATTCTTTAAATTACAAAGTATATTTAAAATCTAGCAAATGTAATTTGCGAAATTAAGGTTTCTTAAAACAAATATAAAATTAAATGTGTTTCGCCCCGTACTGCCGACTGGGCTCGTCAGGAAGACATGTAGGCAGCACTATCTTCGACAAAATATGATAGTTTTTCTGAAGGGTATATATGGAGATTAATGGTAAACTTTACTAGTGGGAACAAAATACTAGTTCCCATCTAGCGGTAAAGAGAGAAAACATACAAATTGATTGGCAAATTAAGACCACAATGCCATTCTATATTACATAAAATGATGAATTTATCGCTCGTATTAAGTATAGATTTCATTTAATTTGACTATCGGTCTCTACGAGCACATTTCTCTTCTAATACATATATAGTGATCCACTCATTATTTATGCTATGTTGAAATCGTCCGCTTCTATCTGTTTATTCCGGAATTGCAAGTATTCAAAAAACTATTCAACAAGTAGAAAAATATCACTATAACTATAAAGAAGGGTAATAATCAAAGTGGCTAATGTATACAATGTTTATTCCATTTATACATATAAATGTTTATAATATTTAATATAAATATTTCCCGTATACTAATCTGCACCGCTATATATTCAATATATATCGAATTTTTAATTTCTAATTTCGATAGTTTAATTGGAAAAAGAGAATATTATGTCAATCCAAGGACAATGTAATGTAATATACTAAATCTCATAAAATGGCAGCGAAATATTTTCCCCAACTCTTCATATATTAAAACTTATTAATCTAGGTCATAATTGGGAAGCTCATTTTTCTAAATTACTCGAAGTACACACTATAATAATAAAATCATAAACCCTAAACCCTAAACTCAACGACCGCGAGCAGAGCATTTTGCAATAAAAAGTTTTCATAATAAAATCGTAAACCCTAAACCCAATGACCCCAAGCTGAGCATTTTGTAATAAAAAAAGTTTCCTATTAAAAAGTTGGCAATTAAAAGTAAACAAATTTATATAATAGAATTATTAACCTTAAACCCTACACTCAAAGTGAGTAATTTGCAATAAATAATTTTCATAATAAAATCATAAACCTAAACCCTAACTACTCCAAACGGACCATTTTGCAATTAAAAAGTTTTAATAATTAAACCATACGTTTTAAACCCAAATCCCTAAGATTCCAAGCAAACTTTTTTCTTTCTTCCTTTTTTAGTAATACATAAGTTTGAATTATGTGATTTGAAAAACTCCAAATTATCGATGGCAAATTTATTTATGATTCCTTGTCTGATGACTTCTCATATAGATTGATTATTTACAAATTTTGTAACAAAATGATTTAGGATAATAAATGCGTGACAAGAATGATAATTAATCTATATTTATTTCTACTACTTAATTACAGATACGGTTGTATAAAAAAGGGGTGCAAAACTAAATTATATATTGATGCAAGTCATGATGTTAAAACAATAAGATTGTCAAGCGATCCACATACGCGAGAAATCACCTGACCAAAATATTTATTAATAAAAATTATATTTATAAATAAAATAAAAAATGCAATGAAAAATATTGCTTAAAAGGTTTAAGTAAAATGAAAATTTTATAAATAAAATAAGAAATATCATCCACAAATTTTATTGTAAAAAAATATAATATAGATGTATGTACACTTGTATTCGTTTTGTTATGTGTTAACTGGAATTCTGTAAGGTTAGTTATTTGGAGGTATCTAAAATCTTTTGAAATCTCAGTTAATATATACAAAACAAACATAAAAATACATACATTATTTTACATACAGTAGTTGTTTTGCATACAATATTTTTTTATGATCTTTAACGCAGTAAACAAGTACGCATACAAAAGTATATCTGATTAAAAGTTAACGTATTTGTACTAAATAATTGTAGTACTATTTATTTATTTTATTTATTTATTTATTTCAGAGTTACATATAACATTTACTGTAGTAAATTCGATACAGAGTAGAAATTATTTACACAATAACACAATATAACGCCACAAATCCTGCAAAGGGAATTGGTATTCCCTGTTCGCAGGGCCGGATTAACAATAAAAGCAAAAAAGTTAGTTTTACTGTATTGTTTACAGCAAAAACCTCGAGCCATACTAATCCGTACAATGCAAGTACCATTTATTCAGAAGGATAGAATGGATCATTCCATCAATTACCATTCATTCATACATACTTTGGTTGGGTTATGAAAGTCTTCTGGCTCTTTTTATCCCAACTCTATATGACATTATTTATAATTTATAAAAATTTTACAGTGATATATAATCTCTCTTTAAATATTAATTAATATTATCATTATACATTGTATTAGAGATTCTATATTTTTATATAGTTAGTAATGATGTGACGACGACATTATATTAATTCGCGTTAATTAAGATTACATTGCACATGTTTAAGATTCTATATTTTTGTACATTTCACTTCAATATTATAAATATTTTTATTCTTATAATTTAATCATTGTAAGCTAGCACTATATAGTATTACCAATACCTAACTAACATGGATCTTGCCATCGTAAATTTTTCTGTTGTCGCGTGATTATCTCTTGCATATACTATTCTTTCTATGGTGTTAAGCCTTAATAATTTTTCGTTGTACAGACTAACGTTTGGTAGACTCAATAAACATTTTTTTTTCGTGTTTCTATAAATGATAAATATGATATATTTAAAAGGCTTTTCAATAAAATAACATATTGAAAGACCTTGCTTGCAATTTAGGGATTTTCAACTGATTCAATAATTTGAAAAACATTCCCTCATCTGTTAAGCTTTGTAATGGTTTTTCCTGGCCTGTTTTTATTTTTTAGTATAAAATTTGAGGATAAATAGACTTATTAGTCTCGCACTATCATATTCATTTCGAATTTCGTATTCATTACGAAATAAAGTTAGATTTAGATTCCATTGTAGATAGGTTTGTGAAGACCGACTGTAAACATACATTAGAATTAATATTATAAGGGAAAATGGCATATAAAGGCATTAATTTAAAAATTTGATTATATTGTCATACGCTATGCTATGTAATTGTTATTTTAAAAAATGTAATCATTTAAGTGGCACATGTGGAATGTGAAATTATTATGGACCTTTTTTTTTTTACTAAATTGGACACCCTCAGTGTCATTGCCCCCCCCCCCCCCCCCTATACGCCACTTCTGGATCCGCCGCTGGCTTTAACACAGTGATCTTAAGGGCCTATTCATAAAAGTATCCACGTAAATATATATGACATATGCAACATATATGTATGCAATTTACTTTAAGTACGACATACGAGAACCGAGAAATAAGAGTGATTTCCCATATTTTTCACACACACAAATATGTATTTGTATATATATATATATATATATATATATATATATATATATATATATATATATATATATATATATATATATATATATATATATATATATATATATATATTCTATAGTTGTTTATAAGATTTACGCCCTCCTCGCCCCGCCCCCTCCCCCCACGTCACACATTTTGCTCTCCTCGTTCTCCTCCTCAAAATAAGGTAATAGCGTATCAAAAAATACATTAGTTTGATCTTGTTTTTGCTCCTCCTTGCCCTTCCTCGCCTCGCTCCCTTCCTTGCCCCCTCATTCTCTCCTCAACCGCTCTTCATTGTCAAAAATGATGAAAATCTAAAAATTTTAATGTGACATTCATCACTGCAGAACTGACCCATTTACCTGCCAAGAATTCCAATATTTATTTTCATACATTTCATAAAAAGACGAAGAAATTATTTTTTGATAAAACCCAAAATATCACCTCTGTTGTTCCTCATGTACATAAGACCCCCTCCCCTTGAACTAGTACTTAACAGTATTCAATTGGCTTTCATATCTTATCGTTTAACGTAATTCTTCACATATTTTAACAGCTAGGGAACGAAATCTCTCGTTTATTTTAACTTTATCGACTTTCAGTTTTTTTTTATAGTCTGCGCGAGTAAACTTATAAACAGATTATATAAGGCTTCGTACAATTCGCAATGTATAAAATAACGTATGCATATATTTAGAAATTGAAAGAAGAATTGAAAATTGAACGTGAGAGTGTTAAAATACGAGTAGTTGCAGTAAAACAAATCACTATAATAATTCTCGTCGTTCCTGTAATGCTTACGAAACTTATACAAAAATACGAATTCGTTCGAGAGTTTACTTGCTAGCTGATTTGTGAAATATTTATATAAAATGTTTGAAGACGCGTATATTGGTTTTAAAATATATTTAATAGAAAATACATAGAATTTATGAATGCATGCATAATTTTAATAAAACGGTCGAAAAAAAATGAAAAATTTTTTTATACAATCTTTTCATATTTATTAAAATGATTGATTTTTTAAAAGTAACATCTGAATCTTAATCATTTACCTCCAATATTCAATCACTTTTAAGTTATATTATAGATGATATACCTGTAAAATTTTAGAACATTAGATGGTTTCCTTCAAGGGTCATCATAGACACAATTTTTTGTCACAAGCACACATACACACACATACATACACCCATATGACACATACATACGTAATACGGACTGAAAACATCGAAGATTATAAAAATCTCACATACGATAATTGGGACTTTGCACGAAATGAAAAATGAAAAACCATTAGGTCCGTCTGGTAGAGAAAAAATGATAATGGTGACGTATTTCTTCCTTTCTTAATTAATTAAAAATTAAAATAGATAGAGAAGGGTGAAACGCATAATGTGACGTCACAAGCGCATATACTCCCGTGACGTAATTCGCATTGAAGTACATCTATGTACATCGAAAATCAATAAACTTCAAACCACTGTAACTTTTATAATTTTGATTTTTAAGGAAAACGAAAAATACTTGTCTATTATTTTCTGGTTCTCTACCTGACGTACTTAATAGATTTTTTCATGCAATGACACAAATATCATAATTAAAAAGCTATCCCTTTGAGAAAGCAAAAGCAACCCGCTTTCAGTCCAAGTTCTCTGTATTTGTTTTCGTTTCGCGTAAATTTTGTTCACTTTTTCTGTTTAGTTACATATGTATTTCTTTTATTTATTCTCTCATTCTCAGTTACGCCGCGTCCCTCTGCATCGTGACCGGCATCATGCTCGGATAATTCCTTCTCAGATTCAGCTCGAGCAGGCTGTCCGAGCCCCAAAGCAGATCCTCGGCCAGTCGTAACAGTTCGCTGCGCACGAACGTCACGACCACAATATCGGCGAGATTCGCGAGCATCCCTGCGGGCAGTCAGCCAGATTACCCTTGATTTAAAACAGCTTGACGTACGAGTACTATTATTGTCGAATTTTACAATAATAGTTGTCGACTACTGATCCTAGTTGATCGAGTACTACCTTTTTTTGGTAAATCGATTTTAATATTTTCCGCCCTTACTCGTCTCGTCTTTACTTGGGTGTCTTGTTCTCATTTTAAATACACCGGAAAATAATTTCGATAATACTTGGTTGGTACGTCCAATACTACAACAGGATTACATTTTAATAATGACAGTTGATTTTTATCTATAGCTACAGATAAAAATTAAAGTAACAAAATAAATGTGATTGCACAGTTGAATACAAACGAAAATGTGTAATATGCTGCTTTAATTAAAAACTTTATTCATAAAAAATAAATTACATTAAGAAATAAGGAAAAAGCATCTTTGACATCTTATCATATTATTAATTTCTCTAATATTGTCAATTTTTATTAAAAATACATTACATAAATTATTGTAGTTTTCAGTTTTTTTTTATTCTGCTCGTCGATGTTTACAGCCAAAGATGAATCTTTTTCTTGATTGTTTCGCTATAAACAGACCAATTATTACATATTAATAAACTTAATAATTAGCATCAGATTTTGTAAATAAATCTTTCAGAACCCTTCGAGAGACTCAGAGCAAGTTCTTGAGGATGAAGATAATATTTACCTGTCCAGTAATTCCCAGAATTGCATGAGTGCAGCGCGATCCAAGTGCCTCTTCCTTCTGCTAACGACGATTGCATTTACCGCCCATCGTGCTACATTCGCATCCATCGACATGTAATCATATTTTGAGTGAAATGCGTTTACTGAAAAAGAATATAATTGACGTTATTATTCATCTCACATTATTAGAGTTTATATATCGGTGTATATGACTATATCTAAAAAAATCCACTTTTTGGGGTCCAGAAATCGCAATAAATATTTGAATGCTCGGGTTTTCAAACCTTTTCTATCATATTTTAGGGGTCAAATTCTGAAGAAAAACGCGTTTTAACATTGAATATTAAGCATGTGATTATGTTCTTCAGGCAAATTAGGAATTTTTTACGGATTTTAGATATAGCAAAAAAATGGTTTTATTGCGCAGTTAATAACTGTGTACAAAAAAAGGTGAACAACTTTTTCCCATAAAGTGTATAAAAGTAGGAGAGAAGACCTTTAATTTGAGTTTTTGTTCCTTGAAAATGAATATTCTAGTGCAAAGTTATGACCAATTGAAAATAGGGTAATAATTCGTCGAAAATCTCAGATTCTGTAAAAAAAATGGAAAATAATTCGTTGAAAATAGGGTAAAACGAACGGATTTTTTATTTTTTGCAAATCCTTCAAACTTTATTGTAAGATAAATATAAGTTTATCTTGTATTATACAAATTTTTGCTAAGGTTTTAAACGTCTGGTGGTATAAAAAAAAATATCTTTCTGATTTTCCCATTAAGCTAAGACATTTGAGCAAGCGAATAATAGTTCTCAGTTATGCCACCAAAACAGGTAAAATACGTTGACCGCCAGTGTCATGCACGTAGCCAATACGTCCACAAGGTGCAACGAACTTACTCTTGGAGAATATGTCGACGGGATTGTCGCCGTAGACGGGCCAGCCCTTGAACTGCCAGGTCGGCCCTGCTACGAAGATCGCGACGACGCGTTGCCAGTCGTCGGGGCTCAGCCTGAGCGGGAATCAGTGAAATTTGATGACTTTTCAGCGAGCAGAAGTTGTACATTGCTGAAAAAACGCGATTTTGACGGCAGTGCTTCAGAGCTAAGTATACCTTTGCTTAAGAAAAGTCAAGATACTGTACAGATATGATAATAATATACCCTGAGAGCATGTATACCAATTTTCAAGTCCGGACTATAGACCAGTTTTTAAATAATCCATTTTTAAACTGGAAAGTTTGGAAATAATTTAATATTTCAAAACTGGTGGATTGTTAAGACTTAAAATTTGGCATACGAGCCCTCGAAGTGTATTGCATGAAACCTGTGTACTTTGATGGCTTTTCAGCGAGCAGAAGTTGTACATTGCTGAAAAAACGCGAATCCAGAAGCGCCACACTCACGTTGGGTCCGGCAAGAGCATGCAGCAGCAACAGCTGCTGCCCCTGGTTACCTGGGAGCCCCGCAGCCAGCTCATGCCTGAGATGATAATTTTAATGAACGGGAGCACCAATTAAGGAATGTTAGAAAAGTAAGTTCTAATTAATCCTTTGTTAAAATTTTTATATTGTCATGATGCTTGAAAAATGTAGCATGTTAATGAAACATATTTTTTTTCCAGCTGCTTTTTCCAGAGAATCACAGAATAACAATACAGAGCTGCGCACTCAGGTGCAGCAGTGGGACTTTTATATCAACAGATTAGAAAAATTGTTAGATGAAATGAGACAATTACAGAGTGAGGCCTATCCATCACGGAGAAATGCTCAAAACGTAAATAGTATTATTTACTAATTATGTTTACTTATATGTTAAATATTTACATAAACTTTTTATTTTTAGAATCACTACGAAGGACGAGGATGTAGCAGCCGTTGTCACAATCATTACTAATACTCTGTAACTTTAAGAAATAAAATAAATATTAATAGAAAACAATTTGATTTTATTTATTGATTGTTACAAAATGTGTGCCAAAAATTTGTATTACAAGAATTATTTAGAAAAAAAAACCGTACAATATTAAAAACCTTTAGAAAAGAACGAACTTTTTTTGTAAACAGTCCTGTGGGGCGTGTATATTATTATATACAAGCTCCACAGGACTGTTTACGAAAAAAGTTCGTTGTTATATTAAATGTTTTTAAATTTGTACGGATTTTTTATTAATATATTTTGTTATTTTTATACGAATTTATAATATATATTCGAAGACACATAGCTTTTCGACTATAAATTGATAAAATTCGCTGGGACTCAGACGGAAATCGTTTTAGCACATAAAAAAAAGAAAGTATTTATAACTGTTTATAAAAATTTATAAAGGTCGGAATTGAGACTATGTATAATATCTATAAACTGTTATAAATAATTATAAACAGTTATAATTTTTTTTTTAACTTTTCATTTTCACTACAACAAGGAAATATTACATCGTGCAAAAAAATTATAATTATTTATAACTGTTTTGAATTATAATTCGTATAACTATTTATAATTTTAATATCTTCTTACAAATTCTGAGCTATATATAAAATTTTTCATGTGCCCAAATTCCACGTATTGAAAAAATGATAATAACAGTTATACATTTTTGTATGTGCCTATAACTCACGCATCGAATAAATTGAAAAAAATTTATAACTGTTAAAAAATTTTATCGACTAATAATTGCAGTTCATATTCCATAATAACTATTATAGAAGTCTCAATTCCGACCTTTATAAACTATTATAAATAGTTTTAAATAGTTTCTATCTATTATTTTCTTTCATAACTAGTTATATACAGTTATTCATACAAGAATATTTGCCGTCTGGGGATGTATTCGATTCTATATACCTCATTTTTCGATGTTCAGTAATATATCCCAGCTCTTTTTATAAATTTATATACGAAAAGCCATGGGTCTTCGAATATATATTATAAATTCGTATGAAAATAACAAAAAAAGTTCGTTGTTGTATTAAATGTTTTTCAAATTGTACATATTTATTATTAATATATTTTTTCGTAAACAGTCCTGTGGAGTTTGTATATAATAATATAGACGCCTCACAGGACTGTTTACGAAAAATGTTCGTTGTTAAACTAAATGTTTTTAAAATTGTACGGATTTTATCTAAATAATTTCTGTTATTTTTTAAGAATATATAATACATAATCTAAGATACATATCTTTTCGTCTATAAAATCATAAATAAAAGCTGAGACTTTTTTCGTAAACAGTCCTGTGGAGCATGTATATTATATACAAGCTCAACATGACCGTTTACGAAAAAAGTTCGTTGTTAAACTAAATGTTTTTAAAATTGTACGGATTTTATCTAAATAATTTCTGTTATTTTTTAAGAATAATATAATACATAATCAAAGATACATAGCTTTTCGTCTATAAAATCATAAGTAAAAGCTGAGACTTTTTTCGTAAACAGTCCTGTGGAGCATGTATATTATATACAAGCTCAACATGACCGTTTACGAAAAAAGTTCGTTGTTAAACTAAATGTTTTTAAAATTGTACGGATTTTATCTAAATAATTTCTGTTATTTTTTAAGAATATATAATACATAATCTAAGATACATATCTTTTCGTCTATAAAATCATAAATAAAAGCTGAGACTTTTTTCGTAAACAGTCCTGTGGAGCATGTATATTATATACAAGCTCAACATGACCGTTTACGAAAAAAGTTCGTTGTTAAACTAAATGTTTTTAAAATTGTACGGATTTTATCTAAATAATTTCTGTTATTTTTTAAGAATAATATAATACATAATCAAAGATACATAGCTTTTCGTCTATAAAATCATAAGTAAAAGCTGAGACTTTTTTCGTAAACAGTCCTGTGGAGCATGTATATTATATACAAGCTCAACATGACCGTTTACGAAAAAAGTTCGTTGTTAAACTAAATGTTTTTAAAATTGTACGGATTTTATCTAAATAATTTCTGTTATTTTTTAAGAATATATAATACATAATCTAAGATACATATCTTTTCGTCTATAAAATCATAAATAAAAGCTGAGACTTTTTTCGTAAACAGTCCTGTGGAGCATGTATATTATATACAAGCTCAACATGACCGTTTACGAAAAAAGTTCGTTGTTAAACTAACTGTTTTTAAAATTGTACGGATTTTATCTAAATAATTTCTGTTATTTTTACACTAATATTTAATAAATAAAATGCTGTAACCTAATTATTTGTTTCCTTTTTTACAAATATTTAAATGAAGTCAAAGATTGGAATATTTAAAAAAAAATCCACAGTTTCATAGAAAAATATCATTTTTATAATTACGATCGATGTTAACAATCAGTGTAGTGTCCTTAATACTTGTCTGTAAATTTTTATATCATCATTCAACAAAACTCCAGCATATAGTTTGGTTTGTTGTCTGGGACAGTCTCCGAAGCTATACATTTGCAATCATTTTTGAGTCAGACTTTTGCCAGTCTTCTCATAGACTTCTTTGTATTACACGAGGCAGATGCGAATCCCGGAGCAGGATAAGCGTAAAACAGTTGGACTATCTGCGAGGGCCGTGCTCTGTACGTTCCCCAGCAAGTAATATTTATTGTTCATATGAAACGGAAAATTTGCTCTTTAGAATACATTAAAATATTAATGTAATAAACATTACACATATCAGTAGAGAAAGAGATTAAAATCATCTAAAAAAAAATTATTCCCCCATAATTTTTTTATTTATCCGAAAAATGATACTTGTCGTCATAAAATTGATTCTTTTATTCAAAGTATCGCCTACTGAAACGCAATCAACAATTTTTCAGAAAAATAAACCCCATGAACCCAACAATTTTTCAGAAAAATGAACCCAATACCGACATAACCCAATAACCCAACAAGCCATAACACCATAACCCAATAACCCAATAACCTCATAACCTAACAACCCATAACACCATAACCCAACAACCGAGGAAAAACAAACCCAGTAACACAGCAACCGATGTCGACGCTGACTCGTCAACCCAAGAGTCCGACTTCGCGCGCGACTCAAAGCGAACGCGATTTTCTCTAATCTACGCTATTCACCAATGAGTCGGAAAAATTTAATGCATATGACTGGAAAGGTCTCGGAAAGACAAAGAAATCTAGCATGGACAGGATCTCGAGGCTCGACGGGAAGGCCCTAAAAAAGACAAACGAGCAAAGGTTGCCTCGTACTTTTGACGTTACTCACCAAAACACCTCGGTTGCTGCTAACTCTGCTTCCTCGCATCGCAGAGCACTCTGACCAAGCTTCTTTTCAAGCTTTCGAACTTGCATTCGAAGGAGACCTCGTAAGATTTTGATTGGCGATCTTTTTATAGCGTATAATCGAAAATGTTCAGTATTCAAAATTCGCAGTGAGCGCGTTTTTTGAAATTATACGCTATATGCAAAGCATCTGCAAAATTTTCGTCATTTTATTCGAAAAGCTGACGAAAAAATGAACAAAATGAGATTGGTCAGATTTGCCTCACTCAATGATTAAATATCGAAACGAAGGCGGAGATACGCACAAGACGCATTTTTCGCTTTATTCCCCCATAATTTCCATAATTATGCGAAAAAATGATACTTGTCGTCATAAAATTTATTCTTTTATTCAAAGTATCGCCTACTGAAACGATATCGACAATTTTTCAGAAAAATGAACCCAATGAACCCAATAATGGGGATCTGATTTGTAGAGCGGAGCGAGCTGGGTCGAGATCCGGTGGAATTTTTAAAATTCGAGAAAACCTGGCCGAGATATTAGCGATCTAAAATATTTATACGCTCAAAAAATTCTTCGCGTCATTCCCAGCAAAGTTGCCAAAAGAACAAAATGTCAAAAACGAATCCTTCGGCGTGAAAATTAATTTTAAAATTTTCGAAAAAAATAATGAGGATCTGATTTGTAGAGCGGAGCGAGCTGGATCGAGATCCCGTGGAATTGTTGAAGTCCGAGAAAAACTGGCCGAGATATTTGCGATCGAAAATTTTTATGCGCTCAAAAAATTCTTCGCGTCATTCCCAGCAAAGTTGCCAAAGGAACCAAGGGTCAAAAACGAATCCTTCGGCGTGAAAATGGACTTTGAAATTTACGGGAAAAAAATAATAAGGACATGTACAAATGATTGTTTACTGCTACACAATGAATATGATTGCTTTAGTTGTAACAAGCGTAAGCCTATTTTAAAACTGTTATTTAACCTCTCGACTAAAAATCCTAAAAAAGATTTGAAATAATGAGAAAACGCAAAAAAATTCAACAATTTTGAATCATTGCACAGTAAGTTTTGTAGCCACAAGTGGACCAAAAACTTTTTTTTCCACCATACACAAGTGTCGTGTGTAACATTTGACGTGAAGAAATTAAGGGAAAACCCATGAATTTAGACTTTCTCGATTAATGGAAAATCTACAAAAAATCTGCTAAATAATAAGAAAACGCAAAGAAAATCAACAATTTTGAATCGTTGCCCAGTAAGTTTTGTCGCCAGGAGTGGACACAAAAACTTTTTTTCCACCAGACACGAGTGTCGTGTGTAATAGCTGACGCGAAAAAATTAAGGGAAAACCGATGAATTTACACTTTTTCGGTTAATGGAAAATTTGCAAAAAATCTGAAATAATAAGAAAACGCATAAAAAAATTCAACAATTTTGATTCGTTGCAAAGTAAGTTTTGTCGCCAGAAGTGGACAGAAAAACTTTTTTTCCACCATACACGAGTGTCGTGTGTAACATTTGACGTGAAGAAATTAAGGGAAAACCCATGAATTTAGACTTTTTCGGTTAATGTAAAATCTGCAAAAAATCTGAAATAATAAGAAAAAGCAAAAAAAAAGCAACAAATTTGAATCGTTGCAAAGTAAGTTTTGTCGCCAGAAGTGGACAGAAAAACTTTTTTTCCACTATACACGAGTGTCGTGTGTAACAGCTGACGCGAAAAAATTAAGGGAAATCCGATGAATTTACACTTTTTCGGTTCATCGAAAATCGTCAAAAAATTCTGAAAAATCTGAAATAATCGGAAAAAAACGACTTTCAATTAAAACTTAAAATTTAACAACTTTCATTTAAAGGACAGTCGGGACAAGCGCGGGGGCGTCCGAGAGGGTGGCGCAGGGCGCGGGGGCATCCGCGGGGGTGGCGCGAAGCGCGGGGCGTCCAAGGGGGTGGCGCGAAGCGCGGGGACGTCCGAGGGGGTGGCGCGGACCGGGTCGATTTTGTCGCCGGGAGGGAACAGAAATTTTTGGCCATCGGGTGGGAGCGATTCCGGGGAGCAGGTTGGTCCTGGAAAAACAAGGGAAACCCGATGAATTTACAACATAACCCTCTATACTGTGTGTCTGCATAATTTCCAAATATTGTCATATGAGTTTGTATCCGACAGATCATGATGGACGTTTGTAAAAGGCCTTAATTAAATTATAAACAGAGGTTAATTAAATTATAATAACAATATTAAAACAATTTCTTCCTTACTAATGTTTTGAAGAAAGGTTTCATTTCAGTATACACGCACATAAAAGAAAAGAATTTGTTCATGAAATGAGTTTATTATTTTTGCAAGTTGAGAGAGCTATTGAATGCTCGTTAAATTTTTTATTTCACTTAGCCCTCTGAGTCCTTTATATATTAATACAGTAACCAATAATGTTATAAACCTTTTATGTGCGTACGTAATAAGTACACACACTGTTTTGTAATAAATGTGAAAATATTACTCAGTTATATTTTATTTCATTGATTTTTATTGTAAACGTTTATACAAGTTAATAAAATATATATTATTAGTTCTTCTGCAAAATAGTATTCTAAATGTCCTTACAAGATAGCTTGGGATCCTCGCCATGACGTAATTGTATGATGGCCTGTTGTACAACTGTCGGTGCCCTGTAATAATTAACATGAATAGTAGATATTAATTTAACTTAAAAAATAAACCAGTTTTACTTTATAGTTATATTATAGAATACACAAGAATGAAAATAAACTTAAAATTTCTTAATCAATTATAACTTTAGGTTAGAGGCAGGCTTTACGTCAAACTGTACTACAAAAGAGAAATTAGTGTTAGAAAGAAAAATGTCAACATTTTTATAGTACATGAGGCCTCCGAACAGAGACGTGAGCATAGCGTGATTTCACCGGGTAAGTATTGAACGACTCGACAATTTTGAACATCTCTTAAAATTAAATTTTTATAATTGATATGTAAGGAGAATACTGTTAAGCAACTTATTATACTAAAACTAAATTTTTAACTATTTTAATTTTTTAGTAATAGATAAAAACGTAATTTTTCAGATAATAATTTTCATGTAGATGTGATTTTATTGTTCCAAGGTGATGATATTTAAATAATGCAGACTCGATTGATCTCGTGGAACTATAATCTTTTTTTTGCTATACTAGCGACGTTTCAGAAGTTTATAAATTAGTCCCCTCTTCATAGCTACACAAATTACAAAGAATGTTGTACAATGATTGTTAACAATAAATTACAACATATAAATATATGATTACAAATTGACAACGCACCTAGATACGTAACGTATAGTCTCGAAAAGACGAACGAGCTAACATCATAATTATTAATGTGTAATGGCACCTCTAAAAATTTTTTTTAAATTAATTACAATTGAATAAAAATATAAATAAACCACCAATATTTTAGTCACTTTAACCACTGGGTAGTTTATGGGTTTTATTGTTTAAGTGAGTAAATATTGTTTTATAATATTTGTAATAGTCGTTTTAATTGGTATATGCACTACTCTCTAAAATTTTTGGAGTGGAAATCTCACTCCAAATTTAATAAGTGACTGTGTTTTGATGATTTTAGAGTGTAATTTCTCTCCAAAATAATGAAAACACAGTCACTTATTACATTTGGAGGTTTCCACCCCAAAAATTTTAGAGTGTATGTGGCTGTTAGTTGTTTATTTATATTTTTATTCAATTGTAATTAAGTTAAAAATTTGTTTAGAGGTGCTATTACACGTTAGTAATTATGATGTTAGCTCATTGGCCTTTTTGAGCCTGTAAGTTATACTTATATCTAGGTGCGTTGTTAATTTGAAATCATATATTTATATGATGTAATTTATTGTTGATACTCATTGTACTAAATTTGTTGTAATTTTTGTAGCTGTGAAGAGGGGAATACGATAAAAACTCCCGAAACGTCGCTAGTATCGCAAATAAAAAGGTTATAGTTCCACGAGATCAATCGAGTCTTCATTATTTAAATAATTTTTTTCAATTGTATATTACAAATAAAGACTCTATTGACAGCCACGAGCCAAGATAATTTCCATTCACTCCCGTATAGAAGGTGATCCGTGTAGGTGTCGGACAATGTAATACCGGGATGAACCGAAAAATTAAGCCAAAAGACAATAAATAGAAATACAGAATAAGTATATAACTGTAGAAGTTTGAAAAGTGAACAAATTTATAGAAATTCGTTCGGCCCAGTCTTTTTCCAATAAATTTGTCAATTTTTTAAACTTCTACAGTTATACACGTATTCTATATTTTTATTTATTACTTTTTAGCTTGATTTTTCGGTTCATCCCGGAAGATATTGAGATGTCCGAGACATATACTGATCACCTTCTGTACGGGAGTGAATGGAAATCATCTTGGCTCGAGGCTATCAATAGAGTCTTTATTTGTAATATATAATATTTTATTGTTTCATTATATGAAATGACAATGTGCGGATAAGACTGCCGTTACGTCGCGAACGTTCGCTATACTATGTTTGAACAAACATTTGGACACAAATGACAAGTATATCACGAAAATTGTACACTAATTTATTTCTTACTTTGTTTAGTTTTGGTACGAGCCACACCTGACATAAATGAAGCTACGAGCGACAAAATGCGGTTATAATTCGGATTTAGTTTAAAAGTATAGAATGCAACATTTTAAAATTTCGATTAAATCAAAATAATTGATTAAATTATCAAATATAACCTGTGTTAATAATCAAATTTAGTATCTTTATATATTGAAAATAAATTTGAAACGACGGGACACACGGTATTTCAAGTCATTTTTAAATACTCACAGCATGCATTTTAAGACATTACACTTGTTCTGTATAAAAGCTGAAAATAAATGTCTGCTACCTACTCATCAATATATTTTTATAATATGAGATCAAATCAATCAATAATATTGAAAGTATGTAGTAATGTTTCTCATATTAAACTTAATATATTTTATTTTTAGTTGAGCCAATATATCATTTTAATTTTGTGTAAAAGAGCGAGGATACGACTTTATCGATTTTTATACTTTTACCCTTATATTGTTTAGTTTCATCAATTGAAAGTAAGTCCGTCGACTTACTAAACCTGAATAAAAAAACCGCTGCTACGCACACACACGTATATGCATCCATACCGACATTTTCTAAAAATACTGTATTTTGATGTCTAATGTCTCAAAACATATTTTTAACAAAACTTTTTATTTGCCATCACAAAGTTTCCTCTATGAAGAAGCAAAACACGTAAAATGTAAAAATGATTTTTAGCATGACGGTTTTATTGAGTCACTATATTGTGTCGATAAGGAATAGACTGGTTTGTTAAAAACTGTTAAAACAATTTTTGAAAATTTTTTACTGTCAAGTCGTACGCTATGCTCAGAATCGCCTATATGATAAAACATTTACTTTTACTTACAATTAATTTAGAATTTAAAGGTGTATCTGTTCTTTTAAGTAAAATTTAAATAACTAAGAAGAAGAGTGTCCTTGTGGGAGACGGATTTCGGAGGATTTCGGAAGTGGTGTCTGGTACTAAAAACGAATGTTTATACGCACCCAGAGTAAAATAAATCAGATTTCAACAATAAAGGCCTGATGGAACAAAATATGAGTACTGACTCTCAATTCTTTTAAAAATCGTTTCCCACAGGTGATATACTCTCCTTGTAAGAAGCAAGAAAGAATTTTCATGTAAATTTCACGATAACGAACCTGTGTCAACATTAATAGTTCATCTTGGGTATCGACTATTTTAACGGGAAATGGTGATCCAGGAACAAGTACTCCTGCCCACCGGACTTCAACCCGATAATCTCCTGGTTCAGTTGGATCGTAGCGACACAAAATTATTCTGTCCTTCTGAGTCTCTCGTTGCATCTCCACTCGAAAAGCTCCTTTGGGTCCCCGTACCCTTACAGTAAGCTGACCTGCTCCAGCACCTCTTGTATCACAAATGAATCGTGATTGAAACGTCGCTAAGACACCGTGCTCTATGCCAGGACCGTAAACCCGCACCTGTTCATTAAAAGTCACTTTAATTACTAGGCAAAATCTATTCGACTTCTTTATTTCTTTTGATTCCTGTCATATACCTTCGATGCATCAGGTGCTCCAGAAACCTTTAACGTGAATGGGGAACCTGACACATGTTCTCCAGCATATTTGATAGTTAAAGCATGTCTTCCAGCTTCTTGTGGCTTGACGTTTAGTGTGAATGTTGCATCACCGTGATCATATAGCTCACAGTAAGCTACTTTATGCGGACCAACGCAGTGGGCTGTTAATTCGCCTGTAATAATCATTATTATTTCAGTCAAACATACGCAAAGTTACTTTTAATAGGTAGATAGAAAATACCTGGTCCAGCTCGTCTAGTGTCTATGAAACTTCTTATTTCTTGCCCAACCACTCCATATTTTAATCCTTGACCTGAACAAATGACACGAGTAGCATCAGCTGCACTCGTTACGCTTATTTGTAATGGACATCCTTTTAGTTGCCGACCATTCCAAGAAACAGTCATTAACAAAGGCTCTGATGTAAATGGTGTATAACTAGCACGATAAACACCATTTCCTAAAAAGAAAATTTTCAATTTAAACATATTCGTATACCGTCTATTAGTTTGCCTTTACGCATCTTTAAAACTGTAGCTATAATACTTAAAAAGTATATTTCTCATTCTAATCTAAAGTTTAGAAGCTATCCCTCTAAAACATTACAAATAAGAATCCAAATGGAGATCCGGGTATGGTCTATTAGTAGTATCATACGTCGAACAGTAAAAAAGAAATACACAATTTTTTTTTAAATTAACAAACTAGTTCCAACGTAACAAATTAAATGAGGCTCCATTATATGTTCAAAGAAACTATATTAAATTACATTTTTTGATGTTTTATAATATTTTTAGGCAGTAAAATGAAAAATTCGGAAGAAATTATATGTTCACATCGTGAATATAATATTTTTAGGCAGTAAAATGAAAAATTCGGAAGAAATGATATGTTCACATCGTTATACCGTAATGATATTAACATGTCGAACAATCGAAGGTTCATATCGCAAAAGCGGAAATAAAGTAAATTCTCAGTTTCTCTGGCTTTCTCTCTTTTTTTCAATTTTATATTTATATTAATATTAATATAAATTTTCAATAAAAGTCAATGAAGGGACCGCAGTTAAGTCGGAAATAACGTTTTATATCCAACACAGGAATAAAATCGACTTTATTCCCTTGTTGTATAATGTAAAAGGCTTTTGCATAATGCGTTGTTGATGTATATGAATTGTCTGCAGGTTATAAAAAGGTTTGGCAATGTTGACAACTCTACTTTTATTTTTGGCATATTCGGAAAGCAAATAAAAATTAAATAGCTGTAAACGTATATAAAGCATGCTATAGAGTGTACATAAAAAAGAATACGTATTTAAAGGTTTAATTTTGGATTTAATTTTTATTTTTTTTAATTTTTCTCCTCACTAATATTTTGCAAACAAAGTTCTATTTCTGAATAAATACCCAAATCATAAAAAAATTAGTTGATAAAAAGTGGTTATCATTTTTGCCAGTTAAGAGACCAATTTAATGTTCATATATTGCGACAATAACCAAAGATCTTATAAAACATCTTACGTGTGTACATAAGTACACACATCTTGTTTACCAATACTGTTTATTAGTTTTTTTTATTTTCTTTTACACACGTAGCTATACACATCATATAATATCACATTGTATAATGAAAGAGAAAAAAGTACGCGTTACGAAACTTCGAACCTAAAAAAATGAACTTTTAAAGTATGTATACAATTATAATGTATTTGAAGATGTCATTTCAATTAGTATAAAGATTTTTTATAAAATTATAAGAATATTCTACATATGCATTTTCAAATTTATAAAATTAATTGCTATGTTTAAGATGATAAGGTAAAAGACGAAGATCGGGGGTAAAGTTACTAGTATATTAAACTTAAAAAATCATATGATTTACCAAATAAAATTTAAAGATACGACGTTCAGGTATTATCACTAATTAAGAAGATTTTCTTTTTCGCACATCCTGCAGTAACGTATTGTGTTTATTTCCCGTTGTCAGGGAAAAAAACGCCACATTCTCTCACGCCTAGAAACTGCCACGTGCATGCGCGTCTCTCTACTTGTCCTCCCGGCTCACACTGCCTGCGTGTTGCTGTCCTCGCTTTACTCGGGCTGCTAATTATGCAGGCGGCATTAGTCGGGAGCAAAAATAGAGACGAGCATCTGCGTAGCAGTTTGTAGAAGTGAGGGTGTGTGACGTTTTCGACCCTGAAATCAGGGAAATAACACAAATAACTTTCCGCCGGGCATGAGAAAAAGTTTTTTCACCATACCCTGGCCGAAAGTACCACATTTCTGATTTGTTTCGGATGATGTATATTCTTTTTCTTATATTTATTGTAAATGAGTATTGATTGTATTTTTTATTTACTATGTTTTACATTACCATCCTATTGTATTTTAGACCGATTGGCAAATAAGTAAATCACGAGCTGAAAATAGTTAATTTACCTATATGTTGTAGGACTACATCTACTTCACTTGTAGGTGAGAATATCTGGACCTGTGGTGTTCCCGTGCCTGCCTGTGAACCGTCAATTGTAAAGCTGACTTGTTCACCACATTTAGCTGCTGTCAAACCTCGACCTCTTAACATTACTCTACTTGTGTCCGGTGTCATCGAAGACTGTAAATAATAAAACAAGCATTATTGATTATATAGTGCGTGGTGAAATATACTTGTTAATTAAATTTAATGATCTTTTTAGTTTTTTATATTTACTTCATTCTCCGGAGCAATTGCGAGTTTTGGTGCACCAGGAAAAGGAACATCGTTAAATAAAATTTCCATTCCATGTTCTCCAGCAGCAAGCTGGGGTATAACTAGCTTCAGTCTATGATTGGAAGTCATTTCGAAATGAAGTGGCTGATCAGCAATCCGGCCAGTTAGTTCGCCAGGTCCAGCTTCAGCAGTATCGAAACTAATTTTATTGCCTGGAGCAATCTTAAGGCGTCCGAGCTCGTCGCAAAGTGCACTCCAACCACCTGGCATGAAACATAGTTAGAAGTGGTAATTAAAAGTAAGTGTAGTTGGAAGTTCTTTTGGAAGATCGGTATATACTGACCGATGACCCGCAAGTTACGGGTGTCGATGATCCTGGGGTGCCAAGGTGACCCCGGTAGCTGCTGACCCACGCAGACGACTCTGACGTCAAAAATACCGGGCTCGCTAGGCACGAATGAGACATTCCAGGTGGAAGGATTAGGCCCGGCCTCAACGCTGGGCTTAACCACACTATCTGGCCCATCGACCTGTACGGCAGGCGGACTTCTGCTACCCGTTACAAGAAAATGTGCCGGCTTACCAACATGACCCTGGATCAAGCCTTGGCCCTTGGCACGTGCCTGTCCGGCGGCCTCGGCCACACAAACAACGGGACTGCCAGGAACTGAACAGCCGCCGTAGCTAACATTTATCACGTACGAGCCGGCGACGCTCGGCGAGAACTCAATCATTTCCGCGCCATCATTGAGCGGCCTTATCTGCAGTCCCAGTTCTTGACCTAGTGGACTCGTCGCCGTTACATCCAGTTCCGCCACCCCCGCTTCTGCTTTTACGACTGGTACACGACATCAACAACATTTATAATGTGAAATAATAAAAGCAGCTCTTATCGAAAAGCTTCTTTTTTCAAGAAAAACTTAACAACGTAATTACTAAATTCAAAAGAGTACATACTTTTTAGGGCAAAATGGTCATGAACAGATATAGTAGTAGGTCCTAGCTCTTGCAATTTAATTTTACTAGCATCAAAAGCTTGACAGAAAAATGGCGAACCTAGCACAGGCTTAGCTCCGTGCAAAACATCAATTTTATAAGTTCCTAAACAAAATAATTAATTATTTACAGTGTTTAACTATCATAGATAGCTAATAATTGCAATTAATTACTAAAACAAAATACTAATAGTAAAGTATTTAACATACCGACTGAATTAGTTGTAAATTCAGCTAGTAAGTTTCCATCGCGGTGTTGATAACAACGTACCGGAACTGCATTACCCTGTGGGCTGCTTATAACGACGTCAAACTCTTTTCCCGGCCGCCCGAGAGTTTCAATAGAAAATGATGTGACCTTGCCAATGCAGGATTGATAAAGACCTAATCCAGTGGCAGTTACTTCTCGACCACCGGTCGGGCCACGGACTGCTACCTCAAGAGGGCTTCCTTCAATACAAGTTGTTAGTTTTTATAACTAAATATTTTCTGTTTGCACTCATCTGTACCCTGCTCAATTATTATAATATAAATGTTACCTTTAATGTGTACATCATTATATTTTATATGAACTCGATGTGGAGCCGTCCGAGTAGGATGAAAAATAATTTCATAGATTCCGTTATCTTTTTCACGCACTAGACTGTCAACGTCCGCACCTCCAGAACGAACATGAACTGTAAGTTTTCCAGGTCCAGCTTCTTTTGGCGCCACAACTGCGCACACAGTAAAACAAAAAATAATTACACATTAATAAGCGTGAATTATCTGCGTGTGAGTGCACGTATTTTTTGTGTGTATACATAATACTATTTAATGATTAAAGAGTATCCATTAATTAAACGTTGAAAAAAATGTTGTAGTAAGATACACTACTTATTTATGGTTTTACATAGTTATCGTCATATACAATTTAAAGTAATAAGCAAAAACAATTATTTTTTAAGAAAATAGAATTTTAGATAAGGTGATAGAAACATGTTTAGTTATCGTTGTGGTGTCCGAACAGGATTAACTAAGGATTAACAAAACAAATAAATATGAAATCGTGCGCACCAAAAATGGTTCCAGGTCGATGACAAACTGCATCAGATATTTCTTGTATTACAACTTTGGTAGGATCAAATGCTTGTAGAGATTGTGAACTGATAATTTTTGAACCTTGACTGAATACAACATTATAAGTTCCGACATGCCTGGTTCTGATTTCGACGCGATGTAAATTAGAATCAAGTTTGATTAAATTGCAAGGAATGATAATTCCATCTGGACCTACACAGAGTGAAAGTCAAATTACAATAAAGAAGTCCAATTAAATAAATTAATTAATACTATGAATAAAGCATTCGAAAAATTAAATTTTACCTGTTACTTCAGCAGTTATCGGACCGCTCAATCCTGCCATATCCAAATCCATAAAAGCAGTGTTTCCCACTCTGATAATTGAAGGACCGTCTAAAATACTTCCAATTACTGGGCATTTGAAAGGGCTTCCTAAAATTAAAAAGTAAAATATAAATCATTTATTCAGTCAATACGCAGTCTATTACACCACCCTAGTATAATATACCTGGTACATTATCGTCATTGAAGCTGATATTCACGTAATGTGTACTTGACGTTTGGGGTACAAAGGTTACGTCATATAAACCACGAGCGCACGCCACAACTTCAGCCTTAACGGTGTTGTTTTCAGTGCTCACAACAAGCTCTAATGTGCCTTCTCCAGCTTGGGCGGCATCTACTGTAAAAGTTGTTGCCTGGCCCAAAAAGGCTTCACTTAGACCAGAAACATGTACCTACAAAGGGTTCAAAGTTGATCAAGGCTAAAATGAGCATGAATCATTTTTTACATTTTTTAGCAAAATTCATCCTTCATTTATTCAACTAAATTAAATCTCTTAAAAAAATAACAACAATAGTACATTACGATACTAGTGGCATAAGTTATCTTTTATGGCACGGCGTGAAGTTTGCGCCCGAGCGAAAGATAACGTTATCATATATTATTTTATATCTCATGTGACATAAATTCGCGACCTTCTTGATTTATATTAAATATTTTTTAAAAAACTATTTGGATATGCTTTGTGTGCCGGCAAAAGGCGTGGATGGGGGGGGGCGCCTAAAACAAAATAATTGAGAATCCATTTGTAAAAACCAGTATTAATTAAGATTTCAGAAATTACGATCCGGCAACGAGCGCAAAATTTAACGTATACAGTCGTGTATGACGAACGCGCCATCTGTGAGCACATTGCGTCAGCGTACCCTGAGCTGTATATACCTATATATGTGCTCATGCATGCCTTCGCCTTGTTCGTGTGCGTGTGCGAGCTTGAATCGAAAGTCGAGATATTTGAATTCTGTGTTTTAATAGCATCTTTGTATTTTTCAAGCTTTACACTTCCTTTCTTTTTTTATATTTTTTCAAGTATATAAAATAAATTACTACTTTAACTGCAGTATTGCAATACTTCAACAAAAAATACAAGTTCCTAATCCTGAAAATTTGTATATTATTGATACAGCATCTCAAGCACAAGTGGTATAAATGCATACAAAGTCACGAAGTGAAGTTAGCTTCAGTAATCAGTGGCCTAAAGGACTACTTACGCCACGGAAAAGCTTGGCATAAGTGCGAATTTACGTCACACAGTGCTATAAAAGATTTTTTAGCAAATTTTCTGAATTTTTTATAAAAAATGGTTCCAATGGTTTCAAAATAACATGAAATATGGTTAAAATAGTACATTACGATACGTGTAACCAAAGTAGTCCTTTACAGCACGGCCTGTATGAACGCCCGAGCGTAGCAAGACTAATTACACGAGTTTCAAATACTATTTTATAGCACTGCCTGCCCTACGTCCGCTGTCTCGCCTATCCGTGCCATAAGCAGTCCATTGTCACACCGTGCGGTAGTGCCCGAGCGTAGCAAGGGCGATAAGCACGGTGCATTAATGGACTACTTATTATGTTACGGATAGGCATGAAATAAGAGCGGACTTAGGTCACGCAGTGCTATAAAAATTATTTTTAACACACCCAGCCATAAAGTACATACTTTATCCCCGCCGAGCCGGGAACAAAGCGCTACATTAAATCCCTACCCCCACTCTAGTTCCCGCCGCTACGCGCATGTACCCTCGCCTTCGGCTCGGGCACAAACAGCGCGTGGCGCGGCGGGGACTAGAGTGAGGTTAAGGTGATGCTAAAACCACCTGTCACCGACAAATACGAGGAACCACTTTTCTCATTTAATTTTCAATTTTCTGCAAATATCTTTATGAAACGTTATTGTCCTAATTAAAAACAACAACTTACCATAGAGTTATTTTCTCAAAATTGACAATTGAATGAAATAAGTGGTTCGCCGTATTTGACGGTGACAGGGGGTTTAGCATCACCTTAAGGAGTTAATATGTAGCACTATTTTCCCTTTTCGGCGGTGAACGAGTACGAACTTTTTGGTAGATATGTTAAAAAATTGTATATTGCACGCGTGAATAAAGTGAGCCAGTGATTGAACCACACGCAGGCATTTACTGGCTTATTTTATTCCCTAGGTGCATAATATACTATAAAATGCACATTATAATTCACGACTATTTTACATACTAAAAGAAACATTTGTACCGTAATAAATTTTTCTGTTTATTTTTGTTCTCGATTTCCCAGAGAATCATGCATATAGATATATATGGAAATATGGTCATATTTAACTCCAAACAACTACAAACATATGAGTTTTACAAAATATGGAAAAATTTACTAGCATTCTACATACTAAGAGGAACATTATTTCTAAAATTAAAAGAAACATTTCGTGATTTCGATTTCCCAGAGAGTTTCCATTTATACATAAAAATATAGGTTATATTCTGAAAAATTGAGAATATACATATTAGAATATATTAGAATATATATTAAAATATATATTAGAATATACATATAGAATATATATCTATATATAGGTAATTTACTGGGAAATGGAAAACAAATAAAAATATTTCTTTTTAATTTTGGAAAAAATATTCCTTCTAGTATGTAGAATGCATGTAAAATTATTCAGATTTTTTTAAGCTCATAGGTTTAAAGTTGTTCGAATCTGAATATGACCATATTTCCACATATATATATGGATGATTCTTTGGGAAATCGAGAATCCTTAAGTAAAAGAATAATTGTATTCACTAAACTTAAGACGCTAATTAACTCTTCATTTTTTACGATGTAGTGAATCGAGGAATAAAATGAATGGGTCTGGAAGAACCGGGAGCGTAAGAGACTGAAAAAAATATAGCTAGATGGAGTATGGTGGTGGTCATGAAGGAGGGTAAAACGGGAAGAAAGACAAAGCGTATGGAATTGCATGTACTCTGGCATAGTTATTGAGTAGGATGAAATTCAAAAATAATTTACCTCATTGATTTCAGAATATCGTAAAATAAAAACATCGTTATTGAATTCCGAATCATGGAGCTTAGAACCAGGAGAACAAACGACCATTGTTATTTGAGGAATTTTCTGTCAGACAAAAGATTGTTTGATGTTGGAACTGGAACTTGCTATAGGCGGCGGTATAATCGGCAAAGACTCGCAAAAATGGTGATGCACATGACGTAATGGCATCGAATGATTTTATTTGATTATGAAATTTATTTATTAATCAATTGGTAAACTTAAAAAAATTTATTGTAGTCAAAATGCTAATCAAATGAAAAATAATTATTTTGACGGAAATTATCGTTGGTATTATAGGTCAGTCAAATTAGGTCCCAAAGGCTGACTCTTTGACAAAAATTCCAACAAGTTAGGCTAACGTAATAATTTTATATTACATAAAAATCGCAGTTTTTCAATGGGCTACGTTAAATTTTGATCGGACTTAAATGTTGTCTCCGAGAGAATTGTTAATTAGGCGTTTTATAAACATTAGCATCCAGGAATGCTCCTAATTAAAATTTTGTTGTTTTCAAATAAGTTTATTGAAACATAACTCTTCTAGATCGCGCTCAAGCAAGGGAAACCAAATACTCCAATTTTTTACATTTTGCCAGCACCGTGAACATAAAAAGTTTTCGAAATATTGGTCATAATAAAAAAAACTATAAGAAATTTTTGCTTGAAATTTGGTATGTACTTTTGTGCAGTTGATTACTCTCGTTTTTCTGAAATGCAGATGTCAAATAGTGATTTATGCAAAAATTATTAACAATTTTCAATTTTAACGCATTCCGTGGTTTTTTTCAATTTACGAGTAAACTATTGGACTTAGAGGAGTGTCTCCCCTGACTTTTGTGTAGATAATTTAACAACGAACAACTTTTATTCACAACTTTTTTTCGCTATAATCAGACCTTTACAAGATACAGAGCCAAATATAAAAAAAATGCTGAAATCCAACTTTAATTGGTTGTTGTTAATTTGTTTTATAAATTTGGTGGTTTCAATTGCTAAATTATGGTTTTACACACATATTCGAACCATTTTAGACCTTAACCTTACTTGTTAGAATATTGGTCACGTAAGAAACTAATTTGACTGGCCTATTACTATAGTACCATTCGCTTATATATAAATAAAAGTAGTCATGATATTTTATTTTACGTAAAAATTTATTAGAATTTATTTATTTTAATGTTTCAGTCAAATAAATAATTTTGTAATAAATTAATAAATAAATAAGTATCTATATATTATTTAAAAATATTGTTCAAATTAATACACAAAATTCATTTGTAAATAATATTTTATACATATATTATGATTCGTTCAGCTAATAGGTTGCGATAAGATATTTGTAAATAATCAGTAGCCAATTTAAGATCAGTAATGATATTAATTAACTATTTAAGTATGTGGCAATTAAATAGAAAATTAAATATTCTTCACATAGACTTTAGCGAAACTAGCGCCGCTTGTAACGCTCAGCGCTGCTACATTCAAAAGGCAGATTGACGAACTCTTACCAACAATTACGTTCGGTCTCGTAGTTCTAAGCTCCATGTTCCGATCTTCATTACAAAACAAAAAAATTGAGCCATAGTTGACAAAAATTATCACTCAGTTCTCGAGATATAATCAATCAAAAACTTTTTTTATAAAAACATAACCTTAAATATTTTGAAAAACAAAAGTTCTCATGATTTGGGCAAAGAACTTAGCCAAGAGATAGTTAAAAGCTATATTTCTGGAAATTCTCAAAGAGAATAATGCTGTTTTACTCAAATTATCATACGACATAAATAAGCAGAAAAGTATTAAGACTCAAAAAGTTTATTAAATATTCTTCTCCACATTCTTAATAACCTCAAATTTTTTCAATAAATTTCCATGATATATTTCCGGGATATAACCATTTAAAAACCATGGCGTTTTCGTGTATAACAAAAGAAAGGAATTGCCTTATCAATAATTACGGATCACAAATGATAGCTAATTTTAAGCTCTTTCAAATGCATGTTATGCAAATTGATTATATTGATTTTAACCTTTAAGGAAACCTAGAAAAGTAAAGCCCAAAAATCGAAAATAGATAAAAAAACAAAAAAGCATAGACAAATCAAAAATTTTATTTGTTAGCCCTCTTTGTACTTCTAAAACAAGAAAATAAATGAGCCGTGAAACATTAATTTTTACTCGAGATACACAGAGATACACCCACACGCACGCACACTTTTATATTTTAGTAAACAATATCCCTTATATAATTATTACATATGTTGACTATTATAATATAGTATATTCTGCACCAAGGGCGAGAAATAGGCTTTTTCCGCCCGCGTATATGTTAGCTGTATGAGTCGGAGGCGAGTGTATTTTGTGAGCCGGAGACGAGTACTGCAAACACACAAGGGCGGAATAAGCCTCTCGCCCATGTTGCACACCGTATTTTTTGTGACAAATGTATTGATATTCGCGATTTTTTGTGTCGTACGCACACACACTCACACACACACACACGCACGCACACATACACACACATATACACACACACTAATCCATACAGACAATTTCTAAAAATAGTGTATTTTATTTCTTAAGTCTCAAAACATGTTTCGAACATGTTATTAGCTAAACTATTTTTTTTACTATCACAAAGCTTCCTGTTTGAGGTAGCAAAAAAATAAATAAAAATACAGCTATAAAATAAGACAGCTCATTAATTTTAGTTTTCCTTCGTAAGAACCGATTTGTCTATAAGTTAGAGAAAATTTATATTTTTGTGATAAAAAATATTATTTTTTAAAAAGTACCTTGCGCAAATTTATTTGACTAACTTTTTCTTAACTAAATGAACACTCGACGTAGGAAATTTCTGGTCGAATGCATTTCAATTTTTTTTTTAATACTTGGACATATATTGGAGGATTTCAAACGCATTCGACCAGAAATTCCCTACGTCGAGTGACCAAAAGTTAATATTATTTAAACTATTATAAAACATGTTTTTAACCTTAAAAAATTATAAAATATTACGCGTTGTAACACTAACAATTGCTGAATAAAATATTTAACATCAGAGTACCTCAAAACAAATATATAAACTTCTTTACAAAATACTTTAATTATATTTCCTACACGTTTAAAAAATATCCATGGACATGGTTTGCACAAGGAACTGTTTGAGAAACATAAGTTTCGAGAATAACGCGTTTAAAGTTTTAATTAAGTATGTTACGAATGTAAATTGTTTCCCTCCACTGGCTATGACTTTGGTAAAACTAAGAGTTTTGCATCCGCAAGGTCTTAAAATGTTCGTAAAACTATAAATGTAAAAGATATGTAATAAAATAATTTCCGACTTTTCATAATTTTCCTTGTCATTTTGAAGCACCTTCGAATCTGGATGAAAAAATCTGTTGCGCCGTGTCCTGTGTTATGTCCGAGTGGTTGGTCCGCGTTTCACGGCGTTCCAAATAGTGGAGTATATGCAATTCATATGTTTAAAAATATGAACAATACAAATCCAATCTGATCGGTCATAGTGACTGGAATGCCGGGAAATACGCGGACTAAATACACGCACACGACACTGCTCTCGACGCAGCACATTCTGAAGGCAGACCCGTCAAGGTTAGCATACAAACACGCCGAAAGGTGGTGGCGGCGAGCGACGCAAGTCTTTAATTATTTGTCGGCATGTTCACAGCGTACCATACCGGGTTTCCCCGAGCTCTCCCCACAGTGAGGATGGTTGTACCCGTATTTAGATCTTCAGTTATTACTTAGTAACTGCTTAAGCAACAACTTAAATATTAAGTTATAACCTATTGAGAATAAGTAACTGCTTAAGCAACAACTTAAGTATTAAGTTATAACCTATTGAGAATAAGTAACTGCTTAAGTAATTACTTAAGTAATAAATTAAGATATAACTTATTTTTCGATACATGCTTGTAAGTTCTAAGTAACAACTTAAGTAATAACTTAAGAATTAACTTAAGAATTAGCTAAAAAATTTCAAGAAATGACTTAAATTGTTACTCAAACAGTCACTTAAGATGTTTCTTAACATAAGGGTTCTTCTACAATGACGGTTCGTGATTTTAACAGCTGTCAATGCTCTGTATGTGCGTTTTTATAAAGCATCCTCACCGCCGGGAGAGCTCGGGGACACCCGGTATAACGCTGTGAAGATTTACCATTTTTTCGAATTATTCATTTCTCCCCCTATCTCGTCGCCCTCCGAGGCGCGCCTAATAATGTTACAAAACATCAAAATTCAATAAATTCTTGGGGGTAAGATAGTGTTTGAAATGGGCTGAAAATTTGTTTGAAGGCTCTTTTCGACATGTACTTTTATATAAAAAATTGGCGATAAATACGGTGTTATAAGTGCGCAGCCTTTCTCCGAATTTCGCTGGCCCTACGCATATACTCAATGGAATAATTATACTTGCCTTAGTAACGTCGTATACATTGCAGGCAAATGGAGAGCCTTTAATTGGTTCAGAATCAACAAGTACACTGATGTTGTGCCGGCCAACTTCGGTCGGAGTAAAAGATATCTTGTACTTGAGATCAATCGGTTCAATCGTAATCGGCAGAGCAATATTCGAAGGTGGTGTAACAATGACGTCGCACTTACTGGAAGGAGCTTGTGGATCAATGATGAAACTTATTGGCTGCTTAACAGCCGCCATTTTCAAGCTGTGACCTGTGATAAGAGCCTGGCCAAGGCCGAGAACTTGGCACGTGAACGGTGAACCAGGGACCGGCTCGCCGTTAAACCTAACACTGAGACTGTGCATTGCCGCTTCCTGTGGCTTAAAATTCACTCGGAATTTTGCATTTCCCTCGCTTTGTACGAAATTTGGCACATTCTTACCATTAACCGCAACAATAATTTCAAGATTTCCCGCTCCGGCTTGGCTAGCGTTAACTAAAAATTATTCACATTTACAGTAGAAAAATGATTCCATTGCTAGTTTTCTGTTATTAATTTGATACACTTACTGCTGAAGAAAACAGGTTTGCCAACAACTCCACTGTTAATGTCTGTGATTTTTACTTGATCTGCATTGTAAGCTTTAACAAGGAAAGGACTACCTTGGACATGAGCTCCATTTAATTTGACTTGGACGCTGTGGTCACCTGGTTGTATTTAATTAAAGATTAGCTACCAACGATTGCATTGCAGGCAATGTTTAATGTTTTAAGTTTTAAGACTCACCGACATCTTTAGGAGTGAATCCGGCAGTATATGATCCTGATCCAATTTGTTCGATCTCGACGGGTAGGCTCTCCCGCGTGGGCGCGAGAACGTCAACTGTTGGTATTGCATCAGCTTCGATGACAAAGCTCGCAACTCTGTTGACAGATACCTTTTCCAAGGATTCGGTAACGATAACTTTGGCGGTGTCACCAACCTTAGTACAGAAATAATAATTGACTCAGATATAATTTTATTTTCATGGACATGCTATATCAATATGATATATGATTAATCAATGTTAGACAAGACAACATAAAGACAGTACCTGGCAGGTGAATGGACTGCCGGGCACATCTTCTCCGTTGAAGCGCAAATCGACCGTGTGAATGGTAGGCTCGCGTGGCGTAAACGAGATGGCATATGTATGGGGTCCCTGAGCCTGAGCCGATGTCGGTACTCGACCGCCGTTCACCGTCACCTCTAAGTTCCCTGGTCCAGCTTGGCTCGTTTCGACTGTAGAAGAAAACCAATGAGAAAAACATGATGTTCTAATAACAGCAGCTATGAGCACTTTTCACGTAGTTGAACCTTTTCTCGATCACACAACAAGGCACTGAGGTTATTCTGACAATAGAAAATTATAAAAAGAAACAAAATTCAAAACCATTTACTAATTAGTTAATCTATATCTTAATTTTAATAATAATAGGACTAAAACGTTTATATTTGCATAAAACCGTAAAAATCATGTTTAAAAGCAAAAGTTACAATGGACCTAATGTCGATCAGTGAATTACAGTCGGGACTAATTATCGATCAGTACTGCTGGCTCAGTTCTCGATCACAATTATGCGTGAAAAGTGGGATTATGTTTAAGATTAAGTTTTTTAAGTTTTATTGTAAAATAGTAAAAAATAAATGTTATATCGTTATTATGCGTTAAAAAGTATCTTAATTGTCGATTGACAAATGGTACAGCATACACAAACCATCTCAAGTCACTATTAAACCTTTATACATGACTTGATAAGCAACAAAATTTGTTAAAACGTCATATTACTAAACACATGTTCGTTAGCTCGGCAGCTAAGAATGCCGCTTATGAACGCACGAACAAGAAGTATCTGTATTAAATAATTTTTTTCTCACAAATAAAATCATTAAATCATTTGAAACCTTTTGATAATTATTCATATATAAGGCTGCTATTAAAAGAAATTTAAGTTTGTATGACATACGAAAAATCGTATTATTTATAAAGAGATCGAGAATTGGTACGTGATCGACAACCGGTTCAACTAGGTTAATAATAATTGGTTTGTGAATTTACCGAGAAAGGTGACGGGTAAACCGATGACTCCTTTCTTAGCATCTTTGACCTTGATAGCAGTGACATCGTAGACTTTACAGCTGAACGGACTGCCGAGGACTGGCAGGTTACGATGGCTAACTGAGATCCGATGTTCGCCGACGACTCGCGGCGTGAACGCCACTGTGCATGTCGTGTCTTTGTTGTCAGTAACTTGAGCAGGTACAGCCTGTCCGTTGGGTCCTATCAAGTCCACCGGTTGTTAGTCGTTTAAATAAAACTGATACAATCGTCGGACGAATTGTAACCATTAATTAGGTTATAATGCTCGACGCATGGACTTGAAAATGAGGAACTTGAAAGGTCAGTTCTCCTTCTCTTGTATTGTTCTCTTTCTTCGACATTCTCATTTTCATCCGAATTTCAATCTTTCGACCACGGTATAATTAAGATATGTATGTACGATCAAGCGAATCGTTATGAGTTGGCCCAAGCATTAATTTCTTTTACTCTCAAAATAACGCTCTCGTGTGTGAAAATTATCATTAAATTTAAAACTTAACACTCGAGAACGAATCTTGATAAGTGTCTGCTGTTTACTTTATAAAGCACCTATATGCTTAGTTGCCAATTATTTTCATTTGCTTAAAATGAAATGAAATAGAAGAAAATAGGATAAATCTACTAACTTATGATTAATATAGAAAAAAAAACCTTATGAAACAAGCCAAAAATTATGAGCTTAGTTCTAGCTTTCCATGATGCATATATATATATATATATATATATATATATGCATGCATGCAGGCGCGCATACACATGCTCACTCGCGCATACAGGCATAAAAAGGCATGAACAAACGCAAAGCGCATGCATGCACGCACGCACCCACCCACCCACACACACACAGACACACACACACATGCACATACACACACACACATGCACACACACATACACACACACAGACACATACACACACATATATCTTAATATATAGAGTGTGGGTGGGTGTGTGTGTACACTGAGAAAACAATATCGTAAAATATTACGATATTGATATCGTAAAACTTTGCTAAAAAATTATTTTTTGAAATTGATGTATATTTGAAAATGATGATGTAATATTTTACGATATGGGTTTTCTCGGTGAATGGGTGAGTTTGTTATCTGATATGAGTATTAGCACTTTAACAGCATGCAGAGCCAAGACAGCACCCAAAATAGTTAGCGCCCCAAGTTATGGCTTAGAAATTATTTATAAATGTATAAACATTATCATTTGAATATATTTTACAAGGACATGCGATGAATCTAAATTTAAAATTCAAAGTAAAAAAGCAAGCAATCTACAAAGAAGATTAATGTTAAGAAGCAAAAGATATTATTCTAAATTAGTTGTCTAAAGATATGGTTTAATAGGGAAGTAACCCATACCCATCACCGCTTAAAATTCGTTCTTGTGCTTCCGTTAGACTGCGCGAGTATTATGGTTAGGACAACGAAAGGTGAGATTGTTGAAAAGATGTCTAGTAATGTCGTAGTCTGAAAGCTGTCCGACCTGTAACAAATAGAGAGAATCTGCTCTGAAGGCGAGGGACGTGTGGCGAGGTATAGAGAAAGTAAGAAAATCGTGTACAACATGTAGATACATAGAGAGGGAAGTAAAAGTAGAAAAGACTAAACGACATATGTTAAAGAGTAGGAATGTTGGTTGCTATCGAACCTTCAACGTTAACTTCCAAGTCTTCCAAGCTACCGGCGACGTTGCTGAGTGTGAGGGCGCTTTGTCGGCCGAGGGGCGCGCTGCTCAGCGCTTGTCCGCTGACGGTGACGTGCGCGTCCGGGGCGACCCTTGCGATGATCGGGCAGCCGGGCACGGTCCGCTTGTTGAAGGCGATGTTGATGTGGTGCTCGCAGGCTTCGAAGGGTACGAAGCCGACGGAGAAGCGCGCGTTGCCCTGAGGTGTGACCTGGGTCGGTATGTTCTGGCCGCGAGCGGCTATGGTGATCTCGAGGTTGCCCTCGCCGGCTTGCGAGGCGTCGACGTTGAAGTGTTGGGCCTGGCCGACCGAGGCCCGGGCCACGGGACCGATCACCACGCGCTCCGCGTCGAAGGCCTTGGCGAGAAAGGGCGTGCCGTTGACCGGGTGCCCGTTGTACTCGACGCTGACCGCGTGCACGCCCACCTCGCGGGGCGTGAACTCGGCGGTGAATCCCGTGTGGATGTCACCGGTGACCTTGACCGGCAGCTCGCTGCCGGGGCCGCGCACCGACACGGCCAGCTCGGCGCTGCCGCTCCCGTCCACGGCCATGTGGAAGCTTGCAGGCTCCGAGACCGGCAGTAGCTCGAGGTGCGCCAGCTCCAGGCTGACCCGGCTCGTATCCGACACGAGACAGACGAAGGGACAGCCCGGTACCGGCTCGCCGTTGAACTTTATGTCGATGTAGTGGGGCTTGGCCGCCTCCGGCGTGAACGACACCAGGCACCGCCCACCTCCCACCACCTGCACGTGGTTCGGCACCTCGCCTTCGTTTATCGAAATCTCCAGCTGGCCCTCGCCCGCTGCGCTTGCGTCCACTTGCGGCCGGAAATAAGTCAACACACCTCGCTCTAACATTGCTGCTCCATAGAGACAGAGAGAGAGAGAGAGAGAGAGAGAGAGAGAGAGAGAGAGAGAGAGAGAAAGAGAAAGACAGAGAGAGAGAGAGAGCTTTTGCTTCCTTCGGACGTACCTCTGAATTGACAGGCGTGACCAACCACAGCGCTCGGTACCTCCGTCACTTGAATTAGACTGCTGTTGTAGACCTTGGCGACAAGTGGCCCTGCCGGCAGCTTTTGCCCGGCTATGCTCACTTCGACCAGGTGGCTACCCACTTCTTGAGGTGTGAAAGACACGCGAAACTCTCCTGTGCGACTTGGTTCCTCCTCAATGCGCGCACCAATCTGTCGCTTCGACGGGGCTGAAACGACACACGCACACATCATTTCAATCATATTTTTATCATTTCAACTATCTATCAAAGCAATTATAATGTACATCTGCAGATGCTCACTTAGAATTTGAACTTGTATCTCGCTGCTGCTGAAACCGAGGGCTGAGAGCTCGAATACAGCAGGGCTGCCAGCTGGGACAAGTCTAACCGAGTCCCCGACTACTGACATTTTGGGGCTCGGCATTATGCCTACCTTCCACGGTGATCCTGAAACAGATTACAATTAGGCTTAAGTATTAGCTATAAGGCAGAAATGTGGCCAAATCTCATTTTAATTTAACATGGCCGTCCTTGTGCAGTTTTGCGGATTTCCGCTGAGATCGGTTTCCGCTAAGGGTAAATGCGTGAGTGCATGAATGGATGCGTGGGTGAATAGGTAGATGCGGGGTTGGATTTTAGGGATAAATGCGTAGGTGAATGGATGAATGCATGCGTGGGTAGAGGGGTAAGTACTTGGATGAATGAATGGATACGTGGGTGGATGAATAAATGAGTGGATGGATAGGTGGATGCGTGGATGGATATAAATGCGTGGATGGATAGGTGGATGCGAAGATGGTGGGATAAATGTGTGGTTGGAGGGGTGAAGGCGTGGGTGGATAGATATATGCGTGGGTGGATATATGGATGCATAGGTGGATATGTATGTGTCGGTGTATGGATAAATGCGTAGGTGAAGGGATAAATGCGTGGATGATATGATAAATGGACACACACACACAAAATTTTATAATAAATCGATCAAAAACGAATTCAATGGGCCCTGAACTTTCAATATCAGTCAATTAGTAAGAATAAATCTTATAAAAAAATACGTTTAATCTTAATTTATTAATTAAAATTCGGATGTTGCTAAAAAACAAAATTTCTAAATCATTAGGTCCGTCTGAAAGAATGTCGAAAAATATTCGACGCGTATTTTTCATTTTTGCAATTGAATGATTATTCAACAAGATACAACAGGTTGAACATACGCGTAACGTCACGATATTATATTTTTATACACTATTTTGATGTCACACGACTTTTATACCTGCTGTACAAAACTTGGCGAATAATCGTCCAATTGCAAAAAGGAAAAAATACATGTCGAATACTCTTAGAAATATTTTTATATGTACCTAATGGTTTAAAAAAATTTTTTTTTTTTATTCAACGTTCCAATTAACACTATTATAATTATGTTAAAGTTCCGTTAGGTAAATAATATTTGTTACAGTTACTCACGTTAATAATCAAAATATATGATTTGCAAATGAATACAATAAAATTTAATATTTTTCAAATATTTGCTTATTTAAATTGCATTCTACGAAATAATTTTCTTAAGAATTTTGAAATTCTGATACAAATACTCAAGATTCTCTGGAAATTTCAGATCAATTTTTTTATATATTACACCGCAAACTCGTAGTAAGTTAACATAGATATATTTTTAAGTATGCAAGTTAAAACTTAATTAATGCTTTTGCCTAGTTTTCATCTAAGAAAAATTTGCATTAAATCATTTTTACAATTTTGTCATTTGAGTATTTGAGAATTTCAATACCCTACATGAAAAATTGTTATTTGCCTAATGATATTCATACATTTTATAAATAATTTTCAAGTCGAAATGGGGTAGTAGTGATCAGCGTGTATTTAAGGGGAATTCCCACCATTTTACTTAATATTGTCCCTTATTTTCAAGTTTTTTAAAATTGTCACATATGTTTATATCACCAAAAATGAAAGTTTTTAAAAATTTCTGCCTATTTTACCGAATATTTATTAATATAAAACGAAAAGTTCATGAATTTTTAAGTCAAAACGAGGTAGATTGATAGCTTTCCAGGTGCATACAGAAGTTTGTATGCAGTCTAGAAAAATTCTTACTTACTTTTTATACAATTATGAAAATGTTTGTGCATTATCATCAAAATTAAATACAAGTAACCCTAATTAAAAATGATTTCATTTAATTTAAATAAAAAAAACAGTGTTTCTGCGTAATTTATAGCCTTTTTTTATAAATAATTATTTTTCATTTAATCTACACAAACAAATATCACTTTGAATGTACACAAATTTCTTCATTGTGATAAAAAGAATATGGTCAATTAATTTCTAAAAGTTTCGACAAAAATTAACGCATCTGGAACGATTTAAATAAAGAAAATCATAAATTGCACAAATAAGCTGTTTTTGTTAAAGCAAAACACATTTACCTTAAGAGGGTGTCAAACCATTCAAATTTCCCGCCGAAATTCCTAACCTCAAATTCTTTAACAATTGATTACAATTAATAAATAAACTTAATTATGAGAAACCAAGACATCATTGCCCTCCTTAATACAATTATCTACCACTGTGCGAAGTTTCAAACAAAAACTTCGCACAGAGATAGATAATTGTATTACGGAGGGCAATGACCTCTTAGTTTTTCATAATTATACTTATTCTTTTAATTAAAGCCAATATTTTATAATTCTTGGGTCAGTAAGGTAGGAAGGATAAAAATTCACTTTGACACCCCCTTAATAAATAATCGTACTTTTTAAATGTCATTTTCAAACTGAAAAGTTTATGAAAATCATTAATGCGATGCATTTATTCTTTTTTTCAAAATTTAACTTTAGTATAAGCCTCTTAAATTAGAAAGGAATACGCACATAAATACTATAATGAATAATTATCCCATGGGTAGAGGTAAATATAAGAGTAATTTTCATAAATGTCATATTACTGCGTTCCGTACCTGCTACACAATGAAATAAAGAAATAGCAATGATTTATGGCTACATTAATTATCTACTTACACTTTTTTACACTATCCACGCATTTGATATTTACAATAAAAATATAACAACTCTGGTAGAAAGTTAGCTAGAATGGCTGGTTAGCTTATTAATTATTAGCCAGATTAATAAGCTATTAATAAGTCAAATTATAGCTAATACCTGGCTAGAATCTGCTTAAGACTATGCTTTAAGCAAGAACGTATTTTGTTTCCAAATCTAACATATTTATAATTTGTTTTGAAAAGTTATTAGTTTTTAAAAATATACTTTATTATACTTTATTGAATCTTCAATATAGTATGCCGGCAAAATAAATATTTTTATCAATAAATAACAACTTATGAGATTATAGAAATATGTATATGCAATGCTAAAAGTATTTGATAACTAATAATTTCCTTTCCGAAAATTAGTCAATCATAACTTGGTCAACAAAAATTTTGCTATTGATGACAAAAATAAAATTTTGTAGTAAAACTTCATTGTAAAACTACAAATATTTGTTTACCAATTCTCCAAATTTCGTCATAACTTACATTATTCTGTTTTTATTGTTATTTTTAAAATAACAATAATTATATGACTACGTGCATTCTATTATTTATAACATAAATTTCTTTAATAAAGACACTTAAATTTTACTCGGGGCTTTGGTACTTTTTGTGTAAATAATACTTTTTAAATGCACGCGTCGTTATGTAAACAAATAACCTAACCTCCATTACTACTACAGATTTAAGGTAAATTTTTAACTTTAATTTAGTAAAATACTTAATGTAGTATGATTAGAATTGCGTATTACTTTGATTATTATAAAACTGTTATTATTTCCATTATTAAATAATACATAAATTACTTAGTTTATCAATTTTATATTAACTAGAATATTAAGCAGAATCTAGCTAGAAATTAGCTAAAAAGCATGTCGTTTTTAACTGATTTCTAGCTAATTTCTTAACCAGAATTAAAGCAGATTTAGAAAATCTAGCTAATATCTGGCTAGAAACCAGCTTAGATTTCTACCAGGGAAATTGAATTGTAATTTTTCCAAACACTTCATGCAGTCATCATGAATATCCCAAATACTAGACATAAGTAATATTTTGTCATATAAAACGCTGTAAATCTTTTGTCAGGATATTAATATCTAGCGGTCAAAACAAACATTGTATACTTATTTGTTTTGCAACGTTTTGGTCATTCTATATAAAACTCAATGGTCGTTTTTAAGCGATTATAAATTACATATAATATTACATTTATAATAGGTATAATATGTTTACCATGGACATTGAATAACTAATCAATCTTTCATATTGCACGTTGAATTATTTACATTAAGTATTTTGTACTTGGAATAAAAACAAGATTTGTAGGATTTTCCAATTTTTTCTGTAATAATAATTAAAAACAAAATTAAAAACAAATTTTTTAAATCTTTTTTTTAAGAATTGACACAATTTTACTATGAATGTATATTAATTTTAAATTGGTGTCTTATTAATCATATCTATAAATAATTAAAACTTATACATAAAACTTGAACAAATTTACTTATACTCCGGAGGTGTTTACGTCTCAAAGGTTGACCAGATACTATCGAAATATATTTGAATTCTTGCATAACGTTGAGGTGGAATATCAAACTATACACTTATATAGTAATTAAAATAAGATTAGATGTAAGAAAATTAGAATCTATACATGTTTTGTAAAAATCTTTTAACTTTTGCGTGTCTTGAATTCTATTAATGCAATTATTAAATGTATGTATAGCAATTCCGATGAATATCTTTTTGACTTATTTTTAACGACATACAATGTCTATGGTAAATGTATTACAATCATATCAAATATAGATTATATGTCATTTGTAGTAGCTTGAAAAGGGTCATTAGGTTTTTCCATAGAGGGCCGAAACGTCGCAAAATAAATATAAGTATACAATGTTCATTTTAATTACTTATAGATACAATATATTCTGACTGCAAATTAGTTACAAATACTAGAAACCAAGAATAATTAACTATAATATCTTTTTATTTTTTGTAATTAAACATAGAAACAATTTTTATTTACTTACATAAAGCCATCCTTTCATTTAATTATAAAATTTATATTTTTATTTTCACTTTATAGTAGCAATATTGTGCCCCGTGAGATTTTTTTAAACCGGGTGTCAAAGTTCTTAATATTTCTGTGTATCTCCTGAAATTAACTACATACTTAAAAAATTCTTATACTTTATATATCCCAAGTTGACTGATATAACTAAAAATAATTACACTTAGAAGTTAAACTATAAACTAAAAATATTTTGGCAATTATCTTCATAAAGCATATTTTTAGAAAATCACCCATATTTGTCATTTGCTATCTTTTATTATGGGGTTTAAAGCAGAATGTTCTGTAAAATTTAGAATATAAAATTAATGAAAATAATTTTGTAAGGTTTGTCTATTACAATTTAAGTCTATAGTTATAAAACTCATGACACGCTTTTCGTAAGATATACCTAATGAGAAATTTAAAAAATCACAGATGCACGTACAGTATGTATTCACGATTAAGCACTACATCCCGAACACTTTCTTTTTCATTTTAAAATTCAATCACAAGCACTAATAGGAATCTTAATATAAACAGAAGGATCACTCTATATACCTCTAAGATCACCAGCTACTTTTGTTTATTCCAAAAATCCTGAAAATAACACTCGGACGCGAAGTAATAATTAATATTCGAAAAAAAAAAAAGAAATATGAAAAAAGACAATAAATTGAGTCGATCGCTAAGAGCATTGACGCAATGCTCGATGCATGGCAAAGAAGCTTAAATTCCCGAAGACGAAGACGGCATGAACGACAGCGTTTTCCGTATCGTGTCGACAGCGGCGGCGGCGAGAAATTCCCAACAGGACTCTCTTAAGGAGAAGCCGATGTCGGGTAACCTGCAGCGCATATCGTAGCGTGCACAAGAGAAAATGGAAAACTAAAAAGAAAAAAGCAAATAAATATACGCGCGAATTGGGTTATCGATAAAAAAAATGAAGAAACGCGAACGCGAACGTGAGTACAAAAGCGAGAGCCGGAGCGAGAACAAGTACACTGAAACGTCAGCAGATCGCGATTTTCTCAAGAGCTCGAGACTCGGCGACGTGTTATAGACTATGGCAACTGCAGGTAACCGCTAGTCGGCAGAGCTGAGGCAGGCAAAGAGGCCTTAGCCGCCACCTCCGGAGATTATTGAGGAGAGAGGGGCCAGCCGACAAGGGCCGTGCATAGCGCTTCTCGTGCCCCACAACTCCTTCAGCCTATCCACTACACTCCACTTTCTATTATAAAACTAACATTAACAGTCTATAATTGCCTGTATGCAATGCGCCAACTTAGATTTTAATCATGACTTTGATTTTCACCTTATACCACGAGTTCTCATGTGGACGACATTGACCCTCGAAATTTCGAAACAAATTTCAAGTCTTTATTCGTTATTTCCCTTCGCACAAATCGCATTTTGACAGATCGATGCCCGCAGTTTTATTTATAAATTATAATGCACCGAATGAGAAAATCAAATTTACAACAATGAACATTTTTAACCGACTTCGAAAAAGGAGGAGGTTCTCAATTCGACCTATATATATTTTTTCGGTTTTTTATGTTTGTCCGCTCATTATTCCGAAACTACTGAACCGATTTGGATAAACTTTTTTTGAATGAAAGAGGATGATCCCGTGGTGGTCCCATTACTGGGCCAGTATCGAGTCAGTACTAGCTCAGTACTGGCGTTTTATTATGTTCGTCCGCTGATTATTCCGAAACTACTGAACCAATTTGGATAAACTTTTGAATTTGGATGAATAAAATAAAATTAGGGTGATATAACTAAAAAGTATAAAATGAAATAAAATTTAAAAAAAGCGAATGATTTCGAAAAACTCTCTAGAAATAATAAAATAATAATCATAAACCTTTTCGAAGTCGGCTCCGAATTTCGAACTGACTTATTACTATAATATATATATATATATATATAGTATCTTTTTTATGGATAAGATTTAGAACTTATACTGGATTAGGTCTAAACACATATACTTATAATGCCTCTAAAATACGACCACCGTAACTCGGTGAAATTCGACGACGACTTTGAGAAGGTTTATATCGATTATTATTTTATTATTTTTAGAGAATTTTTTTAGTTTTCACTTCTTTGCTACAATTTTTAACGATAAAAATAAATTATTTAAGTAACAAAGTCTTATTGATACATACATAAACTACAATTATAACTTATAAACTGTAACTACAACTTATATTCTATACTTTGATTATTTTATTAATGAAATGTAATTTTTTATTATTTCTCATGCAATAAAATAATGAAGACACAATAATTTGTAGAGATGTTTAAAAGAAATTAAAACTCGTACAAGTTTTACTTAATAAACCCAAAAATTAATTAGAATCAAATATTCGCTACAAGATGTGCAATGGAATTCCGATAACTGTTGTAGCATATACAGGTAATCAGGATAGAGGAATGTCGCGTTACGTGTTTGTGCACCTTAAGGCTAAGCTGAACTATGATAAAACGTGCAGTTATTAGTGAAAGCGTGTTAGTAGGCTAATAATAGGCTAACGTTATAACATAGGTGTTCAAAATGCATCTACCAAAATTTTAACTCATAATTATTCTGGTCACGACTGTGCATATTTCAATTAATAAAATAATTATAAACATTTGTTACTTTCCGTATCATGGAACTATTTCAAAACAATCTTCTAATAATAATTTAGAATTTACTTCAGGTGGGCAGAGACTCAATAAAATGAAAAATGATATATTGAATAAAGGAAGTAATTAATAAATGTTGCAACCTGAATAACTAAGTAAATAAAGAAACCTATGAAAGCTTAAGACAAGGGCGTTAGTGGTCATTTGTGACGGCTCTGCTTTCCCATCAGATTCTCGCTCGGTCGACCAGCTACATCTATGCCAGTGACTCTCGAATCCGAGTTTTCCTCTTTTGGCATCCAGTTCTACTTGTGGCCAAGTTTCTTGCTCCCAGTCCCTCTCTCCATACCACGCTCTCTCTCTCTCTTTCTCTCTCTCTCTTTCTCTCTCTTTCTCTCTCTCGGTCTCTCTCCTCTCCATTACTCACACACAATACATACATACACACGCACGTGTAAATACGTGCATACACATACCGTAATTCATTGCGTCTCCTTCCTTCTTCATTCCATCCACACGAACGCCATACTTTTCATCACAACATTTAAATTTCTTAAAAACTGTACCGTACTCTGCAAATTGTTAAGGTAGCTCAGCACATGATGTCATTGCTCATGTCATTGCTCGTGTAACATACTGATAATAATAAGTAGCACCGTGTCGCTACAGCGTTTGATTATGAATATTATATATCTAATTTGTAATCTAGGCTTGCACCCGACAAACCTTAAATAAATAAATAAATAAATATACTGATAATCGTAAAAAAATGTAGGAAACATTACATAATATTTTCTTGTTCAGTTAAACATTATTTTTTAGTATCTACAAGTCTGTGGTTTGTAGTTAGCTTTAAATTTTTAACCGACTTCAAAAAGAAGGAGGTTATCAATTCGACCCGTATGTTCTTTTTATGTCTGTTCACGCATAACTCCTCAACGGATGAATCGATATCGAAAATTCTTTTTACTTCCACATAAAGGAAACTTTGTGATGGTAGAAAAAAAGTTTTGCTAAAAACATGTTTTGAGATACTACGAATCAAAATACACTATTTTTAGAAAATGTATGTATGGACGTGTGTATGCGTGTATGCGTGGGAATGTGTGTGCGTATGTATGAAACTATGTTAAAAACTACACTGATTTTAACAAAAAATCGAAAAAAATTTTCCGACACTTTTTGAAGCTCTACATTTGTAAAGGCATTTTGGGAGTTGATAGAATAAAAAAAATTCATAATCAACAATGTTACAAAGAAAATAATTAACATTGCTTTTTATGTAGAACTGAATATTTAATAGTACATTATGCATCAAGGGAGTAAGGTGGGCAATGTACGCACTGTGTGACGTTGCCGACCGAGCGAAGCGAGGTCGGCATTTCACACAGTGCATGCTTGCCTACATTACTCCAGAGGTGCGTATACTACTTTTCACCACACCCCCGTAAAGAAATGACTGTACGCATCTCAGCAGGCCGTACAGTACCCCATGCTCTGCCTAGAAGTAAAGTGATTGTGTACGCGCGACGCGCTGTTTTACCGCTCGAGACGCAGTCAAGAGCGGAAAAAGGCGCATCGCGCATGCGCAAGTCACTTTATTCCCTAGGCAGTCCATGCGGTACTGTACGGCCTGCTGAGAGGGCGTACAGTCAGCACTTTACGCGCAGTGTGGTGAAAATGTATTTTTCTCGAAATTTATTTTTCTAACTTCAAAAAATTGCTCGCGCATTTTAGGCCAGGAGGGTTCCAGATTGACATGGCTCTAACGTGACGTAACTTAGATAACTATTGGAATCGCTCGGGAATGGTATACCTATTGAAAATGTCGAGGTGCGCCAGCTTGAAAAGGTGTGCTATTTGCATAAACAACAAAAAAGTGAAAAAAAATGCGAAAATCGCATTTTTTCCCGGAAACAATCGCATATAACTCGGTAAGTATGCATCTTAGAGAAAAAATGTATACTTATAAATTTGTTCGTTATGAAATTTTCTACAAGATAGGGTTGGTCCTATATCCGTAGGTTTGAAATGTTCGCTCCAAAATGCTCGAAAGTGCAAAAAAGTAGGTAAAAAACAAGGTAATTTTAAATTATTTATTTAACAATGAAAAAATAACCCAATCACGCCATAAATTTAGAGCAAAGTACTTGACTGCAATACAAAACGAGAGCCGCAAGGCCGATTAAGATCGGACTGACAGTTTTTGCATAATGCGATTGTTAAGTAACCTACCTGGAAAAAAACCTACTGGTTTTTGCGCTCGCGCTTTTACACCTTCTTGGACCCTTAAACTATCATATATAATCGCTATTTCAACCATTTTTCGCTTTTTAATAACTTTTTGAGCGGTTTTAAAAAGTTTGAAAATTTTGGCTTTTAAACAAATAAGCCTGTGAAGCGGGATTTGCGAGTGGGAAAAAACGGAAAGTATAGGGGAAAATAGTACTCGGAAAGACGCTTCTTTTAAAAAAAATCATCCAAGTCGGTCCAGTAGATGTTGAGATATTAACTTCCAAAGTCGGGAAGGGTATACGGCCTAACGGTTAATGATGTAACAATAAATTATATACCAATCGATAGGTTTTTCCGAGATGTTTTCGTATCTGCTTTCAAAAATTACATTGCACCTGTGCATCACGCACAAAAATTTGCATAAACATTGTGTAGTGCGCGCTCAGAACCGAAATTCGGAGGGGTGGGGATAGGCTGCGAAACTTGAAATCGTCGCTTCAAAATCGGCGCCCTCGCTTCAGGATGATATATCTCGGCTTCTACTACACCGATTTTGACGATTTTTTTTAATTGGGGTAGAAAAACGAGAGAATTTTAATTTTGATATTGATGGCGACAATGATGTACAATTCCATATAAATACAGACATATTAACAGCTAACGAATGCGTTACGCTTCACAGGCTTATTTGTTTAAAAGCCAAAATTTTCAAACTTTTTATAACCGCTCAAAAAGTTATTAAAAAGTGAAAAATGGTTGAGATAGCAATTGTATATGATAGTTTAAGGGTCCAAGAAGGTGTAAAAGCGCGGGCGCAAAAACCAGTAGGTTTTTTTCCAGGTAGGTTACTTAACAATAACCTACGGATATAGGACCAACCCTATCTTGTAGAAAATTTCATAACGAACAAATTTATAAGTATACATTTTTTCTCTAAAATGCATACTTACCGAGTTATATGCGATTGTTTCCGGGAAAAAAATGCGATTTTCGCATTTTTTTTCACTTTTTCGTTGTTTATGCAAATAGCACACCTTTTCAAGCTGGCGCACCTCGACATTTTCAATAGGTATACCATTCCCGAGCGATCCAATAGTTATCTAAGATACGTCACGTTAGAGCCATATTTGAAAGATTTTGTCGTAATTCTCCTGGTCTATTTAGAGTCGATGAATGTCGGTGTACTCGCAGCAAATATTCCTAAACGGAATATTTAAAGAAGTTAGTATTTTTTTTTCAAGAATTACGTACATACAATTTTTTGTAGATTAAATATGTATACAAAATCATGGTATTTTTTGTCATATATTTATTCAAAACGGAGATATATTTTTTTCAAGTTTTTATAATAGAAAATTATAAAAAAAATACTAACTTTCGTTTGCTATGGGTTCTAAAGTTAGGGAGAATTTATTAGGTTGATATTTTCATACTTAAATACGCAAGGAACTTTTTAAATTAATCTTTATTTTGACTGCAAAATAGTGCATTTTATTCAATGAATTGGAATTAAGAAAGTGAAAATTGCTCAAAATTGGTATATATTCCTCTTTTTTGGTTACTATTAACGATTTTGAAAAAATCATGTAGACCCACCTTTAGGGGACAGACCTGAGTTAAACCCAAATAAAAGTATTTTTTTTTACGAGTCCATAAAACTTCTCATCTTTAAAATCAATCATTCTGGATATTTTTATGCTCTCAATACTTAGTACTATCTTACATTTTACTGTTGTAAAACCTCAAAATCTTGATCCAGCACGTCACAAGAAATCACTATTTTCAATACCATATTTATTAAAGGAACTTTGTTCCGTATACGATTCTAGGTGACATTATAAACGAAAACTTTTTTTTACGGTTATTCCACTCCCTTTGACATGTATTACAAAAAAAGCGTAGCACTTTTTCGTTAAAATTTTGTTTTATTATTCTATTTCATAGATCTAATCATTTCTTTTTTATATATTAAAAAAAAATTGTCAAAAAATTAATTGGATCTCCGAACAAAAATGTTAACGAAAAAGTGCTTCGCTCTTTTTGTAACACATATCAAAGAGGGTCGAATAACCGTAAAAAAGTTTCTGGTTTATCATGTTACTTGGAATCGTGTGAGGAACAAAATTCCATTAATAAATGTGGTATTCAAAATAATGATTTATTGTGACGTGTAGGATCAAGATTTTGAGGTTTTACAATGGTAAAATTTAAGATATTATTGTGTTTTGATAGCATATAAATTTTCAGAATGATTGCTTTTAAACAAAAAAAGTTTTCTGGACTTATAAAAAAATCTTTCTTTGGGTTTAACCCAAGCTTGCCCCCTTAAGGTGCTGCTAAAGCGACCTGTCACCGATAAATACGAGAAACCACTTTTCTCATTTAATTTTCAATTTTTAGAAAATATCTTTATGAAACGTTATTGTCCTAATCAAATACAACAACTTTCCAGAGAGATATTTTCTCATAATTGAAAATTGAATGAAATAAGTGGTTCCCCGTATTTGACGGTGACAGGGGGCTTAGCATCACCTTAAGTCCATTAGTACATTTCTGAAGAATAGTTTAAAGTCTCGATGACCATGAAAAATCTACCGCCTGATTCAAAAACTCGTGGTAAGTGGTTAAGAAGGCTTAAATTCAATAATGTAGATTAGCGAATTTTCAGCGGACTATAAATATCACTTACAAGGGTCTAATTTATGACAAAATCACATATAATATACATATTTAAGATATGAAAACTTGCATCAATTTAGATTGCGTCAAAATATTTTTGTTGTATATAAAATGGATAATGATTGTTTATAGAATTTAACGCAGGCTTGACCCCTTAAATAAAGATAATAAACATTTGATCGAACCTATTATTTACTCAATCCCGTTATTATAGAAAATATTCTTTTGTACTTTATAAAACGTTATCTTTTTTGAAATTTGATAATTTTTTTTTTGTTAAAAATTTTTTAATTGCTAAACTTATAATGTTAATGATAAAGGCGCTTGTTATAGAATACGTACAAAGCATTACAAAATTTGAACATAAAAACTATAAAAATATTACTGCATTTATAATTAATATTACTACATTACTACATTTACCGTAATGGACCGTTTAAGAATCAATACCCCAATTATGAATCATTTGGTTTTATAATTATTATGAAAGCTTTAGATTCTTTTTATTTTTATTTTGAAAGTATCTACTTATCTTTTGAGGTATATTCAAGTCTTAAATTTATAACTTACAGTCGGTCTCCGGACATTGTTAGTTTGCACACTGTGAAAAATAAAATCCGAACATTGTTAAAACTCTTGTTTCATAATGAATTACAACTAAATCAGATTTTAAGAGAGGAAATTTCATTTAACGAAAAAAACTAATAATCATTATAGTTTTTGTTTTATGTTCTCGGAGGAGTAATAAAGCCAAACAAATTCATGCTAAAGAAAGTGTGAAAATCAATTACCAAATTGTCAAGTAGAGAAAAAGATTGTTACATTTTCAGAAAAGTATGTGTTCACGATCATCCCAAATGTATCATAGTTTTTAACATTTTATGATTGTCCTGCATTATACTATTTTAAATTGCTGTGCAAAATATTACGATATCAGCTTTACTATCGTTTAGTATCAATTTTAAAATTTCACGCGTTGTCTTCAATTATAGAAAATATGTAAGAACAATCATATGGATTCGTCGTCCTATAGTTCATTGGTAGACTAATATACACTTGCATGTTCCTAAATTTTGATCTAAATAATTTCTACAGTAATACTAAAACGCCTGTGTAAAACTTTTCTGAAATGGTTCATTATTCTTAGAAGATTTAAAATAATTTGTTTATAATTATAGATAGAAACTGTTAGCATCCATGTAACGTTAAGCTAAAATATTTTCAAAGTTTTCTTTCTATTATCTGCCAAGTATGACAGGGTGTACAAACTGTAACCTAACTTAACCCTTAGCTACCGAAGTGGTCGTATATGAACACCAATAATAGGTATCTAGAAAAAGATTAAGAGAATGTACAAAAGTATCTTTTCTACATATTAGGCATATGTTTCTTACTGGTAAATTTCTTAAGATTTGTTTTAACCCTTAGCTACGGGGCCTGCGGCGGCTCAGTCGGTAGAGTGTCGGATTCCCACGCCGGTGACTCGGGTTCGAATCCTAGTCTCTGCCGATTGATACAAGCACCTCTGTAAAAATTACATGTGCTTTGTTTACAAACACACCGCAGACCCCCGTCGTCGATTAGCACCACATGGAAGCATAAACATGGCGACGTTAAATAAAAAAAAAAAAAAAAAAAACCCTTAGCTACCGAGGTGAAATAAAATCACGTATCCGCCGATGGTGGACCGTATGAAATTGCTTATTATACTATAAAATAAAATGTATGTTATAAGATAGTGATTTAAACGGGGTTGCGTGCTTACTTAATAATTAAAAATTAATATTAAAAATTATTTTGTGTAGAGGAAGCATTGAAAAAAGTGTACGTTAAGAAATTACTTATATTAGTTTTATTTTAAATATACATGTTTTATGTTAAAAAATATTTATCACAAATTTTTTCTTTATTTTGAAGATTTAATCTACTAAAATTGACAAGTTTTACGTTGTTAACGTCAATATTAAGAATTCTCATGATCTACAAGGTGGCTCAACAGTGATGTAAAATCTAAATTTTTATAAAAATGACTTTTTGATTCTAACTTTGAGTCTGCTCTAAAAAATCATTAAATCTTTTTATGACTTTACATGGGTTCTTGGATTTAAAATAAATAATATTTATATAATTATTCAAAAAATAAAAAAGCGTGGTGTTCATATACGACCACTTCGGTAGCTAAGGGTTAAGTTAGGTAACAATTTGTACACCTTGTCATACTTGGCAAACAATAGAAAGAAAACTTTGAAAATATTTTAGCTTAACGTTACATTGATGCTAACAGATTCTATCTATAATTATAAACAAATTATTCGAAATATTCTAAGAATAATGAACCATTCCAGAAAAGTTTTACACAGACGTTTTAGTATTATTGTAGAAATTATTTAGATCAAAATTTAGGAACATGCAAGTGTATATGAGTCCACCCATGAACTACCGGACGACGGGCCCATATGATTGTTTTTACATATTTTCTATAATTGAAAACATTGTGCGAAATTTTAAAATGGATACGAATCGATGGTAAAGTGGAAATCGTAATAATTTGCACAGCAATTCAAAATAGCATAATGTAGGGCAGTCATAAAATGTTAATAGTATATTATAGTATGTTAATAGCACCTAGGGAATAAAGTGAGCCAGTAAATGCCTGCGTGTGGTTCGGCGCCCGAGCGGAGCAATCGGCGTCATATACGCTGGCAATCGCTGGCTCACTTTATTTACGCGTGCAATATGCGAGTTTTTAACATATCTATCAAAAAGTTCATACTCGTTCACTGGCGAAGAGGAAAAATAGTGCTACATATTAACTTCCTAACCTTACTCTAGTCCCCGCCGCCACACGCTGTTTGTGCCCGAGCCGAAGACGAGGGACTAGAGTATTGGTAGGGAATTAATGTAGCTTTTTTTTCTCGGTTCGACGGGGAAAAAGTACGCACTTTATGTCGAGGTGTGTTAAAAAATGTAATACATTTGTGATGATCGTGAACACATACTTTTCATAAAATACAATTTTTTTTCTCTGCTAGACTGTTTGTTAATTGATTTCCGCATTTTCTTTAGCATAAATTTGTATGGCCTAATTACTCCTCCGAAAATATAAAAAAAACGCTGCCAATTCATTGGCACTTCGTCAAACTGTATAAATTATTCCAATATGAAATTATTTATTCTATTTAATACTGTGGTAAAAAATAAAAATAGCAAGTCTATGATTTTGTAATATGTCGAGATATACGTATACATTTAAATTTTATAATTTCAACTGATGCAAAAGCATAATGTATATAATGCATACTATTTTTATAAATATATTTAAGATAAGATGATAACATATAACTAAGAAAATCTTAAAAATGTTCATTAAGTGTAATAATTCGAGTTAGTTATTCAACATAATTTATTCAAACTCATTTTAATTGTGAACTCAAATTTTAACTCAATTAAATGATATTTATTAAAAAATTGGATAGGAAAAGAAAACATAACAAATATATCAATTAACTACAAAATGCTCTACAGTCTTCTCTTATTTCTATGGTCTATCAACGGAGAGGACAGGGCTACAGCTGATGGCTTATCAAGATTACCACTGTCTATAGACGCAAACTCTGATTCAGAACCCAAGGATTGTTTTAACTGAAATACGAAAGAAGAGCTACGGAGAGTTCCAGATCTAAGTAAGGTGTATTGGCACGCTCTCAATGGTTTGTCCAATAAATCTGAGGAAGGATTCAAACCATACACATCTAGATCAGAAGAGATCCATGTGGATAACGAGCTGCTCATGTGCGGTTATCGGCTTAGCATTCCATATAATTTTAGGACAAATTTATTGGAGGATATCCATGGTGGCTATATAGGAGTCTCCAAGATGAAGGATTTAGCAAGACAATATTTTTGGTGGTCAAGTTTGGACCAAAATATTGAAGAATATGGGATAAATTGTCATGCTTGCAAGTCTACATCGAATCAACCGGAGAAAACCTCATTAAGCAAATTCAAAGAGTCCGCTGCTCCATGTGAGAGGATCCACATCGACTTCTTGGGGCCATATTGTAAACAAATATTTTTGTTGGTGATCTATGCCCACTCTCGTTGGCCCTAGGTTATAGAAATGCCTCAAAGTAAGACTGACTCTCAAAACACCTTTACTAAGGTGGCGGGAGTATTTTTCTCGTTATGGTCTACCCAAAATCATCATTTCTGATAATGGTAGACAATTCGTATCAGCAGAATTTGAGCATTTTGCTCGATGAATGGTATTGTCCACAGGACATATGTTCCGTACCACCCAGCAACAAATGGGCTTGCGGAGAATGCTGTTGGATCTTTCAAGCGAGGAATAGACAAGGCATTGAAATATGTTGTAGTTCATAACCCCCTAATCAAAAACTCTAATGCTGCGTCGCCAAACGTGGCACCCTACTCCGTAGTATAACCCGTAGTAGGGTTCCACTTTTGACGACGCAATTCTAATGGGGTCAAGGACTAAAATAGCCAAGGTCCTCGGGTCTATTAGAGTTTTGATTAGGGGTTATGAGCTGCAACATATTTCATTTTCAGCCAATTTGACAGGGGTCCAGTTTCTCATAAGCCAAGAGTGTGGACCTTTATCTACATCAATAAGCAAGTATCTTTTCGCATACTGAAATGTACCACATGGTAGTACTGGAAAATCACCAGCGAGAAGAATGTTCGGAAGAGGCATATGTACTCATTTAGATCTGCTTCAAACATCGAAGTCTGAACAAGCCTGGAAAAAGAGAACCAAATACTTCCATGGTAGAGGGGAATTTTATTTATAAAAGGGGAGAGAGTTTATATGAGGAGTTATAAGAATCCACTCAAACCTGGCTAGCAACCAGCCTGTATCAAAACTGTTTTGGGATAAAGGACCTACTTGTGTCAACCTATGTTCGACAAGTTTTGAAGTGAAAAAGGCACACTCACAAGATCATTTGAGTAGGAAACTTTTTTGAGAGTGAAGTACAACAATCTCAACCAGAGAAGAGAGATGTTGACACTGGTAATGAGACTCCAACAGAAAAGATCGATAAGGAGTCATTTGCCAACAAATCACTCATATGTGAGAAGAATCTGATAGATAATACTGCCTCTAATCAAGAGCCAGTATATAATCAACCTGAAAAATGTGATCCAGTGTTTCTGCGTACTGAAGAAACTAAAAAAACTGTATCGGTTCCAAAATTAAATATTCCTCTAAATAAGAGAAATTGAAACGACAATAATAATGTAACTTTAAATGAGAGACCAAAACGAATCATTAAGCCCGTGGTTAGGTTAAATTGGCAATATAATTCTTTTTATGCCCATCTGAACGAAAATAGCCACTTATTTCCCTGTAAATCAAGACCAAAATAACACATTTTCCCCGAGAAGTGCGGGAATATAGTGACTTCACTAGAAACTAGTCCAAATTCCTATATTTCATCAAGTTCTACCAATAACCCTGATTTTTTATTGTCTTCTAACAATATTATCTTTTAACAGTCCATTAGTCTCGCTTTTCAAGTCAAAAAGTGGCCTCAGTTGATATGGGCATAAAGTACTATATATAACTCGAGAAAAAAGTCGATTTATCCTCTTCGCTTTGCTCACTCGGACAGTAAACTCACCCGCGGGAAAAATATTCATCTTTTTTCCCTTGTTACATAATGTACTATTATTCACGGCTTAACTATAATAGCCACTTTATTGACCTACAAAGCGGAGCTAAAGTAGCTTTTTATTCCCTCATATACTTTACTCCCGCATTTGCGGGAATAAAATACGAGAGTAATGTACTATTAATAAATCAAAAATTTACAAAATTTACAAAATTTACAAAATTTACAAAATTTACAAAATTTACAAAATTTACAAAATTTACAAAATTTACAAAATTTACAAAAATTACAAAATTTAGAGATTTAAAAAATTTAAACAATTTAAAACATTTAAAAAAATTAAAAAATTGATAAAATTTAAAAATTGATAAAATTTAAAAAAAATTTAATATTTTTGAATATTTTAAAAAATTGTAATAATTTATAAAATTTTCAAAAACTTTAATAATTTAAATTTTAAATTTCTAAATTTTGATAATTTTTAAAAACGTTTGAAAATTTGGAAAATTTTTGAACATTTTTGAAAATTATAGAGTTTTTGAATATTTTGTAATTTTTTGAAAAAGTTACAAATTTTGAATAATTAAAAATATTGTACATTTTAAAAAATATTTTAATTATTAATTTTTAGCAGTATTAACAATGGATGAGTGGGTCCCACTTTTCAAGTCAAGAAAGTGGCTTCACAGTTAAGTCGTGAATAAAGTTCTATATGCAACACAAGAGTAAAGTCGATCATTCCCTCGAGTGAATACTGCCCGCGCTTCGCTCGGGTAGTAAACCCACCCGCAGGAATAATCTACGACATTAGTCCCTTATATCATAATGTACTATATCTTATACCCTGCTGTAAGTATTGTGTTTATTCCCCGTTGTCAGGGAATAAAACGCCACATTCTCTCATGCCTAGAAACTGCCACGTGCATGCGTGACTTTCTTTCTTTCCTCCCGGCTAACACTTCCTGCGTGTTGATGCCCTCGCTTCGCTCGGGTTGCAAATTGCGCAAGCGGCATTAGTCGGGAGCAAAAGTAGAGACGAGCATCCGCGTCGCAGTTTCTGGAAGTGAGGTTACGTGACGTTTTCAACCCTGAAATCGGGGATTAAACACAAATAACTTTCCGCCGAGCATGAGAAGAAGTTGTACACTGCATTCAGGAGCAATGAGGGCTAATTGACGCCTGCGAGATTACTCCCTTGGTGAGTAATCTACTATTATTATTTCATATATGTTTTGTAGTTTGACAGGGAGGGATTGTAGTATATCATATATTCATATACTATATCTATATGTATAAGTAAGAGAGTATAAAAAGTGCGATAAGGTCACTTCCGGTCGAGCGATTCTGATGAATATGAGCATTGTAATTATCTTAAATAAATGTCACTATATATTATAATAAAATAAAAAGTATTGTTTATACAGCATCCTCCTCTACGTTACACTCTGCAAGCAGAATCTGACTTGATATATTTTTACACGGAGATGACGATACATAGTAAAAGCATACAAGCGCGGTATCACACGCTGATCGAATAATCAAAATTCGAATCGAAGATTCAATGTGGATCCAATATCTCATGGTGAACATTAATATACAAGAAAAGGAAGAAAAGAAAATAAACGCAGCCAGGGAATAATACTGATTTTATATGTGTCGATGTTCAGACGTAGATTATTTACGTCGATGGAGCAATAAACAACGCGCCCGTGATATCGCGCATGCCAACGATCCAAGTATCTAGTTACCCAAGTACTGTTCTTTCCTATCACGAGACATTACAAAGCATTGGTATTTTTAATACAAATAAAGGCAGTGGATGATAAATGACCAAGTTTTTTATGTTATATGAGAAAATTGAGTAACAGTGACAAAAATGAGACTTACCAGGCACAGACTCGCCATTAAAAGTCATCTCAACCAAGTGCGTGACTGCTTCGTGGGGAACGAAGGATGCTAAAAATCTTTGACTGCTAAGTGTTCTAACAAAACTTGTGACATGACCACCATTAACTAGAATCTCCAAATTGCCGGATCCAGCTCTTGATCCATCAACTAAAAGAAAATTATTTTCAATTACATTTGCAGATTTTATAGGATAAAAACTAATGAACACAGAATTCTACATGTACTCTTAAGATTTATCATGAAACATCTTTTAATCTGTAAAATATACTTGATTTTGGTGATTTAAACAATGTGTATCTGTTAACAAGCACTGTTGTTACATTAATTTTAAACTCTAAAAAGTCATTTATTTTAGATTTCAGGCATTTTATTTAAAATATTAACTTATTATAATAATTACAAGAAATGGAAATCTATGATATACAAAATTCAATCTTACACTATATTATCAAATAGTGTTATATTTATCGCAAAAATTATAATAAATTTTAGTTAAATTTTAGATTCCACAATTAAATGAAATAAAATATAGTTTCTTCATATATTAATTATGAGTCGTTCCTTAGTAGTTTTATTAAAAGTGTTAGTCGGTCTTTTAGGAGCCAATAATAAACAATAATTTGCCGTCGTCCTCTTCACGCCAGTATATTACGAATTACATGATTTTGGATACGTATTCCTCGTTATGTAATAAAAAGACTTTCGTCTCGTTTTATAAGAATAATATAAATCAATAAATATGACAATGCAAAAAAACTTAACAACAAATGCATAGTCGGTTCCACGAAATTTATATAGTTATAGATAAGTTAGAAACTGTTGTAAAAACTGTTGTAAAAATATTGCACTTCATAAATACCACAGAGAATATATTCCGAGAAAAAAGTTTCTTCATATTGATAGTTGTAATATTAATTATGTACAGAAACTTAATAATTGAATGCTAAAAAGTTACAGCACAAACATTATGTAAAATTTTGGAATATATTCGATTTAAATATTTTCAGGCAAGTTTACGTCTATAAAATTTAATAACTTTACAAATAACATAAAAATATTAAGTCTCTCATGGAATATTTTTCTGAATAGTTTCATTATAATATAGAACCGAAGATACTTCATGTAAAACTATTTACACGAATATATTGCCAAGTCACACAAAGATTAAAAGTTATAGAGATTTTCAGATTTATGATATCTATGTCAGATTTATGATATCTATGTCAGATTTATGATATCTATGTAAGATTTATTTCTACTTACTTTCAAATTCGACTGGTTCATTTATTAGACCATTAGGAATGCTTCCAACTTGAATAGCTTTAGAATTGTATGCTTGTGATCTATGCCATAAATAAGAACATTATACGTTATATTAATTCTTAGTCTACAATAGAAATTTAAATTTCGTAATTTATTTAGGTTATGTATACGTATATATGCACTGTTTGAACTTTGGAGCAACTTTATGCAGGTCTACCGGTGATACGATATACACATATACATACACATACACATATACATATACAATATACATATCCTACATTGAATCGAATCCCAAGTGTCTGTAGGTAGACATCTAAATACATTAAAATACACATACTCATATGAAAACACACTAATATCAAAACATACAGTTACATCAATATGCAGGCACACATAAGCACTGCCATAATACATCCATATAAATACACCTACGCTCATATGCACATACACACACAAATTCATGAACACACTCACCAACTCCCTATATACTACACCCCACATACATATATGTACATAAATAATACGCATGCACACATCAACATATACATACACACACTCGTAAAGAAATGTGGCAAAAGTAATGAAACGTAGCTTCATATAGTAAAGAATTTTTTCTTATTTATTAATAATTTTTGTGTGTATCTTTAATAGACTTATTTTTTACCATTTTGTTTATAACTTTGTATATAAAGGTTTTTGAGGTCGTTCTCTATGATTTTACAATCTGTTTCCTTTGATTTGTTATACACAAAATCTTTTTTCAAACGATTATATCTGTGAAATATAGGAAAGAAAATATTTGAAAAAATGAAGATGATTAAGAATATGAAGAAGAATATTCTATAAAATTTTTTAGGCTTTATCTTTTTCTTTTGAAGAGAAAGAAATCTTTACGTAAAAAGATCAATTTTTTGTCACCTTCGATAACTGGAGTAAAACGGCTGCATTTCATTTAAAACTTTCCAAATAGTTAGCTTTATACCGTCTTTTGGTTGAGTTCTTTTGCCCAGGTCATAACGACCTTTATACTTCGAGATATTTGAGGTTATGTATTCTTTTTATGTTTTTTGATAGCTTATATTTGAGAATGGCACATTAATTTTTGTCTAAATAGGGCTCATTTTTTTGGTTATTAATGAAAATTCGAAATTAAAAAGAAATTTAAAGATTCGTCGACTCGCCTTTTTTATAAAAATTTTTCGATTTTTCGATTTTTGCGTTTTACTTGTTCGAGTTTTTTGGTATGTTAGAGATATCATAATCAGTTTAGTGTAAATGCATTCAAAATAGAAGAAAATTACCTATCTTTTACAACCGCAAATCTTGGATAGGCTCTTTCCCTTCTTTTGCAATACATGAAATATTAGCTTCAACGGTTATATCTCGGAAATCTATGATGGCAAATCGTTCACAAAATTTATGATGATTAGGAATTCAGAGAATCTACGTACTAAAATCTGATTACATTTAATTTAAATATTTAAATAATTTTCATAAATTACGTACAGAGAAAAAATTGCTGTGATAAGGATTATGACCTAGCCCTGGTAGAAAATTATCTAGTTTTATCAAGGCCCTCGATTATTCCCATGGCAAACTGATAGATCTACATAGTTCTAGATTAATTTTCCACCAGGGAGGGTTCTGTAATTTTAGTCAAAAATTATCTTTTGTAAAGCCACCAATGATATAAAGCACACCTTTTTGAGCTGTTAATTAGAAAAAGATATAACAATTTAAAATTAATTTATTATAACAAATAATTTAATATTGGAACAATTTATTAAGTTTGAGGAAACTAAATGCCAATGCATATTACCCAAGATATCCACGGCCATTCATTGAAAATCGCTAGAAAAACAAAATTATATAGGAAACACACACACCCATATACACGCACGCACGCACGCACGCACGCACACACACACACACACACACACACAGGCACACGCATGCTCGCGCGCGTACATACACACATACACACACACACACCTTTATACAAGGAAACACCACACACGCGTGCTTTGCGAGCGTTTACACCCAACGCCTGTTCTGCCTATAGGTCCCTATTTACATGTTCAAATTCCTACTTACATCGACACCCCTTAAGAAGATTAGCACAATTCAGATTTTTTGAAAAATACTAGACAAAAACTTGTCGAAGGATCTCAGATAGTTAGAATTTTTTTAAAAATCTAACAGTGCTGGATTTTTTAAAAAGCCTCTGTAAAGAATTAGGTGTTTTAGAGTAATCTGAAATGTGCTAGTTTTCGTAAGGGCTATCATCATATATAGCCACTCATGACATCTTGTATTGAGACGATAGAATATATTAAATCTGATATTCAAATGCTTTGTTATTATTAATATTTATAAAGTTACCCTGGTAGAAACGTTGACGAGTTTCTCGAGAATAAATAGTTAAATTCGTCACGTTTTCTAGTTAGTTTGTTAAAAATGATTAAAAAGTGATTTAAATACATTATTTCTTACCGCAAATCAAATATTCGTAACAAGTACAACTATTTTGTAATATATATATTAAAAAAATAAAAAGTTATTAATCACTTTAAGGAGGTTCTATCAGCATATATTGCCGAACTGGTCAATTTTCTACCAGGGTATAATTTTTGTATTAAGCATTACAAAAGTTATAAGCTAGCTACGCATTAATCACGTGCTTTTTGTAAGAAAGCGATTTACAACGTTATAACATTTATATATTAAACTCGCAAATTACTTTGAAAGATTTTAAATTTGTTAAACGTAGCCATAGTACCAACTTCAACTGGTAATAATAAAAAATTCGATGTAGAAATGTGTTATATGCTCCGCAATCCTCTTAAATGACATTCATTTTGACGTTTCCACGGGATTTTATCTGCTTTTCTAAAGTAGGCCATAGTAAACTTATTTTATAAGAAACGTACCTAAATGGAGAACCTTTAATGTGCTTGCCATTATAAAGTATTTGAATAGTATGTTCTCCAACTTGATCAGCAATTACAGTATATGTTTGACCTTGAAGAGAAGATTTCTGGACAGGAACAGGCCTGTTATTTGGTCCTAAAAAAGATCAACATTATAAAATCAAGCTAAAAAGTTTTTAGTACAATAATGATTTCGTTTTTGATTTCGTCAAAATTTTCCAAGCATTTGTTATAAGTAATATATAAGGCGTAATAGAAACAATATATTGTTGTTATATGATATATGAAAAATAGATCTTGATAAGACAACAACAACAAGCAACATTTTTATTATTTAGCAATCAAGGGGATATGAAATACCACCCCGATTTCTACCTTACCGGCTTTTTACTTTTTTAATCTCACCTTTGTGTTCGTACTTTGTGATTGTAACTTTAAAATAGTTGTAATGTTCAACAAACAAATATTTCCATTATTGTCATTCAAGAACTATTCTTTATACGTCTTTTAAACAAATCATTTGTTTGTTTGATAAAATATATTAAATTTATTAAAAACTAGAATACAAAATCAACAAGTAACATATAATGTAGAATTTATTTTTACCTAACATGCATTTTATTTAATTTTTCGCTGGCTTATGTGCGCTTAAGGTTTTTCAGTGCATTTTTTAGGGGGACATGAAAGGCAAGAAAAGATATCTATGTCATCGACTCAATTATTAATTTTATTAAATATTTTTTTAAAAATTTTATAGAAAAGACGATACATCCGGATTTTTCTTTATCAGTGCAGAATAACCGAAATTTGTCAAGCAATTCCATTTATTTAATTGCTACGAGGTTTACGTTCCAGATATCAAATACGGTTGTTTATAACGGGAAACTTAAAGTTCGTAGTGACAAAATGAATAGATTTACCTGAAAAAATTTGTAATTCTTATTTATTGACAAAGAATGGGCCTATGTAGCGTATCGTTTTTTCTATAATAATATTGAAACAATTATTTAGGAAATAAAAGACGTAGAGTCGGTAATGTAGGCATTCCTCTTTTCATCCCCTTAAAGTGATGTGAAACCCTTCTGCTACCGACAAATACAGGGACCAATTATTTACATTTAACTTTCGATTTTAAGAAAATATCTCTATGTAGCGGCATTCTTCTTTATTAAAACAACAACGCTCCAAAAAAATGTTTACTCAAAATTGAAAATTGAATGAAAATATTAGGTCCCTGTAATTATTCGTAACTATTGAAGTTTCACATCACCCAGACTCTACGTTTTCTATTTTCTAAATAATTGTTTAATAATTATTATTGAAGAAACGATACGCCATAGGCCCTTTCTTTATCAATAAATAAGAATCAAAAATGTTTTCAAGTAATTCTATTAATTTTATTACTACGAACTTTAAGTTCCCCGTTATAAACCACCGTATTCGATATCTGAAACGTAAATCTCGTAGTGATTAAATAAATGGAACTGCTTGAAAAAATTTCGGTTATTCTAACATAGATATCTTCTCTTGCCATTCATGTCCCCCTAAAAACTGCACTGAAAAATCTTAAGCGTCCCTAAACCAGCGAAAAATTAAAACCAAAGGTTAAATATTTTAAGGGGACGCCGGATAGCTCTGTCCTTGTCTAATTGAGTTTTCATTCGTAATTTTAAGAGAAATAATTTTTTTTTTCGAGAAAACTTTGACACACTATGAGGGCCAACTACATGGAGATTAACCTTTACATACTAAATTTGTCAAAGTTTTCTCGAAAGCAAAACAATCATATGAAAATTATGAATGAAAACTCAATTAGATAAGGACAGAGATGTCCGGCGTCCCCTTAAGGTAAAAATAAATTCTACATCGTATGTTACTTGTTGTTTTTGTATTCTTGTTTTTTTAATAAATTTAAATATAATTTATCAAACAAACAAATTATTTGTTTAATAGACGTATAAAGAATACTTCTTGAATGGCAATAATGGGAATATTTGTTTGATGAACATTACAACTATTTTACAAGTTACAATCACAAAGTTCGAACACAAAGGTGCGATTAAAATAATATAAAGCCGGTAAAGTAGAAATCGGATTGGTATTTCATATCTCCTTGATTGCTAAATAATAAAAAATGTTGCTTATTGTTGTTGAGAAATCAAAATCTATTTTTCATATATTATATAACAACAATATATTACTTCTATTACGCCTTATATATTGCTTATACGTTAACGAAATTTAAGAGTTTAATTAGCAGAGTGGTCAATGTAAGCCTACTAACTGTATGATCGCTGGTTCGAGCCCCGGACAGGGAAATTTTTTTTTACATTTTATATTTATTTTCTCAGCATGCTGAAGCATATGCTGAAACACGTGATTAAATAGGTTCATTTTATTATGTACACAGCGTATTTTTTTTAACAAGTGTGTGAATACGGCGTCTTTCATGCTCGCATTGCGAATGGGGAAATGTGAATTTCGAGTCTCTCCAGACCTACAAAATACAAAGAATAATATTTTTCAAAATTTTGAATTTTTTTCAAAACTCTGATTTTTTTTAAATTTTAATTTTTTCAAAATTTTGAATTTTTTCCAAAGTTTTTAATATTTTTAAAATTTAAAATTTTTTTCAAAATATTGAATTTTTTTTTAATCATGAAATTTTCTCACAATTTTGAATATACATTACCTCCCGCTGAAGCAATATACATTCATATAAGCAATATATATTCATATGAGCAATATACATTCATATAAGCAATATATATTCATATTAGCAATATACATTCATATAAGCAATATATATTCATATAAGCAATATACATTCATATAAGCAATATACATTATTATAAGCAATATATATTCATATAAGCAATATACATTCATATAAGCAATATATTTTTATACAGCAATATATATTCATATAAGCAATATACATTCATATAAGCAATATACATTATTATAAGCAATATATATTCATATAAGCAATATACATTCATATAAGCAATATATTTTTATACAGCAATATAATATATTCCCTCCCGCTCCGGCAAAGATGCTCGGAATGCCCAGTTTTCCATTCGTTTTGCTAGCATAGAAAAGGGCCGTTTTCACGCACCTGTTGAGAAATAGTACATTATGCATCAAGGGAGTAAACTGGGCAATGTACGCACTGTGTGACGTTGCCGATCGAGCGAAGCGAGGTCGGCATTTCACACAGTGCATGCTTGCCTACTGTACTCCAGAGGTGCGTATACTACTTTTCAACACACTGCGCGTAAAGTGCTGACTGTACGCCCTCTCAGCAGGCCGTACAGTACCGCATGGACTGCCTAGGGAATAAAGTGACTTGCGCATGCGCGATGCGCTTTTTTCCGCTCTCGACTGCGTCTCGAGCGGTAAAACAGCGCGTCGCGCGTACACAAGTCACTTTACTTCTAGGCAGAGCATGGGGTACTGTACGGCCTGCTGAGATGCGTACAGTCATTTCTTTACGGGGGTGTGGTGAAAAGTAGTATACGCACCTCTGGAGTACAGTAGGCAAGCATGCACTGTGTGAAATGCCGACCGAGCGAAGCGAGACGTCACACAGTGCGTACATTGCCCACTTTACTCCCTTGATGCATAATGTACTATTTCACCACACCCCCGTAAAGAAATGACTGTACGCATCTCAGCAGGCCGTACAGTACCCCATGCTCTGCCTAGAAGTAAAGTGACTTGTGTACGCGCGACGCGCTGTTTTACCGCTCGAGACGTAGTCGAGAGCGGAAAAAGGCGCATCGCGCATGCGCAAGTCACTTTATTCCCTAGGCAGTCCATGCGGTACTGTACGGCCTGCTGAGAGGGCGTACAGTCAGCACTTTACGCGCAGTGTGGTGAAAAATACCTTGTAAAGCTTCATTATCAAAATTCGTGATCCGGAGGTATGATACTTTTCTTGTCAATGTCAACAATATTAAACATTACATAATAGTGCAATATAATCAAAATTAGCTTCTTTTTAGAATCTAGATCGCAATATACATTTACAAATTTTGATTGTTTTTAGTTTTTGACCATTCGTCTACTGTTATGAAAAGTCTTAGATTTACTAAAAATATGGTTTACACTCACTTTGTTACTTGTACAAGATTCAATTAACAAACTACAATTTGAATAAACAGCCAAAACGTGATTAGACAAGGACAGTAGATACGGACTCCTCTTGTTCTAAACAAGATTTTACTATACGGTTAGTACAATATGGTTAGCTTGACTTATGAAAATGAATATTCAAAAAAATAATTTTCAGATTTAGATTGTTTTTAACATATTGTAATATATTGATCAAGAGTTTAGCAACTAGGAGTAGTTCTAAATAATTTTATTTTTCATTTCAGCGTTTATTAAATAACGTCGATTCAATATTATATTCTTATCTTAAATGTAATCAAAATCTGTAAAAATTTTTTTCAATCTGAACTCTAAATAGTAAATGTAATCATAATTTGTATTTCACCACTTAACAATGTTTTTATATTATCTTAAATACAATCAAAATCTTTAAAAATTTTAAACTTCATACATAACTTGCACAATCCACTTCAGTTATTTGTATATTTTATTATGCGAAAAAACTAAAATTAGATATTTCAGTTGTTATGCTAAAACAGTATGCGGAGCATTATATAATATTTGTTACACTATTGTTTAATTACTGCACTATTTACAATTCTGAATAACTTTCTTTTACTAAAATAGTACGCGAAACATTATATAATATTTGTTACACTATTGTTTAATTACTGTACTATTTACAATTCAGAATAACTTTCTTTTTCTTTATTATTAAATAATAAAAATGATGATAAATGCATTCATCAATGGAGAATATTTTGCAAATAAAGATTTCTTAACACTTTTGATTACAATCAGTTATTTACATTTTTTAAATACAATATTTTGTGTGCACTAATTACTGTATATTATTGTTCATTTCAGTTTTATTATTATAATCACTTACGTAATCTAATCTAATTTTTTTAATGATAAGTCACAACAAATTAGGATTGTGTATTTATTTTTAAAACTCACTAACTTTTTGTAACTTTGTAAATTTCTGTAATGCTTTGTAACATTTAGTAATTATTTGTAACTTTTCGTAAGTTTTTGTAGTTTATTTGAAATTTCTTTTAACATTTCGTCTAAATTCAGATAATGTTACAAAGAATTATCAAACAGCGTCAATAAGATATGAAAATTTATAAAGAGTTACAATAAGTTATAAAATGGTACAAAAAGTTGCAAAATTACAATATATATTACATATAGTATTTTGTAATTTTTTATTTCAAATTCTTTACAATTTTCTTTATAAAAACAAATTAATATTGATTTTATTACGATGTTTTGAAGCACTATTTGTTACTGAAAGCAATAAAGAAAATAAGAATTTGAAAAAATTGTACTCTCAGATATGGAACCAGAATTTTTTGAAAGCAAGCCCTTCACTATTTATCACAAAAGCGACAGACACTAGAGAGAGATAGAAACCCTCTCACAACTGTTTGACTCTATCTAAATTGAAAAATTGAGGCCCTATCTTGATGCGTAGTCTAGGTATATACTTTATATGTCTACGAAAAACGGCCATATGTATTTACTTTCACTTCATGCATAAAAAGACGTGTAATCCAAAAATATGTGTTACAAAAAATATGGTGTGCACAATGGGGTACAGACCGTTTTATCTCTTGTGAGTTTCCGCATGTGCCGAATCTATTAAATACTATTCAAATCCTATTTCCAAATAAGAAAAGACCCTATTTGCAAAAAGATTTCAAAGATATTATTTATGCCGACTATTTCAGTCTCTTAAAAAGTTGGTAAATCTCTCTAAAAAAAATTTTAGAAAAAGTAAAACGTTGGCAAGTATAAGTTTTATTATTCTCCATTAATAAATTGAAGAATATATATTAATATTAAACTAATATATTAAATAGAATAATGTAAATAAAAATAACATTATTCGCTTTCAAAATAATTTATATAATGTGATGCAACCGATAGTCCGATTAATATTTTTTTTAAATAATAGCAAATATTTACAAATAAACTTGAAAATAACTACTACAAATTATATAGTCAAAGATTTCTATTACAATTTATAGCTTTATACAAATGAATCATCAATGATGGCTAAAAAAAGTAGTGAAATCAATTAATAGGCTGTCAAGTATATTGTTGAATTTTTATTTCTAAATCAGTTTCCTTAAACTTACATAGTATAATTGTACATAGTATAAAATATATTCATAATAATAATATTATTATCTGTAACGTTTAAAATGTTTATATGTAAATATGTGATCATCAAAAATAAGTCTTAGTTAATCACAAATTAGTGCATTGAAGGTATCTCATTTTGAAGAATAACTGAACATATTTGACGAACCCGTCATCTCGCAGTCTATAGAACTAATAGAACTATAGGAGAACTATAGGAGAAATATTTCTGGCGCATATTTTATAAATTATTCTATTATTCATTCATAAAAATATAATTTTTCTGAATCATCAAATTGCATTTATGACTTATATGCATAGATTTCTCATGGTTTGTTTCCATTTTCTCTAATTTGTTAAACACGTAATGAGATTTGATAAAAATAACATTTATTTGCTTGTCAATATATTCTTCTGTATTCACCTTAATCTGTAAGCCGACAGGTCCGTCAAGTATGTTCATAGTTATTTTTCAAAATGAAAGATACCGTCAATGCACTAATTTGTGATTAACTAAGACTTAATTTTGATGATTTTATATTTACATATAAACATTTTAAAAGTTATATAAAGCAATATATTGCAGTAGAAATCTTTTACTACATAATTTGTAGTAATTATTTTCAAATTTATTTGTAAATATTTGCTAATATTTATAGCGAACCCTCCACCGCGGGTGCTCGTAGTTGTAAATACGCGAGATAACCACGTCAAGGCCGCGGCAGGCCTGCAGGCGAGAGGAGCCGAGCCTTAAAGAACCGAGCCGAGGGTAGCCGAGGCGCGCGCGTAGCTGTGGGAAAAAACGACAGATTATTCGAAGCTATCCCAGAGTACAGGAGGCTTTCAAGACGCCACGGGCGAACGAGATTAGGGCTTGCCGCGCACCGCATGTCCGATCACGAGGTCATGGTTTAGAGGTTAAGCGAAGCAACCGGTGACCGCGATCTTTTCTGCGTGCCATGATCTTTGAGTAGGTGGGTGAGACGTGAATAGCGTATGTGACGAGTCTGGAGAATACTCGTGGCTGTTCGCGTAGAGGTTAGCTACAGCAACCGGCGTCCGCAATTACTTGTGTGTTTGAAGCGATTCTAAGTGTGTGTTGCGAAAACGTTGGAAGAACGCGGGGCTGTACGCGCTTGAACGAGAAGAGGAACGCCTGTCCGTCAGCAACAAGGGACTGCTGGCCATCCGCACCACCCTCGAGGACATCTCGCCTTCTTCGCCACGTGCAAAGCACGCCCGCCACTAGTGTTTGAGAGCGAGAGTAAGATAGCGGCAACGCCAGACGCAGAAGTGCGCTTGGCCATTGTACATAGCGGCGAACTGTAAGTCAAGGGCGAAGCCCTAATTTTTCCAAGCAGAGACTCGGAGCCTCGTCCTTCGTGTTATAGTGCATGAGCCGGGGAAATACTACAGGAAGAATATTGTATCTCCATCCCCTAATCCCGCGGTTACATATTTAAAAAAAATATATTAATCGGATTATCGGTTGCATCACATTATATAAATCCTTTTAAAAGAGAATAACGTTATTTTTATTTATATTATTCTAAGAGAATTCTTCGAGAATAATAACACTTATACTTGCCAACATTTTACATTGATAGTACTAACAACATTTTACTTTTTCTAAAAGTTTCTTTAGAGAGATTAAATAGTTAAAGCCACAAAATAAGAAACAAATCTTATACGCTCTTGCAAGTCATACTTCTTAATTACTCGCTATGGGACCATTGAAATACTACGCAACGCTCATGGGTGGGAGGGTATTAAATATTCGAGATTAAATTGGAAATAAGGGCAAAGGGAGAAAGGTCACGGGTACTGTTAAATCATGTTAACTATGTTAAATAAATTATTGTATTATTTGAACGCTCCACATATTAAGCGACATGTGGAACTTTCCTGGTGGGTACAATTAGAGTTCTTAATTAATACCGGAAACAGTTTTTTCATTTAATTTTCAATTTTTAGAAAATATCTCTCTGAAAGGTTGTAGTTTCTGATTGAGATAACAAAATTTCAGAGAAATATTAAATGATAAGTGGTTCCCCAGAACGTCGGTGACGGGTGGGTTTAGTATCATCTTAATCTAGTAATTCATGTTTAACGACGTCAACACGGTATTCGTTTGAAAGACATTTGGGGCTACTGAGAGTTTCGAATTTCGCCCGCCAGGAGCTCGCCATGTGTCGCTTAACGCGGTGCATTTCTCATGGATCATTCAATCACAAATACAATGACTTCAGGACATTACCAGTTACAATGACAGCAATCTTGCTTGCGTCTAAACTACCATCAAGAGTAAAGCACGTTGGTCGGTGAACAGCTAACATTTCCAATGCACTACCGGTCACCATCTTTTCGTGATTAGATGTTACACGCAAAAGCGGCGATTCGTTATTAAGATATTGCTGTTTTTCCTGTATCGTCTTCATCGTTGTCGTTGTTGATGTTGTTGTAGTTGTTGCTGCTAATGCTGCCGATTCTGACGTCGTCATCCCCGATTTGATCGTGGCTGCCGTAGCCATAGTATCGATAGTATCCAATCCTAACGTATTGTGGACTTTGTTCTTTAATATTCCACGAGAATTAGACGAGTCAGCGACATTCAGATTTGGAGAAAAAGTATACTCCGAATTAGAGAACTTTTTTAATGAAGAATAGTTAGCTGATGAGTTCTGAGTATAATTATCATTCGATAACACATTCCCATTATTCGTGATCGTTGACTTTGAATTGTCGGCAGTCAACGAATCATTGGTCAGGTTAGCAAGAGATTCAAGGCTGTTATATGACAGAAGCGATTTTGTTTTTGCTATTGCATCCCAAGAGTCACGCCGCGATGAGCTTCCAACCATCGATGACACTATAACAGATAGTTAGAGAAATTATATTTTTTTAGAGTATCTAGTATATAGTTTACGACAGAGTATCTAGTATTTAGTTTACGACAGAGTATCTAGGATTTAGTTTACGACAGAGTATCGAGTATTTAGTTTACGACAGAGTGTCTAGTATTTAGATTACGACAGAGTATCTAGTATTTAATTTATGACAGAGTATCTAGTATTTATTTTACGACAGAGTATCTAGTATTTAGTTTACGACAAAGTATAGAGTATTTAGTAAGGGTGTGCGATACAACAAAATCTCGCGAGACATGAAAAATCTCGTCTCGACCGAGATTCTCGATCCTGTACGAGCTTTCTCGAGCTGACCGAGACTTCTCGACCTTGCCGATAATTTCGGTCCTGATCGAAATATCTCGATCCACTTGTGATTTCTCGTCCCGGGTGAGAATCTCGGTACTGTCATACATTTCTCGACTTGATTGAGATTATTATGTATGTTCTCTTAATGTCGAGATTTATCTGCAATTGATTTAACTATATCAACTTCTCTAAGCAAAATTACATTATGTTACATGAAAAATGCAAAAGTATATTACACTTTATATTATGAATATAATATAAGTGGTTTTACACAATAATGCAAAATTGTATCCCTACTCAATATTTATGTTTAAAAGTAATTATTCTTTAACCCATGAAGAACTAGACTCTCAAAAAATTGAAAACAAAAAATCGCTAAATAATTTAGAATTGCGTTTTAACTAGAGGAAGAGGAGACCCTTAACTAGAGGATTTTTGCAAACAAAAATTTATTCAATTTTGTTATTTCTTTACGTTTCTATGCGACCAAAAGTAACTTAGGCCCACCATGTAAGATCGGATATAGTCCACTTTGATCTAATTCAGCGATTTTATTTGCAAAATTTCGAATGTATCACGTAGAAATCTAAAAAAATCGTTAAAATCTTGTGGTACAAAAATAAAAAATAGTCCATACGCCCTTAACGGGTTAAATTTGTATGCTATAAATACTAAGTAATATATTTAATTTTACTGTTGCAAAACCTCAAAATCTTGATCCTACACTTCACAATAAATCTCTATTTTCAATACTATATTTATTAAGGGAACTTTAATAGCTTAATTACTATTTTTGATGGATATATCATACTGGTGCTCTATATTCTACTCCTTTTCAGACTGGTTTTCTCTTTACCCAAATTATTTGTGTAGAATTTAAATAGTGGAGTACTAATTTTCGATGTGATGCTGCGGTTTGCTCGAAACGACAAACCTTAAAATACGTATAATAAGATGTTGTAGGTTATACTTTTTATAACATTATTTGTTTACCATTTGCTTGCGCTTGACTTAAGCTCTTGAATATGTATAAAAGTAACGAGTTTTTCGATTAATATCAGACCACCAAAAATATTCGCTGATGCAGCACTATGATGCGTACTAAGAGCGACTACTCATGAGCATCCAAATGCACATGTACACAACTATGGCAATCGGGCCACGAGAGTATATCCTGTGCATGAGGAGGCGCGACTCGACTTGTGGTTGGATATTAAATTATTTAATTGTACACCGATTGCAACGAAATTATCGTGTCCACATGAAGACTCTGCCAGCTTCTGTTTTGATTACACGCGCCAACTTCAATCGTATTTACGTTCCGCACTAAAAATAAAATACCTCACAGAGCCATTTGATCTCGTATTATCGTAAAGAATATAATGACAAAGTTTCATCTTGATTCTTACAGTCGTTGCTGAGATATATCTTGGACATACATATGACATTGAGGTCAAATTCAATAGAAAATTTCAATCGATTCAAATTTCATCGTCTGAACGAAATCTTTTTTCGACAGACATTCAAATCTTTTTGACATGGATTCCAAATTAAGCAACAGACTTTTATGATAAATGTGTTTTTTTTTAAATCGAATTAATTTAAAAAACAAATATTAATAAAAATGTTTCAAAAAATCATAGGGGTCTCCAATGTTTTGAGGTTTTACAACGTTAAAATTAAAGATAGTACTAACAAGCGGGGTCACGGATTTTTATGAAACTATAGGAATCGTTTTCTAATACCTAAAAATGAAGCCCAATACTCGTGGTTTTAACTAATGTACATTTATACGATAGATACAACGTATTTTCATTATACAACGTTGATAGTATATCTATATATATATGATTTTTAGCATTGTCCATGTGAGCAATGCTAATGTTTTTGGGCTCTATCTTAAATTTAAAAACCTATTGGATAAAACTACGGATACTGTGTATCATGTTTAGGTTCCAAATGTCGACCCGAAAGTTTCATCAAAATCCAAGGCTCTAACTCCGTGATCCCTCCTTATAAGTATTTATAGCATGAAAAATATCAGAATGGTTGCTTTTAAAATAATAAGTATCCGGGACTCGTAAAAAAAATTTGTTTTTTTGGTTTAACTCAGGCCTGCCTACTTAAGGCAAAATATTTAGGAGGTCACATACACCTTAAAATATCTTAGCAGAATGCTTTATCAAACAGAGGTCTTCATTAATCGATTTATAAAATCTTATAATGGACAATTTAAGTAATTTTAGCAATACATACATGCACATACATTATTTATAGTTATATAAACAATACATACATTATCTATAATTATATATATATATATATATATATATATATATATATATATATATATATATATATATATATATATATATATACACTTATAACACATACCTTTAACATTACTACTCGTATCAATAATGCTATTTTCAATAGATCCTCTTCTAATGTTGGGGAAATTCTGGTGATCTTGTTCTTCAGGCTTAGGACTGGAATGCTTGTTAATTGAAATCGAAGAACCAGTATTTTTAAAAGTCATGGGACTATTAGTAGGTGATTTGGATCGATAAAGGTCCTTGGACTGTTCGTAAAAATGTTGATTAGACCAAGATGGTGATTTAGAGTGGAGATGGTTAAGTAAACTGGAAGTATATGTCTCATTTCTTTCATTGATCAAGGTCGGACTGTGTGAGTTTTTCGCCGAAGAAATATGATGATTATTTAGCTTATCAAAGGTGTTGACGTTGTTGGTATAAGAGGAGGTAGAGGAGATCTTCGGAATGGGTGATTTCTGGCTCGTCGGAGATGAGCCATTGTCAGAGGTATTTAATCCATTGAGTCTTCGCTCGAGAGAAGGCACGTTGGTTCGGTCCAAGCTACCTATATGTGACGAGTCCCTGGAGCGTCTCGAGCCTCGTGGCGTCCCGACGCGAAACGAGAAGGGCGAGCCTCGCATATCCGAACCATTGAAGTATACGTAGACACGATATTTGCCCGGGTCACGAGGCACGAAAGAGACGCGATACTTCATGTGAGAGAGTTCTTGAAGGAAATGGCTGACTGACTGCTTGTCGTGGACAATGTCGATGGCAATGTCACCAAGGCCGCCCGTACTGCTGGCATCAACGGTAAAGCCGAACGGCTGGCCAGGTATTGCACCGTCCAAGTCGTGTAGTTGAACTCCGTTCGGGTCAAAAACAAAACAGGTGAACGGTCCGCCCTGAATGTGCGTACCCTTATGGGTGATGGCTATGCTCCACTCCCCGGTCTCATCCGGCTGAAACGTAGCCAAGTAGACGCCCTCGTTCTCTCGCACCGGACAGCTTAGTACTCGACCCGCCGGCGACCATGCCGTTACATTTATGCCCTCTTGACTAGTTCCTAACGGTTAACAGAATATTTCAATCCTCAATAATAGATAGTTTTCATACAAACACCCCGACCCATGCACACACACATGCACGCACGTGCACACAGTTAAGGAGGTTAGATAGATCTCCTGCGCGGGCCGAGGTAAGTAGAGTCCCCCCGCACCGCGCCCCGGCTCCCCTCTTAACGCGTTTTTTTTATTTTGACAAGTTTTTAAAACTAATATTTTGTTTCTATTTCACAAAAATAACTTTAACGTTTGCTACCGTATTTTCTTATTCATCGAATACTGAAAAGTAAACTTATAAGGGAATGTATTCATGTGAACTGTCTAATATAACGATCTATTACTGTCCATTTAGCTTTTTAAATGAATGAACAAAATAATGCTTACCGTAACTATTGACTAGAACTTCGACGATGGATCCAATTGCGCAAGGATCCATGCCTGGTGATTTGATTTTGGTAAGTGGAGGATGCACTCGGAAATAGTAAGGACATCCAGTTAAAAGTTCACCGTCGTTGTACACCATCAACTTTACAAATCATCAACAGAAAAACATTATTGTAAAAAACATGTTTATATAAGATGTTATCTAGAAATGTATACTAAGAATGAAAAGTAGGCCTTATTACCCGCGTGTGAGTTTGCAGTACGAGTCGAAGACGAGCGAGCACGAGCCGAAAGCCAGTGCGTATCGCGAGCCGAAGGCGAGTATTGCAAACACACAAGGGAAAAAAAGCTGATAAAAATATTAAAATAAAGTTTAAATGAATTATAAAAAAAAATATTTTCATTTTTCTGCATTCAAAATGGCCTTTTCAAAACCTCCTTAAAAGTTTAGCTACCCTTTGAATTTTTTATCAAAAGTTGAAAGCTATCGGTATCTATCCTATTATGTATACATCGGAATATCTCGAGGAATGCATTTACGCTGAAAACATTACATAGTAAAATGTCAGAATTTCAAAAGAGCGATCATATGGAATGATCAGATTTGAGCCCGAGGCCCTTTCTGGGCCTCACCTAATCTAACCACAACTTCATTTAAATAGCAACCTCTCTTTTAATCACAGCAAAAATTCATTTTTAATTCAGCAGAAGATTCCTTTAATCCACTTAACAATGTAACCAGTAAATTTTTTAAAATTTACTATAGTACCACGGAAGCGCATGGCTTTGTCCTGTAAAAACACTAGGGATTTCTCATGTTTGCAAACATATGACCACCCCATCTGAATGCTCTTTTGAAATCCTTAAACTGCCCTATACTTTTTTGATTATCTGTACATGATTACGTAGTATCAAAAAACTTATTTTCACGATCCTCTATTAAAAAATGTACAAAATTGTACAAAAATGCACAAAAGCGTAAATTTTTCTTATAATTGGATAAAATATCAGGATTGAATAGGGATACTATGCCACACTTTTGTACATTTTTAAACACTTTTATGCGTTTGCATACATTTTTTTACAGAAGATTCCGCTCATTAAGAAACGTCAAGATAGATTTTCATAATGTGAAATAATGTAATACATTATAAAGTGAACAAATATAGTAGTAGTCCAATTAAAAAATATGATACTGATAGAAAAATGGTACAATGTACTCATGGCAGATAATACTTGTATTACACAAGTAAGTATTACATCAGTTCCAACGATTAAATAGTACATCATGTAACGTATGTCTCGACTTTATTCCCGTGTTGCATATAGAACTTTATTCCCGACGTAACTGTGGACACTTTATTGACTTAAAAAAAGGACTTCCGGTAAGAGCTAGAATTTATTTAAATGTATATTAATATAGAGAAAAATAATTACGAAGAAATGCATTTGCGGGAAAAAAAATTTGCAGAAAATAGTAGATTTGCGGGAATTACATACTTTTGTCCCGCTTTTAAGCTCAATAAAGTGGCCATTACGGTCGAGTTGGGAATAATAGTACATTATGCAACAAGGGGTGAAAGTAGCAGATTTTCCCTGAGGTTGGGTTTAATCCCTCGCGAGGGCAATAAGCACCCAAGGAAAAAACCTACTTTCGTCTCGTGTTGCACATAGTATTTTATTCCACTCTCGACCGTGGCCACATTTCGACCCTGAAAAGCGGGGCCGACACGTTTATTTATATTTTGCTAGGTTGATCCAGAAGAATGCGCATGCGCGCGCATGCACCTTATGAGTGCATTCACAGTGGAACATTTCACGAGTGAAATGCTCGCAAATACGTTGGCCCCTGAGCAACGCGAGTATATCGTGGAGATGAACGTAGCCTTGCCAGGGGCGCACGTGTACTTCATGCTCTACAAGGTGTTACGTGCATGCACTATTTGGCCTACTACTTTTTTGCAAAGTGTCCATTTCGGTCGAGTGTGGAAAAAGTGTTTTTATGCTATCCGAAATCATAACACCCTTCCAAAATATTTACGAAAACAAATATCAAACTCACCTTGTGCATTCCAACTTCCGTTGGGACAAATGTTCCTTTTCCACAAACTCCATTCCATGCGAGTCTACACTCACTGCAACCACTAGGACTAATTATCTCGCCGCGTACATCTCTTATGTTAGCCTCTTTGGATAATAATTCCAGCTTGAAGTAAGCCTGCAAATTTTTAAAAGATACCATAGTGAAAATTGAAATTATTATTAGACTATAACTGGGCATTTTTCAACAGCACAAATATTGGCGTTTTTAATTTCGAAATCGCAGAGTATTTGATAGGAGCAAGATAATAAAAAAAATATGAGTTTATATCTTGAACATGCGTAATTTCTACAACTTTTGTCAATTTATAGCACTGGTCATAACAACTTTATTATTGATACGTTACAAACATTTGCTAATAGATTTTGCCAGGCTGAATCGATGTATGATCTTTAAATTGACCTACAAAATCGATCTTACTGCTTAATATGAACATTTATCGGTATTTCCATTGTGTGACTGTAATAAGTATATATATATCTGTCTCTCTCGCTTTCGCTGCTGGGCTTTTCCTCTCGCGTGGTGGTTTCTCCTTCATTTTTAGTGGCGGTGGTGGAGGGGCGGACGCCGCCACCAGTCGTTCTTTCACCCACGCACGTGAGAATCACCGTAAAAAAGAAGAGCAATCACGTGTTGGTGCGAAGCGGGAGAATCACCAAGATCGCGGCGAAGAAGTAGAAACGTGGTTCGCGGCACGCAAGCGATAGCGATAATTGCCTTTCTCTACGGCCGAGGCGTGCACCGTCTCGTTTCTGCTGCGTACCTGTTGAAGCGCGCGGCTGCCAGATGGCGTCACCTGGCCTATTCTTGCTCCGCGTTGCATTGGTCGTCAGTTATTCGCAGCTCGTTACATCCTCCTCCCAGACGTTGTTTACCCCGGTAAGCAACTTCTGTAATTCGCTAGTCGATTGCGCGAAAACGTACGTTCTGCCATTAACCATACGTTGGCACAAAATCGGATAGTAGCTTCGGTGACGACTTTTTCGGGAGCCGCGTGATCGCGCTTGGCGTCCGCCAAGTGCGCCAAGTTCGCCGCTACGGTGGTGGACTCGTATCCTTCTCTTTTCAGCCGCTGTTCTTAATTTTTGCAGCATATCCTACATACATGGCAAGGGATACACTTCCGATTTCGTTTGCGTGTTAACCGTTAGGTGGTCAACGTAGAACCTATAGGTACTGCTCTTCTTCTTCACCACGCCCACTGGGCTCGACCAGCCACTATTAGATGGCTCGGTGAATTTCTGCTCCAGCATTTCATTCACTTGCTGGTGCATTTCCCGCTCGATTCTTTCAGAAATTTGGAAGTACCTCTGTTTAATGGGCCTTGTCGACCAAACATCGATGTAATGTTCCATTTCTTACGTGAGCCCGCACGTATACCCTCGGTCTTTCAGTTGTTCGTTCAGGGGATTTTCTAGCTCCTGGTGTTCCGAATTCGTGACATCAGCGATTCCTGCTGACGAGATCACGGCGTCCCCTGTTTCCAAGCTAGCGACTTCCAACTGTACTCTAGCTTGTGCGCCTTCGAAAGACATCACATCTTCACCTGGTTCACCCGCTGATCCTTATGGTCGCAAGAGCTCTTGTCTCTCTTCTGAGAAGATTGAGCTCGGTTGCGCTACCAATTTGACCTCTTCTTCGTGAGGAGGTTCGTCTGGTTACAGCTGGACTTCTTGGTATGCCCACTTCTGCGGTTGAAATTACTGCTTCCTCTTCGGTGGAGCTCGATCCTGCATGGGGTGGTTCGATCGCATCGGTCTCTTCTTCGGGAGAAGACCTGTTTGATTGTGACTGAACGTCAGAGTCTATCGTCGTCGCTTCAGTTGATACGAATGAAGCTTCCACTGACGTGACGTTTCCATTCATAGCCTCATTTAAGTTGTCCTCTCCTTCGTGGGAGGATATGTTCATTTGCAGAAATGCGTTCGTTCCCCTCGTTGTTGCTTCAGCTTCGACTGGGGAAGGTATCGATGAAGTCGTATGTCCTTATGGACTATACGCCGATCTCCCTGGCTTTGCGGTCTCTCCTCTCTCTTCTGAGAGAGTCGAATTCAATTGCCTATTGCATTCGGCCTCGCCTTCGGGAGATGGCTCGTCTAGACGTGTCTGGGCATTCACTCCCCCCCTTGACACTTCAGTGCCGGTGAGGGCAGGCACTGCAGTGATCGTATATCCTTCTGAATGATTCGTCGGTCTATCCGGCAGTAAGGTTCCCTCTACTTCTTCTACGGGGGTGGAACTCGATTACCCGACTAATCCGATCTCGCCTTTGGGAAGGGGATAGTCTGGGGGTGAATGGGAGTTCTTTTCTTTTTCCCCGTCGATGCTTCGGTGTCGATGGGGAGAGCTGCTGCGGGGACCGCACTTACTTCAGGAGTGGCCGCGGTCCTTAGTGGCCACTCCCCACTTCATTTCCCAAGCACGTGGGGCAGTATCTTCGCATAAAGCCCAATTCCCCCAACCGAAGCATTTCAAAGGTTCCGTGGGATCGAACTTATGCTTATATCCCCTTGGCGTCCGGCCTGGAGTTATATCACCCACTCCTGGGTGGCGATTTGCTTGACTTTCGTGCTTCGTTAGGTCTCTGGGAACTTTTCTGCCTCCCTTTCCCTTGTCCATTCATGGGCCGGAAATTTCCCCGCTTATCCGGTTGTTGGAGGTGCTTTAACTTCTCATCAAACATTTTCGCCAGCATCGCCGTGAAGTCTGGCATGGATGGCGTCTTCTGTTCCTTAGCCACGACGGTGATCTCTGTTTTCTTCTTCCTTTGCCCCTGGATTGGCTTGTAAGCCAGCTCAGGCAGCAGTGAAGTTTCTGGCGTTGGTGGTAGACGATACATTTTCTCGTAGTCCAACGTTTACTCAGCGTCAGACGCGATGTTGAGCAGTGTTTCTACACTGGTAACATCGGACCTACCGACCATTTTCTGTAGATCCGATCGCATATTTCTGTGCAACAGATCCAGTTCTTGAGTTTCCCCTAGTTGTGGATATATCTTGTTCATAATACCTATCAGACACGTAAGGTAATCACGTATCAGTTCATCTGGTCCTTGCGTCCGCATATACGCTTCTCAGCTGCCTTTGTTGGTACTGACGGCTCGTGCCGCACCAGTGCCTAGCGGAAGCAGTGAAGTCTCACCAAGTTTTCCACTTCTTTTTATGGTTTCGGTACCAGGTTGCTGCTCTATCGGTGAAGAGCTCCAACAGTGGTGCCAGGAGTTCGTCGTCCGCTAAGTTGGCCAGGGTATTTCAGTCGTCAACTCTTGCGAGGAAGGCGTCTATGCTCTGGTCTTTCTTACCATTGACGTACCACTTCCTGACTATTTGACCGACGTCACGTGAGTTACCGCCGGATCGTGTCGTCTGGTCAAGGGTTCCTGACCAGAGCCTTGGACTCGACGTACCAAGGTTCCTTCTTCCCTAACCAGTTGGACTACTCTCTCTCGGGTTGGCGACTGATTGGTGGTCAACCATCATGATCGGTCAGGCCGATCGAAGCTCGTTCGGTCTCTCGTCCTTTTGTAGTCGACCCTCGACTACCCCCCCCCCCCCCCCCCCTGCGCCTCTCGTCGGGGGTGGGTGCGTCGAACTGCCAGCACGATCGTCTACTTGCGTAATCGTTCGCCGAATCACCCGTACGTATCCTGGAAGTTCACAAAACGTCTGCCTTCATCATGCCTTGTGCTGGACAGTAAATGCTCTACCTTCAAGAAGTCGAGTTGTGCAGACAACAGCCTGAGCGATCTGGTTTTCTGGACTCACTCTGCTAGGGCGATTGATATGTCTTTTGGTATCAGGTAAGAATTTCCTTTCGCTGATACCAGCGTTATCATTTCTTCAATCGGCGTTCCTATTTCTCTAGGTGTATTCGTGTGGATATTATCGGCCGAATGGTCTCTTTCCCTTCCGACGTTCTCGGGTGATCCACGCAGCAACAGTTCCATGTTTCTGTGCAGTACTGTGTCTGGCAGTAGTATCGAGGAACTGACGTCGTAGTCGTGCTCGGAGATTGATTGCTTCGCTACTGTGCGATGGTAGTATCGAGGAACTGACGTCGTAGTCGTGCTCGGCTATTGATTGCTTCGCTGCCTGTTTCATGATCTTCGACGAAGTCGTTGGCCGAGTAATTTCCGAAAAGCCAGTTTTGTAAACGGTTGGCACGCGTGAAGTAACTCCCATCTGTCGTCAGCTTCAGCTGTGACAGAGTCTATTCAAGTGCTTGACCGATTAATTCCATTATCCACGTTTCAACTGATTCTGATGTGGATGACGCCATCTTGTAGAATTTGCTCGATATAGACTGATCTTAAGATGAGGTAATATCTATTTGTCTATTCTACACAATTTTTCGCTGTTTTTAAGTGTGTGCGAGGGTATATTTCAATTCGGTAGAACTAGAAAAATTTCGTAATTAAATTTTCCTTGTTGGAGCTGAGTGCACGATTTTCGCAAATTCTAGTATTTTCGTGTACGCAACTTTCGCTTTCTAAATGTTTCGTAACTAAGATCAATCATGGGTGTACCTTTGATAAAATTTAAAAAAAAATAAAAATGTCACTAGCTGACGTAACTCTTCTGAGTTCAATCTCGTCTCTAATTCGAAAGTATGTGAAAAATTTTTCGTAAATTATTCAGGAACGAAAAATAAGTTCACTCATTTATTCTCTTAATTTTTCTTTTATTTCAAAGAAAATAGCATTCTGAAAAAAAAAACAAAAAAATTAATTTTCAAAAGAAGTTAAATTTTTTGACATTTTGCCTAAAAATGCTCCGACCATTAAAAAAAATTAAATGTCTGAATAGCAGCCTTCTTTTGGACATAGATATAATTGTCCGTAATGTATAATACCTCGCGTAAATTACGTCAAACTTTAATAGTATATCGTTTACATTAGGTGGAAAAACAAGCTAGAAAAAAAATTCAGTCATGTTATATATTCAAAAGGAAAACCAGACCAAGTGCATTGTTTTCTAGGATGTTTGAACTATGTTTCATAAAAGTTATAGCTCAAAAGGTTATAACAGAAAAAAGTTACAAGGGTACCAACTTGACGATTTCCGTAAAATTACCTATCTTCCAGAGGCAGCTGTATCTTTGGATATACGTATATCCATGTGACTTACGTAAAATGGTAAGCGATCAAACATAACACAGTAACACAACATTTCAGGTCTACATTCATCTCTGTAAAACCTTCAAAATAAATTAAACTGAACATGGTGGCTCCACTATTTCTTGGCTGAGCTCTTTTCCCAGACTATGAGTTTTTTATCTTTCAAGATATTTGAGGTTATATTTTTCTTATAATATGATTGCTAATCTGTCGAGAATGTTGCGGTGTTTTTCTATTAAATAAACGAATTTTTATTTGTATTTTATAAAGATACGAATTCAGAAAAAATCCGCTGCCAATTCATTAGCATTTAGCTTCCTCAAACTAAATAAATTATTCCAATATGAATTTCTTTATTCTAATACATTAATTTTACATTGCTATATTTCTCTCTAATTATTAGCTCAAGAAAAGTGTGTTTTTTATCATTGATTGTTTGTCAAAAGAAAAATTACAAAAATTATAAGCTTATCATCGTGAATCGCATTATCGATTTCAAAATATTATAAAATAGATATTATTTTTAACATTATAAAGAAAATTGTGCATTACCAAAAGGTATCGTTTAGATTAAAAATGGAATAAAAATCAATTATCTATAATTTATTATCAAAATGCATAAAATTTCATATTAATTTGATTGAATAAGATGATTTAATTATTTTTTCGAAACTCATTTATTTTGATTGAGAATGCGCCATTATCCTAAATATAGCATAAAAAGTTATTACATTTTTCTTCAGAACACGAAGAAATTTTGTCTTGCGTAAGGAGTTTATGAAGGCCGGGTTTGATTTAAAAATTATTGAATTTTGCTCGTAAATCCGGATTCAAAGCTTAAAATAAATTCAGAATTTGTATACAAGTTACTTTTTTATGTGTGAAAATGTCCCAAAATTTCATAATATACAAATAAAAGGATTAAGTTTTAGATTCAGAGGCAGAAATGCCCCTTGAGAATATGTACGTACTTTTCATTTATATGACTGAACATGTATCAAATGATGTCTATTTGGTTTATTTCTAAGTGTTTAAAAAATTTTTGAACGACTATTAATATATTTTTCGCTTGCAGACATGTTAAAAATTTATTTAAGCTTTAAGATTTTCCAGACTAGTAATACTTAAACGCTAATTATTATATCTAGGGAGTTAATTCGATTCGATCTTTCGGGATCGTTCTTCGAGAACGCATTCTGCTAAAGCAGTTAGCAGCGATTTTAATAATAATTATATCGTTGCAATACTGAAAATTTATAAAATAAAATTACTCACTGGTTGATGAACTCTTGCTGACGTACTATCAATATGCACAATAACTTGTTCACTAACTTGGGGACGAGGTTTAACCCATTGAAAGTAAGCAGCATACGCCATGACACCCAGGTGCTCGACATTTTGATCTGCCATATCCCTTGCTTTCAACAGTGGTTGCACTCCTAATTTCTTACCTCCATCAATGCCTTTTCAATGTAAATTATAGTAGTATTAGTAAATAAAAGATAAATAAAGAAAAGAAAATTGCCAACTTTAAAATTCAGTATTTTGTTAATAACGATTTAGGCATTACCTAATTGCAGATTATACTCCCAAGATGAAGGATTCGTATCGATCTTATCATAGGATGGAGCAGGGCCTCCCAAATTCCTAACAATACAGCATAGTGCTCTACCATCATTCCAATCAGTCTATATATCAACAGATAAAAACCAATTTAATTAAAACAGAATATATTGTTTGTAAAAGAATTTTGACCCTCAGTTACCAAGGGTAAAAGAGGAACTACATAGTTAAAAATCTCGCGTCATTTCTATATGTACGTGAATGGGTAGTTTCGGCCTAAGAAAAAAAAACTTATAGGAATATAGTATGCATTTGATTTTCTAAAATTGATCACCACAAAAATGTAAATTTGTTTTATTTTTTAATATATTTAATTTACATCTATCTTTATAAAGTGCAACTTACGACCGTTTAATTACTATGTTACTCAATCCTTATATTTCTTCAAAAGAACAAGTACAATGTAAAAAAAATTAATTTTGACATTTTATGTCAAAATTTTGAAAAAAAAGAAAATGTAAATGATTGCAATATATCTTTTTATATCAAATTATTTTTTATATTATAACTAGTAGGTCTTCAAGAGCTTGAGAAAAGTAATTGATTAAAAAAAATTCATTACATTTAAAATCTTTTAAGCAAAATTACAAGCTCAAGACTATTCCAAAACATGATATCATAAATTAAATTTAGCATTAATTTATTTAGAGCGAATTTCTGTTATAAGATTCTGTAAATCGATTAAGGGGGTGTCAAAGTCAATTTAAGAATTCAAATTTTCCGCCGTAAATGTTACCGACCGAACAATGAATAATTTGATATAACTCGAAAAGTTGATATAATTTGAAAGGTTCGAGTCTGGGCTAATATAAATTTTGTTCTAATGCCATTTGTAGAGGTTTTGAAGTTTTTGTTTGAAACTTCGCACAGTGGTAGATAATAATTGTAATAACGTGGTCAATGACCTATTTGCTTTTTCCTTTTCCGCCATTTCCCTTTCCCGCTCAACTCGGGGTCCATAAGCAGAATCCCACGGTCTAAGTATGTAATAATATAAGGAAATAAGTTATGATACACCAGTTTTGGTTAATGCAGTAATAATAATTAGATTTGAGAACGTAGCTTGAAGCTGATACCTCTGGAAAGAAAAAAAATGACCTCTTCGTTTTGGATAACAAGGTATATCAAATTATTCATTGCTTGGTCGGTAACATTTAAGGCTGAAAATTTGAATTCCTAAATTGACTTTGACACCCCCTTAATCAGGTCCTTTCTTTGAGAAAGCATTCTGCTTAGGCAGTTAGTCACAACTTTTTTATGACAATATCTTAAAAATATGTATAACTTCCATAAAATAAAATATATGCAAAAAACATATTTAAAACTTCTTCTACAAAGGAACAATAAAACAAGTTTTAACTCATGTTTTGCGTATGTACAAAAGATCTGAAACTCAATAGCATTATGACAGTCGTTTCTTATCGGCAAAAGTTTCACTACGTTCAAGCGAGTTATTTATTTTATATCATATAAATATGTATTGAACTTTATATTTTGAATTCAAAATCACTAGAACAATATCTGTCAACCATAAGATTTTTTTTTAGGTTACGATAAAAAATAATGTGAGCTGACGATGTAGAAATATAACTTCTAGATGATTGTTTCAGTTCATATATACTTTTTTGTATGTTTGTTTTACAAAAAAATATTTCTATGATCTTGAAAATATATCTAAATATAACAAATTAAGAGAAAATTTATAAATTGTTTTGATTTCGTGTGAATTTGCAGTGGAATAGTAAAATCGCAATGGTTTGTGTACTTTTACTACAAAAATTGCGATGGTACTATACTCACTGTGAATATTTTTACTAACGCGCTAGTAAATTTCTTGCATTGTGAATAGGTAATAAATTTAAACTATGTTAATGAAATTGCAGTGTTTGGTAGTAATTTCACAATTTGTACCATAATTTTACGTAATTCAATATAGTAAATTGATTTGTAATTTTGCTGTGCAAGTAGTAAAAACATTTCCTTTTTTTTAATGAATTTGCCTTAACGACTTCAATTGATCACGACCTTGTCTTGTAAAAAACTCATTAGATTTGACATCTTTTTAGCAAAGTTACAAGCTTAAGAAGATGGGTGTTCCCTTTACTTCATTAAAAATAACCAAATCGAAGTGCATATTATTTTTGAGCTTCTCGTACAATTCATACTAGAGCACTCAACAAACGTTTATTGAATAAAGTACGTTCTATTATCACAAGTTAAGGGGGCAGGCCTGGGTTAAACCCAAAAAAAGACTTTCGTTTTAGGAGTCCAGAAAACTATTTATGTTTAAGAGCAATCATTCTGAAAAATTTTATGCTATCAAAACACAATAATATCTTAAATTTTACCATTGTAAAACCTTAAAATGTTGATCCTACATGTCATGATAAATCATTATTTTCAATACAATATTTATTAAAGGAACTTTGTTCCCCACACGATTCTAGCTAACATGATGAACGAAAATTTTTCGACAACATTTTTTTTATTATTTTTCTTTGGTGATCCAAGCGATTTTTTGAAAAAAAGATTTACAAAATTGATCAAGGCGCACACGGTAGTGCACCGAGGGCAAAGTATGTCAGCGGCAAGCACACCGTACCTATATAAGTTGGAATGTTCGATCCCAACCGGAAAAAAAAATTCAATATGAATTATCACTATTAAAATGTTTACTATTTTTATTGGTATGTGTGTAACATACCATCTCTTTATTTTTTCTTACTTTTTCGGATTTCAAGATCCATGGTTTAAAGTTTCAAGACGCCTATAATATATAATATAATAATAATATAAAATATCAACAAAAGGGCCAGCTAAGTATGTCAAAAGTAACTTATCTAATTGAATAAGTATATATAACATTTATTTGACTAACTAACATATCACAATATATAATCACGGCATTATTGACACCTGTTTTAGATTTCAGTTATTTTATTAATTAAATTTAAGAGTATGAAGATTGTTTTTAAAGTTTCAAAAACTAGATTTCATAAATTTGAAAACTGTGGTATACTTTGTCCATTCTTTACCCTTTTAATGATATTTTTGTGGAGATTTGATCTACGTAAAAGAAAATAAAAAAAATTTTAACGAAAAAGTGCTCCGCTCATTTTGTAATATATGTCAAAAGGAGTCAAAGAACTGTGGAAAACAATTTTGGTTAATCATGTCACCTAGAATTGTGCGAGGAACAACGTTCTTTTAATAAATATAGTATTAAAAATAGTGATTTATTGTGACGTGTAGGATTAAGATTTTGAGGTTTTACGACGGTAAAATTTAAGATATTATTAAATATTAATAGCATACAAATTTTCACAATGATTGCTTTTAAATATAACAAGTTTTCTGGACTCGTAAAAAAAAATTCTTTTCGATTTAACCCAGGCCTGCCCCTTTAAATGAAAGCTAAATAGTATCACTTTAATTTAAGAGATTGCAAATTATTGCAGCGTACATCTATACCGATTTATTTGCAATTATCTCTAAGAATCGGAAAATACATTACTGCTCAGGAAGGTTAAAAATTAAAGTTTATTAATAAATATTTTTTGAGTTAGCCTACAGTTTAAATAATTCTAATGCATTGTTAATCTAATTATAATTGTTAAACTTTTGGAATAATTATCAAGATTTATCTTTTAACTAAAGATAAATACTTACTGTAAAATTTCTGACCGGACTATGTGGAAGTTGAGAGTTGACCCACCGAAGAGTGGAATGAAAACCCGGAGAACCTTCCTTCATAAAATACGACAGGTAAGTCATACCGGATAACTCATCCAAATACGGAGAGGCAAGATACTCTGGCTGCAAAACCATTGGGATATCGAACTGTCGTTTTGATATCTCCATTGCTTTTCGACAGTTGTACACACTTAAAAATATAAACCAGAGTAAATACACACAAACACACATCCCACATAGCAGCAACACGTTGTAAAAACGTTTATTCAATGTGTTACTGGAAACTTAGGTACAATCCTACAACAGTTTCAAGAACGTTGTAGAAGGTTTCTATTGACACACAAAACGACCATTTCATTTTAAAGGATATGTGCAACGTTCCTGCAACGTTTTTGACAATTTTAATGAACGCACTTAAGTTTTTTTATTTTAATTTGTTTACCATTTAGTTGCATATAATTATATATAATAATAAACCAATATAAATATATATTTATACCACTCAAACCTCAAAATCATAATTATTATAACTTCAATACGATTATTCGACTCTCGTGATATAAAATACGGTTCGAAACTGGTGCGTAAGAAGATTCTTACCTCATGTGACTTTACGAAAAACGTCACATGAACTAAATAATCACCTTCCGCAACCGTGTCGAAATGTACTATTATAGTACTGTGTGGTTTAAATCCGCACTTAAGTCACACCTATCCGTGATGAATTCATATATCGAGAAAAATAAACAATGAGTTTTAATTATGTTGGTAAATACGGCCATCGGATAAAATAAAATAATAGAAATTTTTTTTATTTAAAACAGCATATTGACGCCTGAGCGGAAGAACCTCCTATCTCGGACTGCGCGTGAAGAACCTCCTATCTCGGACTGTGCGTGCAAAACCTCCTATCTCGGCTCGCGCGAAGAAGCTCCTAATTCGCAGCGGTGAAGAAAATCCTATCTCGACCCGCCCGAAGGAACTCCTCATATATTATCCGTATAATATTATTAAAAAATTTATATGTATTATATAATAATATTATAATAATATTATACAAATAATATATGAGGATACCTTGCAATATGTTTGTAAATAAAAATATATTTTGTAGTTATTTTGAATAAAATATTAGATATAAGCTTCTTCGTGCGACCCGAGATATGATGTTCTTCGCCACAGCGAGACAGGAGCTTCTTCATGCGCTGACTAATATAGGAGGTTCTTCATGCGCTGACCGAGATAGGAGGTTCTTCACGCGCAGTCCGAGATAGGAGGTTCTTCCGCTCAGGCGTCAATATGCTGTTTTAAATAAAAAAAATGTTTTTATATAATTTTATTTTATCCGTTGGTCGTATTTACCAACATAATTAAAACTCATTGTTTATTTTTCTCTATATATGAATTCATTTTGTACAAGGCGAACGTTCAATTCGCAGTCAGCATGAAGATTTATAAAAGTTTGAAGCCTTTGTACAAAAAGGGCCGTTCACATCAGGGTTTGCACAAAAATCTCTGTGTATTTGTAAGGTACTGAGATCATATTTTAGTAAATTTAAAATGTATTAAATTTATATAGAAATTTTCTCTCTATATATATATTCAAACAATAAAATAATATTCGAAAAATTATTATCTGTACCTGTCGTTAGGATCCAGCTGTCGCCAGTGCGGAAAAAGGCCAGGCTTACAGTAATTTAGAAGTGCACTTAAATATACTCCAGAATTCCAATCTGTTGTAAAATTGTTCACTCTGCATTCTGGTAGAACAGCCTGAGATACAAAAACAATAGAATTCATTAAAAAACAATTTCTTTCATTTTTAAAAGGAAAAAATAGTATATGGTACCATCGATGTACACCGAAGAAAAATATTTTGATAGGATTTAATTAGTTGTTCGGGTACTTAAAAGTAGCCTGGATTAATTCCAAAGAAATGTTTGTGATTCCTCAAAGAGGAAGCTTTGTGATAGAAAAAAAAAGTTTTGCTAAAAACAGGTTAGGAACATGTTTTGAGGCTTAAGAAATCAAAGTACACTGTTTTAAGAAAATGTCTGTATCGATGCGCGTCCGTGTGGGCCTTCCTGCGGGTGTGTGTGTGTGAGTTTGTGTGTATGTGTCTGTGTGTGTGTGTGTGTGTGCGTGCGTGCGTGCATGCGGGCATGCGTGTGTGGACGTGGATCAGCATTACTCTGCATATACACCCTGACACTTAACGTTTTAGGGCTCATTTTTTTCTTTTTCGATTCGTATTTGTTTTTCTGTAGCGTTTTTTGATTTTTGAGTTTTAAATTTTCGGGTGTTTTAATACATTAGAAATAATATCATTGATCCAGCGAAATGACATTTGAAAGAGCATAAAATTACCAAACTTTTCCGACCTGAAAGTTTGGATAAGATTATTTACTTCTTTTGTTTATACCAAAACGTAATTTTTTGTCTAAACGATTATATCTTGAACTTATATGACGGAAAATATGAAAAAATTGGAGATGATTAGGAATATAAAGAAAAATGTTAAGTAAAATTGTTAAGTGTTAAACTTTTTCATTTGTTGAGAAATTATTTTAATTTTGTAAATATATATATATATATATATATATATATATATATATATATATATATATATATATTTTTTTTTTTAGACATATATACTATATATAACTGCGGTCTTTTTTAATTTAGTCACCATATCCACCTCCCACGTTTTCTCCTCTTCGTTTTTCTCATTATATCTTTTTCCGAATTATTGCGTTTCACGAATATTCGGAAAGTCTTACAAATTAAAAAGAATAACTACACATACAAATAAATAAACATGTATTTAGATATGTATACTATACATAAGTGCCGACTTGTTTAATGTTAACACCTCGCCCTCACACTCCCCTCCTTATTTTCCCCCTTTTTTCTAAGTTTTAACTTTGACATATATTACTACGCTTATCCTAAAAGCAATCAAAGACGGTAAAAACTCATTTCAATCTTCATGCTTAAAAGTAAATTTAATCATATGCTATTTTATGTTATATAATCATAAGAGAATAGAGCTGACAATATGGTAAACCAGAATAAATACTTTGTAAAGTCAGCAAATAATATTTCTGAGTAAAATACAGATTTTTGATAATAGTTAACAGATTGTTACTTTAGCATTTCTCATATGAATAGTACATGGTTAAAATAGCGTATGTGTAAAAATGAGTAAGCTTTGTGAATTTGAATACGGTCAAATGAATATTTCTTAATAGTTAAGAACTGAGTACTTGAGTCGCTTGCCAACGGCTAACTGCCTGACTTTAAGGTTAACTGAATTTTTCGCCTGTATAAGTTTTCGCCTGCCACGATTATGTCTACGTATAGGAACTTTTTATATTTTAATGCTTGACAAGCATCATTATATGCTAGAAAATTCTCATTAACCTTTCGTACTCGGCATGTTTATCTTACTCGTGCAGACTTTCCTCAAGTTCGAGTTTTTAACTATTAAGAATTCAACATTTACGGCAAGTACGTGAGAATTCGATTCCGCAAGTACATAATTCATTTGCCACAAGGAATCCTTTCTCTCAGTGTAATGCCAAAATAATATTTTTGATTAAATTCTACTATCTTTAAAAAAATAATTTTAACAGTACTTATATTATTAAGCCTCCATGTTTCGTACTACACGATATTTCTTTTAACAATTTCAATAAAACCATTTTCGCACATACGCTATTTTAACAATATACGATACATATATTCTACACTCTTCTTATATTAAAAACTTTATTAATTTTTACATTTTACTTTAATCTGCATGATGTCAAATAAACCTAAAAATGTTTATATTGCATGATTTAATTTATTTTTATAAGGCTAATTCAATTTTTCCATCGCTAATATCACAACACTCCGGGAGCTTATACAGTGCGTCTCATAACTATAGAAACACCACAAATTTTCACGTTTAAATGTGTATATTATACCTTTTTTTAAAGAATCTGTGACTTTGGAAGCAAACATCCGAGGATAATTTTGCAAAAAGCCAATGAATGGAAAATATATTCTCTTTAAAACATTACTAGAATATTTCTTTCGCATCAACATTAAAGAAGTTATCGTTGTTTCATAACTATAGAAACACTTTAAATTTTTAGACCCATTTAAATCAATGTAAATTTTTTATCTAGTATTCAAGTTTTGTTTAAACTGTCCGTGAATTTTTCATAAGTTAATGTAGACACAATATTTTGGTAACGTCTTAAAGAGAATAAAATTGCCTTTTATTTGCTATTTTTAAAAGTATCCTTGGTTTTTTGCTTCGAAAGTTACAGGTATTTTAAGAAAAGGTATAATACACAGATTTAAATGTAAAAATTTGTGGTGTTTCTATAGTTATGAGACGCACTGTAGGAGGAGGTTATATGCAAGAGCGGCGAGCGCGATAGACCGTTGATATGAGTTTTTGATTGACCGTTACCATAGTAATCGCTTGCCTGTTTGTGCAAATCTGTGATTACCTGACGATTCGAACGTGACGCTTCTTATCAATTCATACCCCATTGCTTTTTAATATGTCGACATATTAAAAGGCAATAGATTTGTCATTTTTATTTTTCACTCTAGTATTAAATAGAATAAATAATTTCATATTGGAACATTTTTTAAAGTTTGAGGAAGCTAAGTAGGGGAAGGTGGAGCACGATGGGTTTGGCGGGTGGATTGGGCATTTAAATGTTCACTAAATAAATGAATATTCTAACATGATAGTATTTTTTATATGTTGTAAATAGCTTTTACTTTTTCCCTCTGCAAATCCTAAATGAAAAAAATTAATACAAATCGTATGAGAATTATTAGAAATTGAGGACTTTAAAACGTTGTTTTTTCCATAATTCTAATCTATTTCTCAAGAACAAATAAATCATATGAGCTTCGAAAGGGAATTACTTTTACAGTTTAAATCGTAAATTTTTAATAGTATTTTTGATTGATGATCTCCGATGCTTAGGAAAAAAGTAATATTACATATAAAAATACTCTAAAATGGGGCACGACTGGCACCACTAGCGGGGCACGATTGGCATACGTCAGTCGTCAATTTATTTCCGCCGAGTTTAACAGCTGATTTTCTTAACCTTACTTTTGCGCCCTTAACATTTCGGAGTCGGAGACGTCGGAGTCTTAGATGTTGGTGAAAGAGTCAGTGTTAATGAAATGGTCTGGTTTTTAGTTTTGATCCTCAATCCTATAAAATGCAAATTTAATAGTAACGTCCAATATTTTTTTTTAAATAATTTTTTCATTAATTTACCGTGCCAATCGTGCCCCACCTCCATGCCAATCGTGCCCCACGGGTGGGGAAAATGGGCAGTTTTAGCGGTATTGTACTTTGCATTATAAAAAACAATGCAATATATATTTTATAATAAAAAATAATGTATCTAAATCTTGAGATATTCTACTTTGAGAAGCACTTTTAATAATTTGTATTGCCCCACCTTCCCCTACCAATGAATTGGCAGCGGCTTTCTTAAGGGAAGAAGATAGGGGAAGGTGGGGCAGTACGGGCACCCTAACTTCAAAAGAATCCTGTACTTTCTATTTTGTACCAATACAAATTATTAAAAGTGCTTCTTAAAGTAGAATATCTCAAGATTTAGATACATTATTTTTTATTATAAAATATATATTGCATTGTTTTTTATAATGCAAAGTACAATACCGCTAAAACTGCCCATTTTCCCCACCCGTGGGGCACGATTGGCACGGTGAATTAATGAAAAATTTATTTAAAAAAAAATATTGGACGTTACTATTAAATTTGCCATCGGAGTAATTACTTCTTTGGCCTTTCTTTTTATAATTTCTTACCATTTCATTAACACTGACTCTTTCACCAACATCTAAGACTACGACTCCGAAATGTTAAGGGCGCAAAAGTAAGGTTAAGAAAATCAGCTGTTAAACTCGGCGGAAATAAATTGACGACTCACGTATGGCAATCGTGCCCCGCTAGTGGTGCCAGTCGTGCCCCATTTTAGAGTATTTTTATATGTAATATTACTTTTTTCCTAAGCATCGGAGATCATCAATCAAAAATACTATTAAAAATTTACGATTTAAACTGTAAAAGTAATTCCCTTTCGAAGCTCATATGATTTATTTGTTCTTGAGAAATAGATTAGAATTATGGAAAAAACAACGTTTTGAAGTCCTCAATTTCTAATAATTCTCATACGATTTGTATTAATTTTTTTCATTTAGGATTTGCAGAGGGAAAAAGTAAAAGCTATTTACAACATATAAAAAATACTATCATGTTAGAATATTCATTTATTTAGTGAACATTTGAATGCCCAATCCACCCGCCAAACCCATCGTGCCCCACCTTCCCCTACAGGTTTTTGGTAAAAAGATCGATATTCTTTTTATATTTTTATACTAATTCTTAAACTTTTTTCTTAATAATGAATGAGGTTTCACAAAAAAAAATTGACTTCTTTAAGCTGTTTTAATTTTTTTAGTGTTTTCGTTTTTATCTAAAATTTAATGGTTTTCAATATTTCCGTAACAAAAAAAGTTAAATAAGTAGTAGGAGTGCCGGGGAGACCAAAGGTAGTCAAATCTAGAAATCCAGTTAAGAGAAATATTAAAGCGTCAAAAGATAGCTTTTGACCTCTAGAATACAACTCTAATTTCTCGTACCTAGATTTGGACTGAAAGTATGATTATTTAAGCCAAACGTAACCTCGAAATAGCTTTTTTTCACATTTCTTTAAACAACTCGCTAAATATGGATTTTGTGATAGAAAGCCACTCTAATAAAGATGTTTAGAATTAAATTTTGTATAGGATTAGTACTTTTTGAAAGTTAAAAAATAAATTTTAATAATTCAAAATGGCCGTTGAAGGGTAAAATTTGAAAAATGTTTAGGCATAAAAAGATTATGTTAAAAAATGTTGAATGTTGCTAATAATTCATTTCGGGATGCTTCTAGGTGTGTCTAACGAGATACCCAAGATCCGGATAACATATTTTTTATTTTCTCAAATATTTATTAAAAAATTCTCTATATGCTCAAACATTTTTCAAATTTTACCCTTCAACGGCCATTTTAAATTATTAAAATTGATTTTTTAACTTTCAAAAAGTACTAATCCTATGCAAAATTTAATTCTAAACATCTTTATTCGAGTGACTTTCTATCACAAAATCCATATTTAGCGAGTTATTTAAAGAAATGTGAATTTATTGAATAAGAAATGATTTTGTATTGGCAATATTGGTTATAGAAATCATTTTAATGAACTTAATAGCTATTTATGCGTATTTATCCTCCGACCTTTATTGCACACTATCTAGCGTGTTCCTACATTAACCGAATCATGACCTGTGTCCAAATCTACTCTTTACTATGCAAGCAAATTTGAGAAAACATAGAAATTATTAAAAAAATATTTTAATCGATATTCTGCGATAGAAAAATTGTTTTAAAATCAGCTGAAAATTATTAATTATTTCTTTTACAAAAGTGCGGTTCTCTCCATTTATGGTTTTTCAATGTTCAGTAAGTCTTATGCGCATAGGATTACAATGAATCAGTCTGAAACTTTCAGGATATCTCATTCAACTTATTCACATTACAACCATGAACTTCGATTTTTAAAAAAAAATTTATTCAGAAACTTTTGTCAATGAATAGAGTTAAAAATGTGTGTTGTTAGGTTATTTTTACAATGAAAATTTAATATAATTTTATGTTTCTTTATAATTGTGTTTTTAAAAATTTGGAGTTCACAGTTCTGTGTGGTACAGGTGTTAGATATTATATAATTCTGTTCAAATACTATACTTGCATTCCCATGCGCAAGGACAGTTTTGAAGAAACATCTATTTTCATTGACAATTGCTAGTTTTTCGTACATAACTATGGGCATACTGTCTAAAAATGTATGAATATTTACAAAGAACTTTCTTTTTAGGGAACCAATATAGCCATCAATTTAAAAAAATTTTATCATGTAACTAGCAAATATGTCTAAATTTAGAATAGGACCACCTTAACTGGATTTCTGGATTTAAACTCCCTGACGTCCGGACTAAAGTGCGCCCTAAGCTAGACTAAACGTCAGTAAAAATCAATACCCTATAAGAGTGGTGGACAAAATAAATTGTCACATAAACAAAAAAGGAATCATAAATAATTACGAATGAACTTTTATTTAATTATTACTACTATTTAACTTTAAAGTAATTTTTCTCAATTCTTTATTTTCATAACTTTCTATTGATAGAAATTTAAATACAAATTTTGGCTTGCCAATATTAATAATAAAATACATGATTTTTGTGTAAATAAAAAATTAAAAGCTTAAGTTAGGTATAGAATTTCTTTAGAACCAAAAATAAAATAACATTGCAACATAGATTTTTAAGTTTTACTTAATAGAATATATAAATTCAAGACGATCAAAATTCACCGATGCCAGTTGCGCAAAACGATAATTAAAATAATGTTCTTTTTGTAAGGTTTTCTGGCTGCACTGATATTTTAACGGTGGTTTAGGGGATTTTTACAAATAATGTTCTTTTTACGTATTATTATGTACAAGAAAAAATTAGTAAATCAAGAAAAGAAGCAGTAAATCTTACGACTTAAAAATTTACAGAATTATAGTTCTATATAAAACTAATATTCAGTAAAAATTTCATTGAATTTCATCATTTAATTTGCGAGTTATACAAGCTAACAAAAAATTACTAAACACACGGTGTAACACATGAAAAATGATATATTTCGAATCTCTTGTGGTGTCAATTTGAAGCATTGTATGAATACTTTATTGTGCACAAAATTTTGCTTCCCTAAAACATTACTTCATCAAAAAAGTTTAAAATCCTAAATTTTCAAATTTTTAAATTTCAAAAAATCGCCATAAAATCAAAATTATTCATATTCAAACGCGGATGAGCGACACACACATACATCAATACAACGGATATGTTTTGAGAGTAACTTATTCGAACTCCCCAAGTCTTATAATATGTTAATTTAAATATGTTTTCATAGTCTATGCTATATAGCAATTTAAACATTTAAATATATGTATCTCGACATTTAAGAAAAATGGACTTGTCGTATTGACTTTTTAACACAGAATTAAATAGAAAAATTAATATTTTATTGGAACGTTTAATAAGATTGGAGGACGCTAAGTGACAATGAATTGACAGTGGTTCTTTACATGTTAAACTGTTGTTATTTTTATTAAAATTTTTACCATATATCAATTTAAAATTTATATGCTTATTTAAAATATTACCCACATACACAAAGTTCAACCAAAAATAACTACCAACAACAAGCATTTTTGAATACTAACTTCTCCCAGACATCCAGAGATGTATATGTATTTTTGTCGTTTTACATTTTTAGAAACCTAAATTCAACTTTCAAAATATAAGATTCAATATGCAGCTAATGTTACTTCTTCCTTTAAACCTTATTTTTTGAAATAGTATATTGTATATCGAAGGCGAGCGAGCACGAGCTGAAGGAGAGTATCAGATACTTTTCTAATACTTGGGAGCAGTGATGGGCTTAGAAATATTCAGAAACTCCAAACGATACATTCAAGTCGTTAGACTAGTTAGTTTTGTCGAGTCCTTCGGCAACTTCAAGTCGTTGCTCCATCATCAACGACTTGAAGTTGCCGCAGGACTCGACAAAACTAACTAGTCTAACAACTTGAACGTAGCGTTTGAACTTTCTGAATATTTCTAGGCCCATCACTGCTTGGGAGATGTATTCTTAAAAGCATTTAAAAAATAAGTTGACTTTTGAAATATATTATGTTTCATAAATAAGATATATATAACTTAGAATCATTAAAGAGACATTCAAAATTATGTTTTTTTAACCTTTTTTTTAATCAATTGTCGTTATTGATTTTTAGTTCATGGCCAAGATATTTTAAGTATAGTTGTGAAGACAACTTTTTTTCATTATGCATTACTTAATCCATAGAAATGTTTATAATACTACCATACTTCGAAATGGCATGCACTCGCGACATTTAAAATATGCGTACTTATTAACATAAATTAATTAACTTTTAAAATAACTGCTTAGATTCGATGAATTGAGCTGAAACTTGCTGTAAAACATACTTTTTCGTCTTAAAGACAACATAAAAGTTTCATTGCGTTTAACAGAAGTCTGGAGAATTTTTTTTATTCACAAACCCTTAACCACTTTTATATAATCAAATAACGGCGATAGCTAATCCAATAATTCTTGTGCCGAAAAACAGCTAATTACAATCTCTTTCAAAAACATTTGAACTAAATTAATTATTGTACACTATAAATACTAAAAATAAAAAATTAAATTAAGCAAACAACCAAATAACCGAATCACGCGTAATTCGTCTTGAAGAATTGCTGTAAAATAATTCTCTAATTTTATACTACTTTACCTGTACAATGTACATGTAATTGGCGACTACCTAGATCTTAAGATGTGTGTATACTAACCTTGAGCCAAGAAAGCATGAGTTTCCTCGGTGGAAATTTGGATTTGCCTATTTGATATCTGACAATGAGTGACCATATCAAGCCTAGAATTAGCTTGAGGTTACCGTTTACGATGTCCACATTACCTTGTAACACAAAAAAGAATGACTTGTTACAAAAATGAAGTAACAAGAATCAAGGGATGCGGGAGCGCCACGATGGCAAGTATGAGTGCTAAGGAGAGGGCACACCCTCTGGGAAACGAAATTCGGTTAGTCTTCGGGAGGTGTTTTCTGGTACCCAAAAATGAATCCCAGTACTTGTAATTTATTCTATTGGGCCCTTGATCTCGAGCTATGAGGTAATTTACTCGAAGTATTCGTTATTTTAATAAACAAAGATACCTCTTCTTCTAACCATAACTCTACAAGTTTTTATTATGGAAAAATAACGAAAAAATCTTTCATTTAAAATAGAGTTTCTGTACAAATGAATGCTCTATAACAAAATAAAGCGCATACATATACCCGCAAAACATACAAATATTTACACACGTAGCTATGAACACGTACACAAATAAGCTAACTTGCAAACCCACTCACTCTTAAACATATGATCTTAAACATGCTTTCATGCAAACACGAAGGATGCATGATTTACACACGCACACGAATATACACATTCGTCAACATATGCACATGCGCACATACACAAATACATCAGCACACACTCTTGTGGGTTAACACATACGTGATACACTTGCATACGTTAAGGAGGCAGGCCTGGGTTAAACCTAAGAATTTTACGAACCTCAAAATCTTGATCTTATACATCACAATAAATCACTATTTTCAATACCATATTTATTAAAGTTGCTGTGTTTCTCACACGATTTCAGGTGACATGATGAACGAAAATATGTTTTTCGACGGTTATTCGCCTCCTTTTGACATGTATTACAAAAAGATTGAACACTTTTTCGTTAAAATATTTTTTATTATTTTTTTTTTCGGAGACCTAACCGAATTTTTGAAAAAATTTTATTTTATCTTTTTCTTAAATCAGTTGGGTTTCCGAAAAAAAAATATTTTAACGAAAAAGTGCTTCGCTCATTTTGTAAATCATGTCAAAAGGAGTCGAATAATCGTCGAAAAATATATTTCTCTTCATCATGTCACCTGCAATCGTTTGAGGAACACAACAACTTTAATAAATATGGTATTGAAAATAGTGATTTATTGTGACGTGTAGGATCAAGATTTCCAAGCCTTATAACAGTAAAATGTAAGATATATAGCACAAATATTTTCAGAATGATTACTTTTAAACATAAAAAGTTTCCTGAACTAGTAAAAAAATTCTTTTTTTGGGTTTATCCCAGGCCTGTCCCCGTTACTAATCATTCCCTAAATGATTTTTTGTCGCACACACACGATTTTTGTGTTTTTCCAACCCATAAAGAGGGTCTAAAGTGACTGTTTTCCGACTGGCTTGGGATATTTTACGTATGTAATATAATTATTACATTATAATCAAATTTCATGTTTGACCTTACCTAACCATGCGTAATCGCACTACACATGTACAAAATCCCAAAAGATTCGACGCAAAATTCAAAGTTATTCTTCACGTCAAGTGTACTTACGGATCCGCACATACATACATGCACGTACATATACAAGCATGCACCTGCACATACACTTGTACATGTTATACGCACACCTATACTTATGGTGGTACACACACGTTAATGTTTACTGTTTAATGTTTAATGTTACTATTTTTAACTAATTAGGGTACTATTATTTAACACAATACATACTGAAGGTAGAGCTTCGCCCTACTTTTAGTGCTGCAAGCAATCCCCGATTTCGTTCACCCACCGACCAATCAAACTATAACAAGCTAAATTTGAATTTATTGAACAGATAATACCTATTAGATGACAAAATATAAAAATTAGTTTTGCAGTGAACTAAACGCAATAGCATGAAATTTACATAGTTTAGGTTTTCGGAGTAGCTGATTACGAATTTGAGGTCGAAATTAAAAAATTAAAAATGGCGGATCCAATATGACGGACCGAAATATCAAAAAATTAATCAATTTATTTGTAACTATGTACACATAGGTTTTTGATATCGCTGATTACAAATTTGAAGTCAAAATTAATAAATTATAAATGGCTCATCCAAAATGACGGTCTGAAATAACAAAAAATCAATCAGTTTATTTTTTACTTAATAAACATAAAGGTGGTATTTGACATTGCTGATTACGATACTGCGGTCAACATTTAAAAATTCATAATTTTCGCATGTATAATCTGCTACTTTATATCGTTATTTAGAAATTTTTAATTTGAACCGTACATTCATAATTAGTGATTTAAAAGAACCTATAATTAGATAGAAAATGTAAATTAAGGGGGATACCTAAAACAGATTTGTTTTATTTTTTAGTTGTAAAAAAGAGTAATTATTATAAATTATATTATAAATATGATTTCCTACAAGTAAATACACTATTTTAACATATTTCACCAGAAAAAAGTACCATTATTGATGAAATATGGTAGATAAATGACCAGTAACATTTTCTTCGTACGTCGAGGCTCCAGACTACCCATGTGCATGATATTAGAGGTCCACTAGGGCTTAAAATACTTGAAATACATACCACTAGTGGATAAAGCTATTTAGATTCTGTTATTCTCACTTGCACAATTTTTCTGAAGCTATTTACTGTATCTAAAACAACAAAAAAACTTGAAAATTCACATATTTTTCTATTGATCGTACAATACTTAGAATTAATCCTGGTAGAATATTTTTCTTGCTTTTGGCTGATCAGGAGCCTGCGCGTCTGAAAATACAAAGTTGAGCAATATCAAGTTAAAGTTAAAGTGTATTAATATCACAATATCTGTGAATAACATACGTGAAACAATTCTATACCATTTTTATTTACTAAAGTAACTATTATGATATAAAACATGTCATTTAACATTTATGTATCCTGTAAAAAATTATATCACAAGTATAAATACTAAAAACATATACGATTCAAAGTTTAAATAATTAGTGTAATACGACTAACCTCTTAAAAGTCTAGTAACTTCCTTGATGTGATGCCTTCATACTCAGAATTGTTTCAATAATGATATATTGATTACTCAGTTTGTCCCTTGTGTGCTGGTTTTACTGAAAAACAAATAAGTAAAACACAAAGTTATATATTCTTTCCAATATTTAGATTACTCATAAAACAAAAATACTTATCTAGTTAAAAAATTTGCTTTTTATAATTCACTTTTATAATAACTATTCTGCACTAGCAAGTTAAAATGTTATATTAATAAAAGTAAACACTAAAACTATCAGAGACTGAGCAGCTCAGTAGTGCTGAACATGTGCTAGATGACACAACGCGACGCTGCGAGCCAAACGCTCGAAAATTTAAAAAAAATGATAATTAAAGTCTATATCTTTTTTATATATCCTAATTGGTATCTAAAACTTCATTTTTAAGTACTAGATACCTTGTAAATCAATAATACATCATAAAATAAATATATTTTTTCGTTTTTTTAGGTATGTTACCCCCTTAAGGTGGCTTTCTGATGATTTTCCAAACTTTTTGTTTAGTCCACGATAAAAATCTAAAAAAATTACCTAATATTCGTAATATAATAAGTAAAAAAGGTAATAAAGTAAGCAGAAAGAGCTTTCATTTGAGACCTGTAACGTTAAAAATATTAATTTGAGACAAAATTATTAACAATTGAACACGACGACTAAAAATGTATAAAAGATCAACGAATTAAGAGTATAATTTCTGCAAGTATATTCATCCATTTTTAGTCATCATATTCAATTATTAATAACTTTGGCTCAGATTAATACTTTTTATCGTTACCGGTCTCAAATTAAAGCTCTTTCCGCCTACTTTATTATCTTTGAAGACACTTTTTCTAGTGTCAATACATGCATATTTATAATCACTAAAAGAGATTCCTTTTTTCACTAAAATAACGTATATTTGAAGTAAAATAGCTTATATTTCGAATACAAGGGTCCATTAGAACAAACTAAGGATGCTAGGCTTCACTTTTAGGTACCAGAAAGCACCTCGCAAAGCCTCATCAAAATCCGAGTTCCGCAGGGTTGGTGCTCTCCTTTTAAGTATATTAGATTAAGATTAAGTCTTAATCTAAAAATAGTAAAACAGTATATTTATTTCATATTTTTTTAAACATATGTTTGGATTACACGCTTTCTTATGCTTATGAAGCGGAACCAAATATGGCTGATTTGCGACACAATGCGAACGTATTACTCCTGTTAGATGGGAAATTTAAATTTAACGGGTTTTAATATGTTCAGGCCCTCCTGATAAACATGTGGTAAAATCCGGATGAGACTATATATTTAGAGGAACCAGGAAATTATGATAGCTTGATTTGTGCAAAATAGGTCTTAACTGTATCCGGGCCTCCCTAAATATGTGGTAGCATCCTGATGGTACCACATGTTTAGAGTTAGTAAAGTATTAGCGGGAGTGACGTAATTTCTACTCCCTACGTACAAAACATTTAAATGGAGCTGTTTTGCGGCCGATACGCGAACTGTATGGTCGGTTAAATAAATAGTCTCTTACGGACGTAAAACAAATATAATTTTGTTTGAATTACTGATGCACATCAGAACACTGATTATTGTTCAAAAGTTCCAAATAAATATTTGACTTCGAAAAAACCATTTTATTGTTTACAAATACATTAGGGTGGATCAAAAATTCCCAATGTATCGCTATTTTAAACGCTCGAGTGGAAAACAGTTCTTCTAGGTTCAAAAACAAACCTCAAAATTTTTCAGATTTTTTAAAGAACATTTAGAGGTCGCTAATTGATCCTAACGGTCAAAAGCCACGTATTCTTTACTAATGATTTGATTTTTTAAGGACGGACAAAATTCTTTTAATTTTTATATAAAGTAAAAATTTCAAGTTCATTTACATGGTTTTATAATTACGTAAACCTAGCCAAAACGTGATTTTGCCATTCCTTTTAACAAAGTGGCATCCCTCATAATACCAAACATTAATCTAATCTAAGCAAATTAATTTTACATGATTCTCTTTTTAGAATACCTATGTTACATATTTTTTCTAATTTTTAGAAGTACAATTAATCCGGTTTTGAACCATCTGAAATTGGGATATAACTGTTTTTATTTTATTATAATCTTAACTATTGCCTTTATTAACAATGATTCTTAATAAACTATACTTTTTTGTATTTGATATTGATTTTAAAATAATTATGACACATATACTAATTTCTTTGCATAGTATAACGGGTTTTAACAACTAAAAAGTTTGATTAAGGGCGTCTTAAGTATACTTATGTTGATAATTTAATGCTAGGAAAGTAACAGAAACAATAATTTTGTATTAAAAAGAGATTGATGATTAAAAACTTAGGAAAAAAATGCGAAGATAGAACTATTTATCGAATAAACTTATCTGAAAACAGACAACAAAGGCAAAAATAAGTAATTTTATTAACGCGAACAGCAAACAATTATTTTTGAAGTACAATATCTCTGTTATTTTTTTTTACGAAGATAAATCTATTTGGGAACATAACACGATCTATGCCCATGCGCAAAAGATTATTAATAATCTTAAAGCAGTAAATGACGCAGCAGAACCTGGGGTAGCTCTTGCAGGAACGTTTAATTCGTTAGTGACAAATCAGGAGGATCAGAAACAATATTTATTTCAAACTGTCGAACAACACAGAAAATGATTTTCTTGTGCGTCGAAATAAAAACTATTGTAAATAGATTCTATGGCAATTGAGTTTTTTTTTCAAATACAATAATTCTTGTTATGTTGCTGTAGTCTAAATTATTTTAATTTAATTATTCAAAGTATATCATATGTTAACAAACATATGTAACAAATATTAGTAGCTCTTAGTTGGTTGGCTTGAAAGTGTATAATGTATATAATAACATTAAATGCTTATTTATAACAAAAGACACTTATCCATGGGGTAGATAGTTTTATTGCACTTCTAAAAATTCGAAAAATATGTAACATATACTCGACTATAAAGAGAATGATGTAAAATTAGTTGGCTTAGATTAGATTAATGTTTGGCGTTATGAGGGATGCCACATTGTTAAAAAGAATGGCAAAATCACGTTTTGACTAAGTTTAATTAATTATAAAACCATCTAAATGAACATATATATTTCAAAACAATATTGTATACATTCTTTATGATACGTAGAAAAGGTAAGTAAGATAAGTGTACCAATGACTGGACACGTCCGAGTACATAGACAGCAGCTCCAATATCACGTTATATCGGGTATTACAGTGCGTTTAATGAATATAATTATATGTAATCATAATCTGTTACTTTTCAGCTACATAAATTTAAATTTTTATAAAACTCTATGTTTGATTTGTTTCCTAAAAGAATAGTTTTGTAATGGAAATTATGCATGCACATTAGCATGCCATCTTCATAAGCAATGGCTAAGATATGCCTTTTTGATATTAGAAGTTATTTAATATTTTATTATTATTTTCAATGCCCAAATTTTTTCTGAGCTATATTTTCTCAAGAAATATATATTATTTTAATAGAAATAAACCATAATAAACGTATCCATGTACGAGGACAGCGATGTCCAGTTATTAGGACAATTGTTCTTCGCTTGTTCAGCTACTACTGCACTAGTCTACATTACATTTTTATTAATATTTCTTGTAATAAAGTGTAAATAAGAAATTTATGAGGTTAATTTGATAGACATTAATATTGTATTTCAGTAGGATACAAAAGCATCTAGATAGTGCTAAATTTAGCGTTATATATTAACGCAAATGTTTCGTTTGCCCTTAAGTATCCAGTTACTGGTACTTTTTTTTACCTTACTACGTATACAAATTAAAAGAAATTTGTCCGTTTATAAAAAAAACCTCTAAATATTCTTTAAAAAATCTGGAAAATTTTGAGGTGGGCTTTTGAACCAAGAACAACAGTTTTCCACTGGAACATGTAAAAAAGCGTTAGGTTGGGAATTTTTGATCCACCCTAAGATACATCAGTAAATTAAACAAAATTATTTTTAATCAACGTTCATAAGAGTCTACTACGTATTTGACCGACCATACAGTTCGCATATCGGTCTCAAAACAGCGCCATTTAAAAGTTGTGCACATAGCAAATATAGGCATGAAAAAACGCCTTTTCGTGGAAATGTAACAAAAAATGAATTATTTGGTAGATTAAGATTCTAAAACTGTTAATTACAAAATTAATTATTTATTTAATAATAAATATAAATAATTTATCTTACAATTAGAAACAGTCTTTATTTTTTAACCTCCAAAGCCGTAAATAACTACCTTACGCAATTCTTTATTATTAAATGTTCTCAAATATTTCGATATGTATCACTTTTTTAGTGACTTTTAATCCCTTTGCTTTGTAAAATAATTCTTTTCTAATGAAATTTTTTTATAACGCTGTAAACATCATGGCCAGTTACTAGGACATCAAAAGTTGGACACTGGGAAATGTCGACTTTGGGTGGCCATGTACTGGCACATCGAGCTAACTAACGTTTTGATTTATAATTTACTTAATGTCTTGAGAAATATTGTTCTTCGACTTTTGATGTTATATAACATTTTTAGATGCGCCTCGGCGGGCGACGAGATAGGGGGTGATATGAAAAATTCGGAAAAAATGATACCAACAAACAATTGAAGACTCGCGTCGCTCGACGTCTCTCACAAACATTTCGGCGTGTATGTACGCTAAGCTTGAACAACCTTAAAGGGTCTGGCTTCATAATGTGCTGTGTCGTTAGTAATGTCGTGTGCGTGTTTCCCGGAAATCGATTTAAAATCGAAGTCGAAGACGATGATTTTCATTCTTTTAGACTAATGTGAAATGTACTTATATGCTCCGCTACTTGGAGCGCTGTGAAATGAGGACCAACCACTCGGATATGACACAGGACACGACGCAGCAGAGTATGCAGGCAGACTCAAAGGTGCTTTAAAATGACTATGAAAATGGTGGAAAATCGAAAATTTTTGTATTACATATCTTTTATATTTACAGTTTAACTATCATTTTGAGACCAGGTGGATGTGAAAACTCTTAGATTTACCAAAGTCATAACCAGTTGAGTAAAACAATTTACATTGGTTACAGATCTATAATTAAAACTTTAAACATTTTTCTCGAAACTTATGTTTCTCAAAAAGTTCCTTGTGCAAACTATGCCCATGGATATTTTTGAAACTTGCAGGAAATGTAATTAAAGTATTTTTAAAAGAAGTTTATATATTTGTTTTGAGATATTCTGATGTTAAATATTTTGTTCAGCAATTGTTAGTGTTAAAAAAACACGTAATTTTTAATACGTATTTAAAGTTCAAAAAATGGTTTATTTATTTTAGGCCAAAATTGAGTCAACAGTTTAAATAATATTAATTTTTGTTCATTTATTAATGAAAAACATTCTGGAACTTTTAAAAAAACACTTATTTTCATCACAAAAATATAAATTTTCTCTAATAACTTGTAGATAAATCGGGTTTTACAGTGTAAAACTAAAATTAAAAAGCTGTATTATTTATAGCTGTATTATAAATTTTTTAATTTCTTTTATTATAAACTATGAACTTACAAACGATATTTTTTTTAATTCATATCTATAAAAGACTTTTGCATTATAAGAAAGCAATTTAAAGCTCATTTGAATTTGTATTGCATCAAGTCGTTTAAATCTTCATATATTACGACAATGACCAAAAATGTTATAAATCATCTTACGTGTGCACATAAGTACACACACTTCTTTTGAGAGATAATAGTAATATATTTCAATAAGTGTAAATTTCTACGCCATAAATTTGATTTTAATGCTTTATATTTTAGATAATCTATCTTCGTGTTACTACTTAGCCAGTTACTGGTACATTATATTAATATTACACAGAAAATCACGAAAAATTGGATTAATTTTCACCGCGGATTACATTACCGTGGAGTGCTCCACGTTATTGGCATTAGACTGTGATTAATTAAAAAGCAAATGCACATGAAAATGAAAATTTGCATTCTATCTGAAATGATATGTAAGCATAAACATAAAACAAGGAGTTTCATGAAGCGCGGAACGATCATTAGTTTGCCATGCCTATATCCTGCGCGTAATGCAATACTTGAATACAATGCAATAAATATATAGATATATAAATAAGAAAAAGAAGGATGAAATTGATGTTTTCGCAATTGACAAGCTAGGGGAGAGAGGGGCAATATAGACACGGGGCAAAACTGACATTTCCATTAATGAAAAACGAATGCACCGTTGAAAGTTCAAATTTCTTTTAATAACACACAAATGTATAAACTATATGTTGGTAAAGTGAAAACAAGTTTAAGATAACACATAATAGAATAAAAAATAAAGTGTTCATTTGCCCCCAAAGAAAGGCCCATTTTGCCCCATCTTTTTTGCTTTATTTGTTTTACATATAGTTGAAGCTGAAATTAAATTATCATAATCAAATAAGTACTAAAGTGCTCATTTTAATCTGTAAGGGATACTTTCACCCCGCAAACTGATAAATTTGCCCTAATTTTTGTATATTGGTTGTTTCTCCTTAATGTCTATTTTACCCCTGCAGAAGCAAAATCGTCACTTGCAACGTTTCAAATAGTACTCTTTTCATATTAATAATTTGGGATATTTACACTTAGTTTTATGGTTTTTATCTGTTGGTAATTATAAAGGAGATATTAAAATATACTTTATAAGTATTAATATTGCTTAAAGTAGGATTTCTATATTTTTAAATCCTAAATGTCCCTTTAACCCGGCAAAATGACTATTTTCCGGCTTAGAAGTTGATGGGTAGAAGGAGGTGAGCCGCGCGGGAAGTGAGGAGCGGGGTTGTGGGATCGGTGGAGCTTACCGATATTGACGAGTTTAACGCCGTCTGCTTCGACAGCCTTAAGCGCAGTGGATACGTTCTCAAGGTAGTGATGGTGATTGACCGGGTTCGGGTTCCACCTTAGCGGCGGCTTGTTGCAGGTCAAGAGTTCGACGAGAGCACAGAGCCTGGTGCCAGTGCGGAAGTCATCGGCGAGGTCGAGGACCGGTCCGCAGGCCCTACCGCGCTCCGACTGCTTGAGGTGCTCGTTCACCCAGTTGCGGAAGGTGTTGGCCTGGATGTCGACCCAGAGGTCCTCGTGGCCCTTGATCGGCATGCCCTTGGCGGCGGTGCCCTCGGCCGAGCGCGCCACCAGGCCCACCAACTCGGCCGGCTCTAGCTGCTCCTTGCCCTGCATCTCTCCCATCTCCTGCATCGCAACTCGCCTCTCGCCTATCGCCTATCGCCTGTGACACCATATAAGAATCACATCATTATTCCCTGCCTAGCTATACACCCACCTTATTATCATACACATTCCGAAACACTCTCCCGCCCACTTCAACTAGCCTCTGTAGCTCTGCTCTCTGCACCTAATTCACGTCACTCGCATAACCTTTTTACAATACCTCTGCACTTTACACTTTATACCTGTGTGTTTACTGTATCCAGACTGCAAGACGGCGCACTGGGACGACTCCTACTTGTTATTGTCTTGACTCTTGACGCTGCAGTGTTGTGTCGATCTCTTTCGGGGAGTACGATGGCATCATCTGTTTGCCCCTCTCTCTCTCTCTCGCTCTGTGTCCTCGCCTCAACAAGTGCGATCACCAGCGCAAATCGTCATTCCTGATTAATAATTAAAAGAATAAAGATCACTCGAAAAGATAGTGTTCGCTGCTGTGTTCGTATGAACATAAAATCCTACCAAAAGATGTCGACATGCCGCAGCGGTCAGCGGTATCCCAGTTTTGCGATAAAATAGTTGACACAAGCGGCGCAGCAGAGAACGGTCCGCTGTCACTCGCACGAAACTCAGGCTCAACTCTCAGCTCGGCAGTGCTCGACACTGTCGGTAAGTACAGTCGCGAGTTCTACTCACACGCGAGCGGCGATCGGAGAACGGTGCGGACAACGTCTGAATCTGGCTGCAGGCAACCTGTATCGGCTGCCCCCACTCTTTTTACCTCAAGTTGCCTCTCTGCCCGCCCTCGCACCTACTCGCGCTCTCCTCGATACTGCACGGCTATAGCTGTACAGCACATGCTCTCACCTGCAACATACTCTCTTGCGCACACACTCAGCACTATAACTCGGCAGTCCAGCGACACCAGTTGCGAGTTCACGACCGAAACTATGCGACACACACCTACGCGTACTACGCCCAATTTACATTTATTTCTTATTTTGGCCACCACAGAATTCGAAAGTCACTTTCCTAAACATTACAATTTTACGCCTTCATTTTTACCCATCGAAAAGCGAATCATTTTTTGGATGATTTACAACATTTTTAAACGCGACTCGGCGGGCGGCGGGCGACGAAATAGGAGGTGAATTGAAAAATTCGAAAAAAAATTATATGTTCACAGCGTTATATGTAACGCTATGAACATGTCAACATACAATTGAAGACCTGCGTCGCACGCCACCTTTCGCTGTGTTTACAAATTTCAAATTTCAAATTTCAAATTTATGAACCAGAAGAAGATTTACATATATAGAGTTTGACAAAATGATGCAAATCCCCACAGAAGTAAACTAGTTACCTGTGCGCAAGTCCGGCACATAAACTAAAGTAACAGAAAATACTTAAAAATGAACTTACTTACTTAAAACTAACTTAAAAACTAAACTACTATAGTATAAATTGTAAATTAAACTAGTATTGTTGTAAAATTTAGTTGAATTATCTAATAACAAAAACATTGTTTGTATATACATATATATTTAACATAATTGGACTTCGGATAATTCAGATATCTTTTACCCAGATTTTTAGTTTATTTTTTTTGTGACTTTTTATCTAGTTCTAGTGTTTTTAGATCATTTGGTAATTTATTAAGTTGTTATTGCTTTTGCGTAACTATTTTTATTGCTGACCTTTTTTGGTTTCTGGGAATCACTAAGTTTTTTTCCTAGTGATACTGCTTGACTTAAGGAATTGACGTTTTAGATTAGGGTAATGATATATTAGTGTTTCAATAGCAAATAGTTGCTCCAAGTTCAGTGGATTATCATGGATGGTGTAATTATTTTTATTAACAATTTTGAGTATTCTTTTCTGCAGATTTTGCAATAAGTCAAGGTTGTTTTTATAAGCACCTCCCCAAGCAATTATTCCATAATTTATCAAACTATGAAATAAAGCATAGTATATCATTCTCATCATTTTAGTTGACATAAATTTGTCGATTTTATAGAATATATATACTAAATATTTGGTTCTCTTTATGATGTATTGAATGTGCTTATCCCATTTTAAGTTATAATCAAATATGATTCCTAAGTACTTGCAACTTTCGACTGTTTAATTTTTAATTTGTAATTTTTACATCTATTTGCGTTGAAATAATATCCCAATAGTTACCAAAAGTCATAAATACAGTCTTATCAACGTTTAACTATAGTTTATTTACAGATAACCAGTTATCGACTAGTAACAAATTATTGTTCATAGATTCCTCAACTTCCTCCCACGTATCACCAGTAGATATAATTGCAGTATTATCTGCATAAGACAAATTTTATCAGGATGGATTACCTTCAAGAGATCATTAATATATATATATATATATATATATATATATATATGTATATATATATATATATATATATATAATAAAAAGTAGTGGACCTAAAGTGGTATCTTCTGATTTATGTTAACTTTTTGATACCTATTATTAAGGTGGTGTCAAACCATTCAAATTTCCCGCCGAAATTCCTAACCTCAAATTCTTTAACAATTGATTACAATTAATAAATAAACTAAATTATTAAAAACCAAGACATCATTGCCCTCCATAATACAATTATCTACCACTGTGCGAAGTTTCAAACAAAAACTTCAAAACCTCTACGAATGCCATTCGAACGAAATTTATGTCTATTAGTCTAGACTCGAACCTTCAAATTTCGTTCGAAAGCCATTCGTAGAGGTTTTGATCCACGTAATATCTGACTATTTTAGCATTGTAAAAGTTATTACGTTACAGTGCATTGTGTCTGCTCCGCTATTTGGAACGCCGTGACACACGGACCAATCACCCCCACGACGCAGCACATTACATAGCCAAACTCGAAGATGCTTTAATGTAACGATGAAAATGATAAAAAATTGCAAAACTTTTTACTATATATTTTTTATATTTATAGTTTTATGAACATTTAGAGACCTGCTGGATGTCAGTTGAGAAACAATTTATATTATCAATAGCATACCAAATGGAAACTTTAAATGTGTTTTTCTCGAAACTTACTTTTCTCAAAAAGTTCCTTGTGCAACCCATATCCATGGATATTTTTTAAACTTGCTGGAAATATAATTAAAGTATTATAAAAAAAGTTAATATTTTGTTTTACGGTGCTCTGATGTTAAATCTTATATTAACCAATTGTTAGTGTTAAAACACGTAGTCTATTTATTAAATTTTTAAAGTTTAAAAAAGGATTTATTTATATCAGGCTATGAGTTGAGTCTTTACAGTTTAAGAATATCAACTTATGCTCATTTACAATTGAAAAACATTCTTAAATATATTAAATAGGTTTAGTCAAATAGGTTGGCGCAAGGTACTTTCTAAAAAACACATATTTTTATCACATAAATGAATTATCTCCAATTTTGTAGCTGTTTTTCTTTTCACTATAAACTAGCAACTATTACAAAAGAAATAATTTTTAATACGTATGTAAAAGGCTTTTGCATTATATGTCGTTGATGCATATGTATTGTCAGCAGGTTATAAAAAGGTTTTGGAATATTGAAAACTCTACGTTTATTCTCGACATATTCGCAAAGCAAATCAAAATTAAATAGCTGTATACTTATATAAAGCATGCTATATAGTGTATATTAAAAACTAGCGCGCGACACGCGGCCTTCGGCCGCATGTGACTGGTCTGCTCCGGAGCTTCAGAGCGAGTGCTTCGCGCGAAGCGTTTTGCATTAGAGGCACGGTCGAACTCAGCTCGCGCCAAGCGCTAAACTAAAACTTACATTTAACGCTGACATTATTATCTGTTTATTTTTACAGAAATCAGTAAAAGAATATTGTTCTTTTTTGAAAAGGGGACATCTTTAAAAAAATTTAAGATCGATTGGGCGTGCTGCACCGCAATTGTTATTAAATGATGTATATGAAAAATCGGTTTTTAGGCTGTTTCTTGTGTAAAAGCATTTTTTTCTAAATATTTGCTACCATAAAAAGTTGTGTTTTTTTTGAGATCTACAACTTTTTCATTAAACTTTTATACGTAAAATACATACCTGTAAAGTTTTATAGTAAAAAACTGCATTTTTCGATGTCAAAAATCGTTTTTGGACTATTAACTCGAGTTAAAAGTATTTTCATAAATAGATATCCAGGGGGAAAAGATGTATTTTTCAAAGACCTACAACTTTTCTATGTAACTTTTTTTCGTAGAATGCTTAGTTTTCAAGTTATAGCCCAAAAACCGTTTTTAGCGATTTTTTATAGTCGCCACACTCAGTGTATATTTGCAGGATCAATCCCAAAATAGGACCATCCGGTTGTTATACTTAGGAGAGTTCCCAAAAAATTTGAGCCTGATCCGCCAAGATTTCGCGGAGATAATCGTGTAACATGAATTTTTAAAAAGAAAACACGTAAAAACACGTAAAAATAAGCAAAAAGTTCTCGCAATTTAAAAACTACGTACAGGATCGGGATAAAAAAAAAATAGAATTTCATATTGTGCAGGAGGAGATCTGTCCTAAAATTTCAGTCCGATTGGTAAAAAATTGCGTGAGATATCCTATCTCACACATTTTTCGCTAACAAAAATATAAGGCACTTCCGTGTCTAAGTCGTGCCTAAAATTGTACGTTATTTGAGGTATAATTTTGTATTTAATTTCTTCCTTTCTAATGTCGCCAACAAAGTTCTATTTCTGTATAAAATACCCAAATCTTCAAAAATTAGATGATAAAATGAGTTTATCATTTTTGTCAGTTAAGAGAGCAATTTAATGCTCTTTCGAATATTTATTACATCTAACCCTCTAAATCTTCATATATTACGACAATAACCAAATATGTTATAAAACATCTTACGTGTGTACTCTCTTTTTGAAATTCATATTTTTTAATAATAAATTATTAAAATGCTTATATTAAAAACTTATTGCTACAGAATGTTGTAAACATTTTATTCAATTAAGATATTAGAATGCTATTGATTTTGATATCTGCAACTTTATAAAGAGGTGAATTGCAACTTAATAAAGAACAAGCGAATTTTGGGCTTTTCAAAATATATTTTAAAACGCTAAAAATTAAGGGAGGAAATTTGAATTTTCAATTTACTTTTGAATCCCCTTAAAACTTCCTGCAACTTTAATATTACAATATATGCTTTCTGCGAACTAGCGTAATTATTCTGCATCTCAATCGTGAACTATAAAAAATAATTTATTTGTTAAATAATGCAATCAATTCCTTAAATATTGATATTGATACAATTCTAAATAGTGATGTTCAATGTAGGAGGATATACCGTTTGTGGTCAGTGCTTTGGTTCTTACCATCTAACATAATTTTAATTATTTTAAAAGTTTTAACTCTTAAATTCCATACAACTTAGGCCTTTACATGAGTTTTGAGTTCTTTATTCATTTTGGCAAAAAAAAATGCGTTTGAGGTATGTCAAGAACGACATTTTCTTGTAGATAAATCGTCAAGAGAAGCACATAACTAAAACGTTCATATTTCTTAGTAATCAAGGGGCACAATAAATAGCGTCCGATAGCAAGTATAAGCAACTATACGCTTACGTTACGAAGCCGAGGGGAGCACCGTCATCCTTATATACTTCTACTAGTACTTTTTATTATTTACGATAAAAAATTTGGAGGCAAATTTTTATTACAAAACCTATAAATTGATAAAAGGTTAGAGTCCAAAATTTTGGCATTGTTACCCAATACTCAAGTTTTTTTTATTGAAAAGCCAAAAAATAAATTTTTAAAGGAATATGAAGTACTGATCTACATTGGTACTTACCGATATTTTATATTTTTAACATGTTTTCTGTAATAAATAAATATTTCGGAGAAACGCAATTCTGAATTCTCACAAGATTTCAGTTAAATTTACGAGATTTAATTATTAATTATACACTGATAAACAATATCGTAAAATATTACGAATAGATATCATAAAATTTATTAGCAAATTTTATTGCCTTAAATTGTTGAAATACAATTTTTTGATTTTACGATATTCAATATCGTAGTAAGTACTTTTAGCCCGTTGAATGAATTTTTATTATTTTAAGCGGGCAAAAAAATGTTCTCGCCAGTCGGTCGGAAACAGCTGCTTTGCGCCTACTTTAGAGGCACGTAAAAATGCGAAAATCATGCGTGTATGACAAAAAGAATTTTTTTTACTAGTCCAGGAAACTTTTTATCTATAAAAGCAAACATTCTGAATATATTTGTGCTATATATACTTAGTAACATCTTACATTTTACAGTTGAAAAGTCTCAAAATCTTGAGCCTAACGTCACAATCACTATTTTCAATACCATATTTATTAAAGTTACTGTGTTCCTCGCAAGATTGCAGGTGACATGATGAAAGAAATTTTTTTTCCGCGGTTATTCGACTACTTTTGACATGTAGTATAAAAAGAGCGATATACTTTTTCGTTAAAATTTTTGTATTATTTTTATTCGGAGATCTAACCAATTTTTTGAAAAATTTTTATTTCATTTTTCTTTTATATCGTTTGGGTCTCCGATAAAAAATAATAAAAAATATTTTAACCTAAAAGTGCTTCGCTCTTTTTGTAATTCATGTCTAAAGGAGTCGAATAACCGTCGAAAACAATATTTTCGTTCATGATGTCACCTGCAATCGTGTAAGGAACACAGCAACTTTAATAAATATAGTATTCAGTATAGTAATTTATTGTGACGTGTAAGATCAATATTTTGAGGTTTTACAACGGTAAGATTTAAGATATTACGAAATATTTAAAGCATAAAATTTTTCAGAATGATTGCTTTTAAAGATAAAAAGTTTCCTGGACTAGTAAAAAAAATTGTTTTCTTGGGTTTAACTCAGGCCTGCCCCCTTAACAGGGTAAACAATCCAGTCTAAAGAGTGATTTTTATCGCTCTAAATTAGAGAGTGAGTAATGATTCACTCTAATTTTCATACTAGTTTGGAGTGATACTTTAGATTATAAAACCTATACATTAATCGAACTTTAGAATTTGATCTTTTTACTTTTAGAACATTATTTGCACCAGGAACCTTCAATTAAATGTTCAAGAAATATCATTATTAATTGTGCAAAAAAAGATTAAAAAATATACAAATATGTGGTTAAATAATTTAACTATTGGTGAAAGGGTAGCTTTTATTTAATATCTCTTAAAAATATAAGCAGGCATAGTTTTTACAAATTCAAAGGGAATATTAAACCACTTTAAAAGTAGAATATATTGCAGTAGAATCTATATTACCGACTGTTTAATTTTAAACAGTTATTCAAGATTTAACATATTTTGTAAATAAAAATGATCTACTATGTCCTGCAAATTTGTATATTATTGGGTTTTGGCAATTTCAAAAGATTCCGGTATTATTTGCAACTGGGAAACAGTTTTAAATATTTTCCGTGGTATACGATGCGTATGGCGACCCACATCCTCTTAACATTTTTCGACCTATTTTTTAAGAAGGTTACTAATACCTCTTGAAAAATCAACTGAACATTTCTGGTAGAGGCATATAATGTCGTTTCTTATAAATATTTCTTTTAAAGAGAGCAAAATGATAAGCCGGTATGGTAGGAATCGGTCAGTATTTTATATCCCCTTATAATGCAAAAGTTTTATTAATGTTTAAAATTTTATTATTTAAATCATCTTAAACTTCTCTTAAAAATACATAAATTGAGAAAATGAAGTAAAAGAAATATTAGACTACGGCCAAATATTAAAATTACCATAATAATGCTGAATTTCATATAAAGTATAATTGTTATATCATTTTATTAACAATGACTATTTATTAGCTCTAAGTTATGGCTTAAACTGATTTTAGTATTAAATAATAGTTCATCAGCGAATTCGAATACATAGGAGAAATCAGTGCACATGAAGTCAGATGCAACGGTGGCCTAGCACTAGAGTGGTAGCCCTAGAACCTATATAAGGATGACGGTTCAAATTCAAACAACAATTTTTCTGAAGTTTTTTAAACTTATTTCTCAATTGCATCCTTTCCAGTAAACTGTATCATTCATGAATAATTATCTTTTCTTTACGCATATTCTTTCACCATAAATAGAGTGAAAAAGTCACTTTTACAAAAGCGTGAATTATTCACTCCAAAATAAGTGACTGTATTTTCATGATCATTTGGAGTGAGAATTCACTTCAAAAGAGTGAAAATCTACCCCCAATATTGCAAAGAGTAAACTTTATTAAAAATACATAAATTGACAAAATCTAAAAAAAATCAACTTTGGCCAAATATTAACATTTTATTATTAACAATAACGACAAAGGAAGAAATGGCTGATGTCACCACTCTGACTTTCCGGTTCATTCTTAAATAAACTTATGATGTAGAGAGAGCCTGAAGGGTCTGACTTCATAATATGCTGCGTCGTGAGCAGTGTTGTGTCTGTGTATTCGGTCCGTACTTTCCCGGCATTCCTGTCAACCGATCAGATTAGATTTGTATAGTTATGTAATAACAATTTCATTTAAAAATCATAGACGTACTATAATGATTTTTATACGTTTAGACTTATGTGAATTGTGTCTGCTCCACTATTTGGAACGCTGTGAAACACGGACCAATCACTCGGACACGACACAGGACACGACACAGCACATTATATAGCCAAAGTCGGAGATGCTTCAAATGAAAAATTTTCATAAAATGTCCAAATTTACCGAAAAAAATCAGGCAATATATGATGAGTGACTTATTTTAACCTTAAAATATATTATCATTTAATTTAAATATTAAAGGTGTATCTGTCCTCTTAATGTACACAGTATCCGCCATACTTTGTTTTAATTCAACATGGTCCATATCACTCGAGATTCGAAAACGAATCAAATGACCAATATATCATTTATCGAAATCGGTTAAGAGGCCAGCCTGAATTAAACTCGAAAAAATAATTTAATTTTGAAGATAGAGAGAACATGCAGAATCGCATGCACTCCGGCATTTTTATTGTGAAGAATGGAGTGAGGTAGGGATAAAGGGGGGTAGACGGATGCTGTTGTACCCTCTTGCACATACGCATACACAGCTGTGCGCAGTAGTTACTACATATACACAGGTTTGCGCAGTAGTAACTTCGTGTATCAGTAGTAACTTCGTACATGCCAGCATTGGCAGTAGTGACTTCGTGCGTACAGACATGTGTAGTAGTAACTTTTGTACATAAGGGCATGCGCAGTAGTGACTTCGTGCACGCAGGCATGTGCAGTAGTGTTTTCATGCTCACAGACATACGTAGTAATAATATAACTACATTTTTTGTTACAAATTACTTAGAGAATATGCCTGAATTCTTCAAATCCTAAATAGAACAAATTCATTGGCATGAAAGTAATTAAACCTATTCTTGCACAATCTAATTAATCATAGTTAATTTTTAATTTAAGGTCGCGAATTTCTTTAGTTTATGTTTAATATATTACATTAATTTTGGGATAGATAGATAGATAGATATACTTTTTATTCGTCAGAAGACAAAATCTTACAATTTCATGTACATGTAGTTGTATTTATAATTAAAAAATATCAGTCGGTTTAATATAATTGTTATCTTACTTTCACTTATTGCATATTTCTTATTAAAATAATAATTCACTTTATCAGTTCGTCAGTTTATAAAATCTAAATGCAATGAACTAGTCACAGTCAAATATCACATAAAACGCTTCGTCAAAAAAAAAAAAAATAATAATACATAGAATAAAAAATAAATACAATAGAGATAACATATAAATATAAGAATACATACACATACTTTGCTAAATCTTTGCGTACACTATCACGTCCAAACTTAAAACACACTCATTCATAACACTTTAACAATCACGCTAATAAATACATTCACACCTAATTAACACTAAACATATTTAATAAATAAATAAATAAATTAATAAATAAATACGTCGAATAAATAAATAAACAAGATAAATAATTAAATTAAATAAATAAATAAATAAATAAGTTAAATAAATAAATAAATAAGTTTTAATAAATAAATAAATTAAATAAATAAGTTTTAATAAATAAATAAATTAAATAAATAAATAATTTAAATAAATAAAAAGCCTAAATAAATACTCGACTCATTTTTTATCTCTGAACATACTATGGGACATACTTGGGAGTGGGAGAGAGAGAGAGAGAGATAGATAGATAGATAAATAGATAGAGTCTTTATTTTGCTTTCACACAAATACAAAAATATAAAAAAAGCTATCATACATTATTCGGACCGTTTGAATTAGGCGCGCACTTGCATACATGCATCTGTACTCGCTCCTCCGCGGGGATCATCCATTTTACAAGAAGACCCCCCGCCCAACCCCCACAATTACTGGTCGCAGAACAAAACTTCTGCGCGCAACCTCCGGCGCTCTCTTTTCCGGCCGCCTCGAGATAAGTAACTATCTTCCTGTGAGGCGCGTGCTCGACATTATCCTTTTCACACACACACACACAATCACACGTTTACACACCACGCAATTAATTTAAGATTATAATTTATTCAACACTAGTCACACGTACACATGTAAGTTTTCATTTATTTAGAGAATACATCTCAGTTATTTTGTTATAAATAACCACGTGTTAGATCTTAAAGATCTTAAATACTAAAAGATTAAAGTTAACTAACTTAATACTACAATTATTATCGTAATAAAAGAATTTTTACTTTTTAATAGTGGTTATATCTGTTTTTATCCATTTTTTATCACTCGGTAGCTTGTTGTATGTTGTTAAGGTTTTCATATAACTATTTTTAGTGCTAATTCCTTTCGTATGTTTAGGTACGAGGGTAGTTCAATAAGTCTTTAGAATGACCAACAGATGGCGCGCGAATCGCTCCAAATCATCTGTTTTCAGTCAGCACCACTCCCGACTAGATATATGGTGCAGTCACAGTCCACATCTTCTGAGTTTACGTGTTTTTATAACCAATTGAAAAAAAAAATTGCTTGTTAAGAAAAATGGAAAAAAACGAGTTCAGAGCGGTAATTAAACATTTTCATTTAAAGGGTTTAACTCCATATGAGATAAAAAATGAATTGGACTCAGTTCATGGCACATCTGCCCCTGCCTTAGCAACGGTTTATAACTGGGTAAATGAATTTAAGCGTGGTCGTACATTAATAAGTGACGAACCACGTTCAGGAAGGCCCGTAGAAGCAACTACTCCCGAAATCATCAATAAAATCCACTATATGGTGTTGAAGGATAGAAGATTAAAAGTGCGTGAGTTAGCTGAGGCCACAAGGATATCTATAGGTGCAGTTGTTTCAATTCTACATGAAAAATTAGGCATGAAAAAGCTATCGGCAAGATGGGTGCCGCGTTTGCTCTCAGCTGAGAATAAACGCAATAGAGTGGTCGCCTCTGAGGCTCTTTTGGCGCGCATAAGTCGGAATCCTGAGGAATTTTTTCGTCGATTTGTGACTGTGGATGAAACATGGATACACCACTACACTCCTGAGACAAAGGAACAATCCAAACAGTGGATTTCCACAGGCGAACCAGCTCCAAAGAAGGCAAAGACCGTAAAGTCAGCTGGTAAGGTTATGGCTACAGTTTTTTGGGATGCACGTGGAATTATACTTATTGACTACTTGGAAAAGGGTAAAACAATTACTGGTGAGTATTATGCATCATTATTAGAGCAGCTGAAAGAAGAAATTAAAAAAAAACGACCACATTTGGCGAGAAAAAAATTCTCTTTCATCACGACAACGCCCGAGTTCACACATGCTTCGTTTCAATGGCTAAAATTGAAGAACTAAAATTCGAATTGGTCAAACACCCACCGTATTCACCAAATTTAGCCCCCAGTGATTTTTTCTTATTTCCAAACTTGAAAAAATGGCTCGGTGGACAGAGATTTACGGACAACGAAGACGTCATTGCCTCTGTAAGTGCTTATTTTGAGGAACTTCCGAAAACGCACTTTTCTGAAGGATTAAAAAAACTTAAAAAGCGATTGACCAAGTGTATAGAGCTCCAAGGAGATTATGTTGAAAAATAAAAAAAAAATTACCCAAAAAAAATTGTTTTTATACTTTATTCTAAAGACTTATTGAACTACCCTCGTATTATTAAATGTTTTTTTCTTGTAATACTGCTTGATTTAATGAATTGATTTTTGAGGTTTGTGTAATGATATCTTAGTGCTTCATAAGTAAATAATTGTTCTAGGTTCATGGGATAATCCCGACTTATAAAATTATTTAATGAACAATTCTTAAAATTCTTTTTGTCAAACACGCACGATTTCGCGATTTTTTGTGCCTCTAAAGCGGGCGCAAAAAAGCGGTTTGCCGGCCGGCGGGTGAAAAAAATTTGTTTGCCCGCTCAAAATAAAAAAGTTTCGTCCAGTGGGCGAAAAGTAGGTTTTCAGCGGGCGAAAAGTAGGTACATTTCGCTCGCTACTGAGAAAATTTTGAAATTTTGAAAATTTTTGATAATTTGTTCACGTTTACACCGATTCGAAGAACAGTCGCAGTAAACACCCGCTCTAGAGGCATAAAAAAACGCAAAATCAATACATATATGACAAAAAATACGGACTACTTTTAACCCTAGGTACACAACATACTATTTTTGTAAGTTCCGCAGTAGATTCTATTGGTTTGTCTATCTTTTCACTAAGCTTTTGACCAATATCACAAAAATATTTCTTCATAGTATTAGCTACATCCACTTTATTTGAAATCTTAACATTATCAACGTTTATATAATCTATGGTATCATTTGATTTTACTTTTTTCCTACTTTTGAGTTTATAATTTCCCATAATTTTTTTGGATTGCTTAAGTTATTTTGGACTAGATTTCATTCGTATTTAACTTTTGCGTCTATAATTACCTTGTCTAAAATTTTCGCATAATTTTTATACTCACTTTTTGAACGTTCATTATCACAAACCATTTGCCATAGATTATATAACAATTCTTTCATTTCACATGATTTCATAATAACCTTAGTAATCCAGCTTTTTGTACCTTTATTCTTATCTTTATTTATTGTTTTGGCCATTTCTATACACTGTTTAATTTTATTTATTAATTGGTCTGTTGCTACATTTGGATCTTGTACTGACATAATTTCATTCCAATTTCTAGTGGTAGCCGTATTTCTTAATTTATAGTAATTTAATGTTATTTGTGGATCTTTACTGTCAGTTATAATTTTATTTATAGCAATAAACAATGGATAATGGAATGTTAACGAATTTTTTAGTTTGTAGATTTCTGTTTTTAGATCGTTAGTTTTAATAAAGATTTTGTCAATACAAGAACCTTTGCAATTGCGGAGACCTTGTAATGCCTGAAAAACCCGGAACATATCCTTTATCTAAGAGATTATACAAAAATTCTTGACTCAGAATATCTAGTTCAAGTAGATTTGGTTGAAATGGTTTTTAATATTTCTTTTTTTGTTTAGAAATTTATTTAAATCTAGAATGAATTCAGTCTTTGTTTACTTATAGTTTTGTTGAAAATTTCAATACTAGTGAAAGTTCTTTCACGCTTAATTGTATCTTTTTCTATTGTTTCTAAAAAATCAAAATTACAAGCCATTATTTATGTTCAGATTTGTTCGGATTTTTTACTATAGACGCATTTGCTTTGGAGTTGAACTGTTGAGACATCGATGTTGGTGTAGTTGCAGTTCTTGTGTTTACTGTTTTTGCAGAATTTATAAACAGGTTAAATGGACTTTTTACCATGTATTGCTGGTGCATGTTACCATCAATTATCTTTTGATTATTATTGTGATCTTCTTTATCGATTCTTGTGTTTACTGTTGTTGTAGAATTTATAGACAGGTTAGAGTAACTTTTTACCATGTGTTGCTGCTGCATGTTAATATAAATCATCTTCTGATGATTATTGTCAGACATTAAATTTGACATAAATAAATGTTGATAAAAAATAGGTCATACCGTCGAACCTCTCTCGAACACTAATCTATAATAGTCTCGCTACATTACACTCGCGTTACATGTAGTGCACATATAGTAATTAATTTCTATTGTAGGTAAGCTAACTGATATTTTTTGCAATCAAGCCAATATATTAGGAACACACAGTTTATACCTTATTTACGGCTTTGACTTGAGTTTATGTTGAGCTCCCTAGATATGCATGTTGTTAATATATTACTGTGAAAGAACATTACATTCTGTTGCGTCGTTTTATAAACAATTGAAAATACTAGTGGCATATTTCACTCAGACATATCTTCAAATTATTGTTGTATTTCCAATTGTTTGTAAAAACGTCGCAACACAATGAAATGTTCTTATGTAGTAATATTGATATTATGCTTAAATAGGGATCTGAACTACTAATTTCACCTTCAATTATAAGCAATCAAAGATACACATAAATATTATGCTTAAACAGGTCGAAATGGGCTCCACCTCAGCTCCGACATCCCCTTAACTGCTACGAAGCTTAGGAGACTCGAGCAGTGTTCGAGGTTATGTTTTTCGAGCTCGAGTAGTGTTCGAGGTTATTTTTTTCGAGCTCGAGTAGTGTTCGAGGTTTAACTGTAGTTCAATATAAAATATAGTGCATTGACGGTCTCTTTAATTTCGACATATAACTATGAACATACTTGACGGACCCGTCGTCTCGCAGTCTATCGGTGGACTACTTACCTGGTTCAATATCAATTTTTTATCATAAACATCCAACGCGTATTACTCAGTATTTTTATATTCATTTATTTTATTTTTTTATAATAAAACATTATATATCTTTGTATCCTTTAAAAAATATAAAATAATCTCCAAAATTACAGCGCTGTTTGTGGTTTGTGACATAATAAACAATTTATTATTTGTTGCATATAACAATTTATTTTATCTTTTATCTCAAACCATTCTGCACGGGTTCCTCATCATTATTAATAAAGTATTAACAATTTTTTATGCAATATGGTATGTGTTATGTGTTTAATGAAAACACATAACATATACCATATTGCATAAAAATTGTATACATATATTTGGAAATTCGGCTGGAGAGGTCCCATGGGCTCAGGAAGGGTGAGAGAGAAGACACAGAGTCGTAAAGTAAGCAGAACAGGCTTTATTATTAATTAGGTGCGTTATGTACAAAGGCGTAGCACGAATGTGCGAGCGCCTCAAGTGTCGAGCAGGAGCTTAGTCGTTGCGTGCGGGCGGCACGAGAGAAAGCGAGCATGAAGATGGCTGCCTCTGCCGGGCTAGTACAGCTCCCGAAGGCAGAGACGCTGCTTGCGGCGGTGAATCGGGGCGCCACATATATGCTTCCATCATCTATGATTATGCTGACTTGTTTTACTTAGAAATATTACCTTCTATTCTACAAACACCGTAAAATTCGAGACAACGAGCCCGTCAAGTATGTTCATAGTTATATGTAGTAATTAAAGAGACCGTCAATGAACTATATTTTATTTGTGCTCAGACGACTGCACGACAGTCAATCAGCTGAGACACGCGTTCGATCGCTCGGCCGGTAAGTATTATAACCGTCAAAGTACATGTATAAAAAGTGCGGTGTATCAGTGGATTTTATGAGACATTGGACTAAGAAAAATATTTGTGTGTATTAAAATAACTTTTATTGTTGTTGCTTGATGAGATTAGAACAGTAAAAGGTCTTTTAATATTCAAAATAGTTGTAATAAAACTGATCAGAAATTGCGGAAATGATAAAAATCCGAAACCTATTTCTAATCACCTCTTTTTTCTAAAAGAAATTATATTTTATGTTCATATTTTGATTGTTTTATACAAAAAAAAGTATTGAATAACTTAGGTATAAAAGATTCGCTACTATACGTTCAATAATAATAAAGAAACGATCCGAAAATCTTAGCGTGCTCGCTTGCAGTCGACAGAAGCGAAATGGCAAAAACGTGGTGTATTTGACAATAGTCATCTAAAACATTTTTTCTCTTAAAAATGTATGCCATTTATAGCATGTAAATTTTTCAAACGTGATTGTGAGATAGTTAACTATTTAATGTTATTTTTTTCAAACGATTTCAGGGTGAATTAAATTTTATATCGTAATATATGTGACAAACTGATTAGAAATTGGGTACTGATTAGAAACTGAGTCCGTGACGGTACTATTGTCAAGTCCATTTCGAGCGTAAGAAAGGTATTAGACCTAGCTTTTGATATTACATATTTTGTGTATTATACTTTAAGTATTTTATGTTTCAAACCCTTGGAACATCAGACTGTTATATATATATATATATATATATATATATATATATATATATATATATATATATATATATATGTGTGAAGTTTCAGACATCCAAATCGACGGTAACGCCCTAAAAAATTACAGGAACGAAATTTTGGCTTTTGGACCGCGTAAATAATAAATAATATTAGAATAATTTATAACATCTAAGGGATGATAGATAAATAACACGAATAAGATAGATCTAATGTAAGATTTCTTTCGAAAGAAATTACTTCGTTAAATGATATTTCATTATTTTAGACACAGTGAACGGAAGTTATTTTATATGCAAATTCTCTATCTTAAAATTTAGTTGTGTGGCAAAAGTTACAGCTTATTTTTAGGTTATTTGATTATAAATATGTTTTATCATAAAGACTATACTTTAGAATAATATTACAGTTATTTTCACAATTATAGCTAGAAAACTTCTAGTTAAATAAATCTTTCGCGTATACCTGTTTTAGTATAAATGATTTTTTTCTTAAATTTAAATAGGTATCATTTCATAATAATCGCAAGCCTTCAAATATATTCGAGAATCGGCGCTGCTCGAGGCGGGTATAGTGCGTTTCTTACACATAAGAATTGTACACGTAATTATTGTGCACAATTTAGCATTGGTCAAATATATCTATATATAATTTGACCAATGCTAAATTGTGTACAATAATTACGTGTATAAATCTTATGTGTAAGAAACGCGCTATGCCTCGAGGCGCTGACTATTTTTTATTTACATTGACATGAAACAAATTAATATTTTCTATATAAATGACGAATAAAATTGCACGGATAAATTAATGCATACAGTTTCTTACAAATAAAAAAGTTTTGGTAGCAGGCCGAGCTGAAATATTTACCTATAACACTGGATGTGTTAATTGGATGTATTATAAATTCAGGTTTCCCATTTAGTTTTAAGACTTAGTCACAAATTACTCTATCATAATTAGAGATCAAGTTTTGGATGATTTGTGCTTGACGAATTTATATTTTGTACTTTGTAGTAGATTGTACGACCCGTATGTACAAAACTTGCTTGATGCAAATGGAAAGTAAAATGCTCGAAATAATGGATGAGAGCTAAAAAAAGTAAATATGCATGATATAATAAATTTCATTTATTTATCTCAATAATTTAAGTTTTATTAAACATATTATTTATTACTATAATATCTCTGAAATTTCATAAAGTAATCAATAAATTACCGTGCTACTAATAAAGTTAATTTACAAAAATTAATATATTATGTAGGCGACGCAATTTTTACAAAACAAAAAATTGTAAAGACCATTGATTAATTTATGAAGACAAGAAATGTAACTTTTAACTAGAGGTGCGAAAGTCCTACCCTATTGCAAAATTATAACATTTTTTGCATCTTTTAGATTGAATATCATTGGCCCATTGTAACAATATATTTTAATACTGACAGTCATATTCACTGCATACAGTAGTATTTATGTCAAAATAAAATTTTGAATTGATTTTTGTGAAAGCCAAGTTAGCTGCTCTTCGTAATTAATATAAAATTAAATGACATGAAATAATCTTTCATACTGAAAATTTTCAAGCTAGTTATTTAAGATTTCAAGAAGTCGTGTAAAACATTAATTTTTTAGAATTTCAATTTCTTATTAACTTTTGCACCAGGTTAAAACATTATTCAAGCGTTCAGATCCCTAACGTAATTAAGTAAACGTCCATAAAAATTTTAAAACTTTTTACAAATCAGGTAATTATTTATCTGATTTAAACGAATGCAATAATTCATAAATAACGTAGGTATTTAAGTATTGATTGAAATGATAACGTTAATTAAATTTTACTATTTTATGACATTACCTATTGTGTAACTATTTGCAACAGTTGGTAAAATTTCTAAAATTTACATAATTAATTGTTGTAATCGAGCATAAGTGACGAAGACTATTGTGATTAAACGTTTGCTACGAAAAGTATCTTAGTTCAAAGGTTTACGTCGAAGACTATCGCAACTCAGTCCAAGATTTTTGCGATTCATATATGGGTGATTCCGCCGTAACTTAACCAGTTTGCGTCCAGGCCTCTTAGACACTTATACATTCGGAAAAAATATCGTTCTAAATTTTTACACATGTATGGCATAATCAACTATAATTGTTAAAAGCCGGAGACGTGCATAAGTACTATCTTTTAAAATAAATCAATAAATCAGATCTCAAATATCAGATCAGTAACATGTCTAAAACTCAAATTTCGATATAAAACGGCACTCTACGCAGAAGTAAGGTAGGTAAAAAAAAGTACTCCATGTACATAGTAAACTATAGAGTTAATAATATACATTGTATTGGTTTTAAACTCAAAATGAACTAATTATCATTAAAGCAAGGTACTAAAGCAAGGCATACTTTTTGTCCATCAGTTTGCGATAAAATATTGATGACAACAGTATCTATACCAAAAAGCGCAGTAGTTTTCTATAATAAAGACAGAGACCTGGGAATTAAAAATTTTGTGAGTATAAACTGTTTTCTCGCTTCAGATTTCAGTTAAAAGCAGTAGACGTCAGTTCTGTAACACTACTAAATTACTATCTAGATACTGTTTATTAGATGCTTTACTACAAGTAAAAAGTGTCTTTTGTTACTTAATAGTAAAGTACATAAAACTTATTTGCAAGAAAGTTCATATGTGAAGTCTAAGAGTTATGAGAGCAGTTTCAAAGTAAAATGTCAGTTCCATAACAGGTCAGTTTCGTAACACCCTATGAAAAGTATTATAAAAATAAAAGGTATTTTTAATTATTTTCATAAAAACTAATACACCACGTAATTCTGCAACTAAAAATACATAAAAATTCTTGCGACGTTAACTCTTGTAAATTCAGTGGAATCTATGCAGGCTGGATGTAAAAATCTACAATTTTCACTCATCCTCCGTTTTTATACTTGTTTTGGGCAAGTTGCAGCGGAATCACCCATATACAACGTAATGATACCAAAAAATTACATTTTTTGTTGACACAAGTCGGTACCTATAGAGCGCTAATATCTTCTAACCATGTGTAATCTGTTGCTATTGATAGATTTTTATTCAGAAATCGTTGAATGGATACTTGAGCCCATATGAGAATGGCGTGCGCTAACCTCGGGCCAGTAGATGGAGCGAGCGGGATAAGACTCCAACCAATCAGAGCGTAGAGGTCACTGTTTCTCATTGGCTGGAGTCTTCTTTCACCGTGCTGCCATCTGGCAAGAGTTTGCTAGGTCGCCATCCTCATAGCCATATGAAAAGTGGGTTAAGCGCGATCAAGCTAAGGATGTGCGAGACGAGTCCGGGACGAGACGGGATTTGTCCCGAGCATTCCAGGCGAGACAAGGTGGGATCCCGTCCCGTTTCGACTTATTTTCGGGCCTAAAAATAACAGTCGAAAATTCCGAGATTTATCTCGAGATTTCATTAATAACATTTAAAACCCATTTGCGGGACGAAAGTAAAATTGACATTTTCTTCTTTTACAATTTTTCTTTACAATACGAGTACTATTCGTTTTATAATAAATTAATATACGTCTAGCAGTTTTTTACAAAAATAAAAAAATTGTAATTACAAAATAAACAAAATATTTATTTACATATTTTCAATTTGATTTACATAATCTACATAATGTACATATATATATTTAGGCCAGTCAAATTAGGTCTGAAAGGCTGAATTTTTTACATAAATTCCAACAAGTAAGGTTAAGGTCTTAAATGGTTTGGATATGTATGTAAAACAATAATTTAACAATGGAAAATACCAAATTTGTAAAGCAAATTAACAATAAACAATTAAAGTTGGAGTTCAGCATTTTTTTCATATTTGGCTATGTATCTTGTAAACTACTGATTATAGCGAAAAAAGTTATTAATAAAAATGGTTTGTTATTAAATTATCTACAAAAACGCCAGTGGGAGAACTCCTCTAAGCTCATTAGTTTACTCATAAATTGAGAAAAATCACGGAATTCGTTAATATCGAAAATTGTTAATAATTTTTGCAAAAATCACTGTTTGACATCTGCATTTTAGGAAAAGAAATTACTCAACTGCCCGGAAGTGCATATCAAATTTCAATCAAAAATCTCTTATAGTTTTTCTTTTATTGGGACCAATATTTCGAAGTTTTTCTATGTTCACGATACTGGCAAAATGTAAAAATTTGGACTGTATGGTTTCTCATACTTGAACGCAATCTAAGAGAGTTATATTTCAATAAACTTTTTTGAAAATCACGAAATTTTAATTAGGAGCGTTCCTGGATGTTAATGTTTATAAAACGTCTAATTAACAATTCTGTCGGAGACAACATTTATACCCGATTAAAATTTAACGTAGCCCATTGAAAACTGTGATTATCAGCTTAATTAAAAAAAAATATGTTCATCTACGAGCATTAGGAACCAAGATACGTTTCTTTTATAACAAGCCATTGCTCCGTAAATAAACAAGATATCGTCATGTTTAACGTCAGAAAGTTTAAATTGTAAAAGCTGTGTCGGAAAATAGTGATCGGTCAGCAACGGGCGATGGCTCCGTGGGAGACGGAGTGGAGGGTCATCGTGCGCTCATAGCTCGAAACTGAAATGTATAAGGTAAGGTGCCCAGTACTTGGACAAAACGAAAATTGTGACCAGTACTTGGACAGTGACAAACATTGTAATTACTAATAAATATGATCAGAATATGTATTCATTGGCATTCATTCGGATAGTTTACGTTGTGCAGTATATAATATAACCAAAATTATGTTAAGTTACATCTTAAATTTGTTATAAATGTAAATATAACATTTTCAGGTTATGTCGAGAATTGTAATATGCCGAATGTATTGCCGAATGTTGTCCAAGTTTACGTCCACTGCTTTTTCTGAACCCAGTAGTTGGACACATTTAATTCATATGTCCAACTACTGGGTCCTAACTATGTCCAAGTACTGGGACCAGCTTGACATACGATCCCCAACTACTGCGACATATAGTTGCATTTTTAAACTTACTTTTTTAGTATAAAAAAGTATGTAAACGTATTTTTTTTTGTACTAATAACAGTAAAACATGCCAAATTAACGATTAGATTAAAGATTTGGGAAAAATATTGAGTTTTGGCTCTACAAACACTGATTTCTTATATTCGTTTCAAAAAGTGACCAAGTACTACCTACTTTACCTTACTTCAAATAATTCGGGGCGCTCAAATAAAAACACCGTAACTTGACCAAACATGTTCGTATCTTGCTCTTCTTCTTTTTAATTCGGGGTAGCGCCAGTAGAAAATAGGTTTGATGTCATGAAATGTAACAAATACAATTATTTAAACATTGAAAATTTTAATAATTTTATTTAATCGTGTTTTATTGATTGAAAGTAAAGTAAATATAATTATTTGTGTGTATTATAAGTATGTAACGTATACTAAATTGTAATAAATAAGTATATATGTTCAAAATCAAATGTGTATAAGTATTTCGAAAAAAAGATTACGGTTTCGAAACAATTACCATTTATTTTTACAATTTTTATTAATGATATTTATTATTATACATTGAGGCATGAAAATTAATCTAAGTAACCTTAAAAACACGATTAAATAAAATTATTAAAATGTTGGCCAAGTTACAGTGTTTTGTTTCGAGCGCCCTTATTTAAAGTATACATTTCAGTTTCGAGCTACGAGCGCGCGACGACCCCCCACTTCGTCTCCATCGGAGCATTCGCCCGTCGCTGTCCAATCACTTTTTTTCCAACACAGCTTTTATAATTTAAACTTCATTTTACAGTAACCATCGTAAGTTATGCATAAAGTAAAAGTCTCTAACTGCAATTCCTGACGTCAAACATGACGACATCTTGTTTATTTACGGAGCAATGGCTGGTTATAAAAGAAACGTATCTCGGCCCCTAATGCTCGTAGATGAACATATTTTTTTTAAATGAGCTGATAATCACAGTTTTTTAATGGGCTATGTTAAATTTTGATCGGTCTTAAATGTTGTCTCCGATAGAATTGTTAATTAGACGTTTTATAAAGATTAACATCCAGGACCGCTCCTAATTAAAATTTCGTGGTTTTCAAAAAAGTTTATTGAAATATAACTCTCTTAGATCGTGATCAAGCAAGAGAACCATATAGTCCAAATTTTTACATTTTGCCAGTACCGTGAACATAGAAAATTTTCGAAATATTGGTCCCAATAAAAGAAAAACTATAAGAGATTTTTGCTTGAAATTTGGAATGCACTTCCAGGCAGTTGAGTACTTTCTTTTCCTAAAATGCAGATGTCAAAAAGTGATTTTTGCAAAAATTATTAACAATTTTCGGTTTTAACGAATTCCGTTATTTTTCTCAATTTACGAGTAAACTAATGGACTTAGAGCAGTCCCCCCCCATTGGCTTTTTTGTAGATAATTTAATAACGAACAACTTTTATTAATAACTTTTTTCGCTATAATCTATAGTTTACAAGATACACAGCCAAATATGAAAAAAATGCTGAAATCCAACTTTAATTGTTTATTGTTAATTTGCTTTACAAATTTTGTGTTTTTTCATTGTTAAATTATTGTTTTACATACATATCCAAACCATTTAAGACCTTAACCTTACTTGTTGGAATTTTGGTCACGTAAGAAACTGGCCTAAGTAGAATGTATATTCTTCCTAGAAGCATGCAATAGTCTCTCGGAATGCCGCCCAGTAGCGCCGCCACTCACACAACGGCACCTACCGGAATGGAAAGGGATAAGGTGCATGCGCGCGTATACGAATCGCGTATACGATCGAGAGTGGATTAAAATACTATATGCAACAGGGGACGAAAATAGATTTTTCCTCGGATGATTACTGCCCTCAGACAGTAAACCCACCCGTGGGAAAAATCTGCTACTTTCGCCTCTTGTTGCATAATGTACTATTTTAGTCAAGTACAAAAAGAACTGTTTATGATCTACCTTTGCTGACTGTCTGAACACAGGGTAGTACCATCCGGATAATACCCCATGTTTCGAAAAACTCGGACAAATTTTTCGTCGATTTTCCGATTTTAAATCGCAATAGTCTTCGTCACCAAAGTCTAAATTGCAATTCTTTTCAACGCAAAAGCTGAACTGAGATACTCTTCGTTATACCGGACATCGATATAGACTTTACAAAAAAGATGTTTGTAAACTTACAAATATTGTTTAATATACTTACTTAGCTGTATCCAAAAATTTAGAAGATTTTATAACAGTAAAATGATTTGGTTGATGCGAATAATTTGGTTCTAATATAGTGTGTTTTCCAAGGTCTAAATCCAGTAAAAAGTGGCATTTTTCAACATCAATCTAAAATTTATGTAATTAGATTAGTCGATATGAATTAAACAAAGGAATCTGTATTAAAATATGTAATCCAACTGGAAACCCAATTGTAAATCCACCTAGTCAACTGTAATCCGAGTAAAAGATCCCGCACGAAATAGGGTTAAAAGAGGGTCTATAGTAAAATGGGCTTAAGCTTAAGAGGTTATGCCAATAGTCATTCGAATAAGAAAGAGCGGGTTCTGTAATTTACCATTTTCGTTTCGTATATCGTCTTAAAAATAATTTCATCAAGATCCGATAAGAATTGAAGAACTTATGCCTATTCTAAGAAATAAACTGATACGTGCATATAACTATAATTATAATTATTTAAAATATTTAACATATTTAAAATCAAGTTGGCCCCTGAAATATGTGTGTATAAATAGAATTGAGGGGCCAACTAAATAAAAAATAAATAAATAATCTGTTGCATATAAAACCAGAGAAGGGGCCTGCGGCGCCTCAGTCGGTAGAGTGTCGGATTCCCACGCCGGTGACCCGGGTTCGAATCCTAGTCTCTGCCGATTGATACAAGCACCTCTGTAAAAATTACATGTGCTTTGTTTACAAACACACCGCAGACCCCCGTCGTCGATTAGCACCACATGGGAGCACAAACATGGCGACGTTAATTATAAAAAAAAAAAACAGAGATGAGTAAACTCATGCTCTACTCATCTCTGATAAAACCCAAGATATCCTATTGTCCCTTAATTTTTCTATATTACTTGGCTTACTCTTCAAAATACGACGTTGAAAGTGTCAATTCGTTACGATATGCTGCCACGAAAATTCGTTGAAATTAGCAGGTTTTTTAGTGAAAAATCAGCAAACTAGAATTTTATTTACTAGGAAAAATTTTTTTCTTGCCTAATGCGGTGAAGTTGTTAATAAACTTATAATAAACGTAAAAAAAAATAAACGTAAAAAAAATTGGTAGCCATATAAATTAATATACAATTATATTTAGTTCAGCCTAATATAATAAAAGTGCTCAAAATCAAATGTTCAAAGCTGTTTGCGATGCTAGAGACCTCTTAATGCTAGCTTAAGGCAACCGGTGGACACATATCTCATTTTTTTCCAATTACAACATTTTGAAGAGGTTACAAGACGAAAATTTGAGATTCGAGAAATATGGACCACCCTAATGCTCATATTCGAATTTTGGTTACATATGATAATATATGATCATATATGAATGATATATAAAAATACTAATTATTGTTTAAATTAAGCTTAGGCTCTCAGTTTGAGTGTTATCATTCGCATGATACGTTCTAAATAGACAACTATATCTATATTAACTACATCTGAACACGAAAATTCCATTCAAAAATTCATGTAGATCGTATGTATTATATGTTAGGCTGGATCGAAAATGAAATTTTTTCGAATTTTGAAATGCCTGACCTCTCAAATGTCTTTTATATCTCAGAAATCACCTCCATTTCATCTTTGGGTTCCGCCGATCACGTAAAGTTTGACAAAAATTGCGTGAAATGCCAAAATTTCCATTTTTTCACGTTTCTTTTTTGTAGGTTGGCACACCTTAATTTTTCACAATTTTTTTTGTATATTATATGTATTTAGATATATTTAAAGATATTTTATAACCAAAAAATTTTATGGAAACGTACTTTACGGGTGTTTTATTTGTAAATCCTTCAACTAATATAAAATTTACTAAATAATCATGAAAATTTCAATAAAAAGAATGATTTTGTCATTGATGTTAAGTAAATCATTGAGTAGCTCTTCGCTTATTATATAGACAAATAAAAAACAACCAGAACTCACCACAAGAAGGTAGCTGCATACCGAGTTTCACCCCGCTCTTACCCAACCACCCTGCCAAATGTAGGAGCATGAATCGTATCATAATAAGTAAGAAGCATAGTCAAAGATGTTACCTTCACTTACTTTTTAGGTTTCAAATCATTCTTACTTTTGAATTATGGCATTGTGATTCTGGACTCTATCTTCGGTCTAATATAGTATAATATGATGTAATATAGCCATTTCTGTTATTATGCTAAGTTACTGATTGAAAAACATCTGTCACAACTTGCCATATATCTCAACGTATGCGTATGGAACGGAAATTTCGGCAAATCGATGCGTTGCAGATTCTCGGCTGTCGCAAATGTGTACATATCAACCTCCCTGCCAAACGTAGGAACATGAATCGCATCATAATAAGTAAGAAGCATAGTCAAAGATGTTACTTTCACTTACTTTTAGCTTTGAAATCTTTCTTACTTTCGAATTATGGCATTGCGACTCTACACTTTACCTTCGGTCTAATATAGCCATCTCTGTTATTATACCCAGCTACTGTAGTCGGGGCATCAGGGAATTCATAGCCCGACTCCAACCTATAGCTATCACCGAGGAGTCTAATGATAGCTTTTGACTAGTAGAATATGTCCCTAAATTCGTTAGAATGGGTCTGGTGCGTAAGTGCGATTATTTGTGCAAGAAGTGACCCAATTACAGCTCTTCTTTTTACTTTTCTCAAAATAACTCACTATATATGTATTTTATGAAAGAATGTTACTCTAATAAAGTTGTTTAGAAGTATTTGCTTAGGATTCGAAAGTCAAAAAAACATTTATTTATTTTAAGTGGACGTTTAAGGCAAAAAAGTTTGCGTATTAAAAAAATACGTCCATTTTGCCAAGGATGCTGATTTTCAAATTTCAAAATGTCGGCGTGTCACACCATTGCTTATGCAACATTTTGGATTTGCTGTCGCGTTTGTCCCTTTGAGCAGTTTTTCATGCAACTGATAACAAATTAAAGGTATTAATAGGTACTTTATGCATGCAAAAGTAAAAAATTCAAGTTTAAAAATTGCCTCTTCTTTTTAAACAAAAACGCGAAAATGGCCGCTGATAAGGTGCTTTATTTTTGAAGTTTGTAATATCTAAGTCTTGCAACTAAGTGCATTGGAATATGCTTTAAGAAACATGAATTTAAAAAAAGAACGTTATGATCCGACCAATAGGAGCCGAAATATTGACATTTCATGTTATAAGTGATTACCGGAAAACGAATTAATATTTTTACTTGAAACTTGGTGTGGTAGTACTAGACTATATACTGTAATACCTGATTTTTTCCCGATCATTTTGGCCAACCGGTTCGGTGGAGATGACCGTGGAACAGAGCATTGTCGCGCGAAGCAACCAAAATAGTCGTCAACGGAGCATTCGGCGTGCCGCCGCAGAGTTTATGCGCTATTATTGTTTATTATAAAAATGCATCCGACTTGCGAAGAAGGAGTAAGGCATGTTTATGAAAGCATAAGGCGCTTAAAGTAGTTTTCAATGGAATTGAGAAATACAGTAGATAAAACGATGGCCAATAACAGTTAATTTTGTGCATCCGGAAAACGTCATACTTTCGATGATTAGTAACTCTTCACCTAACATTAGAAGGCAAGGCTTTTAAAAAATTCAAGAAGCCAGGAAGTATAAAGGAAATGGTATCAGAAAATTTTCCCTACCAACTATAAATTTTGTGGCACACAGTTATACTAATCTCGTAGATTGGCAAAATATTCTTGTCACAGAACCATCGATGACCATGAATCTGAGTGAAGTAGATATTTACATATTTGCGACAGCCGAAAATCTGCAACGCATCGATTTTCCGAAATTTCCGTTCCATACGCATACGGTTGAGATATTTGACAAAAGTTGTGATCGATGTTTTTCAATCAGTAACTTAGCATAATAACAGAAATGGCTATATTACATCATATTATACTATATTAGACCGAAGATAGAGTCCAGAATCATAATGCCATAATTCAAAAGTAAGAAAGATTTGAAACCTAAAAAGTAAGTGAAAGTAATATCTTTGACTATTCTTTTTACTTGTTATGTCGCCATTCATGCTCCTACATTTGGCAGGGTGGTTGGGTAAGAGCGGGGTGAAACTCGGTGTGCAGCTACCTTCTTGTGGTGAGTTCTGATTGTTTTTTATTTGTCTATATAATAAGCGAAGAGCTGCTCAATGATTTACTTAACATCAATGACGAAATCATCCACTTTATTGAATTTTTTAGAATTATTTAGCAAATTTTACTTTTGTTGCAGGACTTACAAATGAAACACCCGTAAAGTACGTTTACACAAAATTCTATTTGGTTATAAAATATCTTTAAATATATCCGAATACATATTTTAAAAAAAATTATGAAAAATGAACGTGGGCCAACTTACATAAAAGAAACGTGAGAAAATGGAATTTTTGGCATTTTACGTGATTTTTATCAAACTTTACGTGTTCGAGGAACCCAAAGATGAAATTCTCCAGCACCAGGGTTCCAGGAGGTTATTTCTATGATAGAAAAGAGACACCTTTGAAGGGTCTGGCGTATCAAAATTCGAAAAAATTGCATTTTTGACCCAGCCAATTATATATGATCATATATAATCATATATGCGTATATTCGAATTTTGATCATATATGAACATATAATATGATTCATTTTTAGCTGGGATTAGAAGTTTTAAATGTCAACATTCACTTGTCTATCTTGATAGTTTCCAGTTGGATTTTAAATGGATTTACAGTTTGAAATTTTAACAGGGATGGTAAAAGAAGTCAGCTAACTTACATATCTAGTAGGTTCTTCTGTATTAATATCATTAAAATTTGACGATACTATACTTGTAGCATTTTCGTGATCTAAAAATGCTTGAGGCAACTGTCCCTTAAACTCAGATTTCAAATACTGTAAGTTCCAACTGAAAGAATAATATTATTTTATTGAACAAATATGAATGCACTGCTGTTCCACAATATTAGATAATAAGCAAAGCTAAAAAACATTTAATACTTTGATATCTTTAGAAGGTTTTTTTATTAATTTAATTGATTCAACATCACGTAATAAAAATTTTTAAATTATTTATAAAGAATATTGTAACATCAAAAATAGAACGTTTTTATTAGTTTTTAGGGGTTGTCCATTACGTAAGCATTTATAGGGGGAGAGGGTGTAAATATTTGTTACAGAGACTAATATAAAAGAGGGTACTTAGGTCAATGTTTCTTACGTAAGATTTTCGCGAACGAATATATTCAGACATTTTTCCAAGCATATTCATATGATTTAAGACTCCAAGTGCCCCCCGATAAGACCCCAAGTGCCTCTGATATTTTTTTTACGCATGGTAACCAACTTTTGACGATTTTCTTAGCATCAACTCTCAACATAATTGAGAAAGCAAATTTGATTTAGTGTACAGACTTTGAAATGAGCGTAGACTTTTTTTTCTCTCTCTCTCTCTCTCTTCTTCTTCTCTGTTTCTCTCTTGCTGCTTGCTTAAAAATCGGCGAACAGTGCCCAATGATCCTCTAAAGTTTTTTTACAGTATTTATCGGTTATCATATCTAAAAATAAGCTCGCGACATTGTGTTAGACACTTATTCGATGTTTAATTGGTTGTTAAAAGCGCGCGTGTATTTAAAAATTTAATTTTCAAATCTCATAATCTGATAGATAAAGTTTCGCTCATGAAGGAAAATTAGGTCTAGGTGCTATCCTTTGCGGCCTTTAATGTCTACGTGCATATTATACTTGAGTACAGTGTCTAGGTCATCCGGAGCTCTCGGAGATGAGGTCCAGGTATCGCGCCTTGACGAAAGTCAAGTCTAGCTTGTATGTGCGCTTAGAGGCTTTTGACGTCTACGTAGACATTCTTTTCGAGTAAGGTGTGTACGCCACCCGGGGCTTTCGCAGAAGAGGTCCAAGTGTTACGAATTACTAAATATCAAGTCTAGCTGGTACGCTCCAAGGCTTTTGAAGTCTACGTGCATGTTGTACTCGAGTACAGTACCTAGGTCACCCAATGCTCTCGGAGATGAAGTCCATGTGTCGCGCACGCAAATAAATGATGTTCACCATGGAAAATTAAGTCTAGCTTGTGCATTTCAAGATATCCACGTGTTACGCACTACTAAAAATCAAGTCCAGCTTGTGCGCTCCGAAGCTTTTTATGTCTACGTGCATGTTGTACTCAAGTATAGTGCCCAGGTCATCCGGAGATCTCGGAGATGAGGTCCAGGTGGCGCATACCGAGAAACAATGGTGCGCACCGTGGAAAGACATGTCTAGCTTTTGCGCTTTGAAGTTATTCATGTGTATGTAGACATTTTCTGCGAATACGGCGTGTATTCCACCCAGGGCTCTTGGAGAAGAGGTTCAAGTGTTAGGCACTACAAAGAATCAAGTCTAGATGTTGCGTTACGAGGCTTTTGATATCTACGTGTATATTGTACTCGAGTACAGTACCTAGGTCACCCGACGCTCACGGAGATGAGGTCGAGGGTCATGCACGAGAATACATTTTGTGCACCAAGGAAAATCAAGTGTAGCTTGTGCGCTTCAAGGCCTTTAATGTTTACTTTTTAATTATATTTAAAAAATTGAAAGAAATCTAGTATCGTTTAAGATACATTTTTAATCATAAAAAACTACATATTGATTTATTTCCCGTGTTATATATAGATCTTTTATTAATTTTAAATGTTACTCTTAGGTAAAATTGGGGACGACGGATAGAAAAAATTGCCGTTCTTAAAACCAAATATATTGTAAACCATTCACAAATAAATAAAATACGTTATCATGAATATTGTGAATGCTTATTATGAAACTAAAGTCAAATTTTCGAAATTCAAAGTATTTTATTCTATATAGCGGACAGCTAATTGAAAATTTTGTTCACATTTTTGATAAACAAATTTTTAAACCATTTCAATTACCGTTTTATTTTGAAAATATGTTAAACCAAAATAAGTTAAACGATAAATAATACACAACACGGTTGCAGTATAAATACTGCCAACGTAGGAAATTAAAAAAAAAATTTTTTCAATTACAAAAAAAATATTAAATAATATTCATATAAAATCAATCAATGTATAGAATAGGCTAAAGAAATGTATCGAAAATTATTCTACAAAAAATACGATTCTATAATCAAATTATAGGTAAACCAAATATTAAGTATACTATTCACTAAAATTAAATAAAAAAATATAACGTAAAAATGTATAATAAATATAGGACCGCTCGGCAGCGCGCATAACTGCTTCTAGTCAATATAAAATTTCAATTGGAAAAAGATATTTATATTATGCGGTTTAAATTTTTGTGTTATGCAGATTCTCAAAACTCGGACAATCTGAATCGCGTCACTTTATTTTTAATCACAAGCACTGTCTTTAAAGATAGATAATGTACAACTTGAAGATTGCACTTTGCATCAGAAAGGATGACTACTAGCACTACTGCACACATGCGAATACGATAACACTCAATTCGTTGGCAAAGCGAAAATATCATAGTATCAATTTTAGCGCAGACGAATAATGAGATGCTTTGTAGCGTACATTAAAAAATAACAGGCATTGAGAGTATAGAATTCAATAACTCAGAATATCTACAAGAAAATTTTGAGAATACAGAGTGCGAGCTCAATTCGAGAATTAATATAGAGTCAGTTAACCGTACAAAATAAGTACAAAATCTTACGTAACAAACCTTACAGAGTTTTACGGTAGGAAGATGGGGGATCAAAAATTGGAAATTGTCTTACGTTACACTCGTCCGCGTTCAAACTATAAAATATATCTAATAAAAATTATCCAGCATTATCAACCTGCACATACTCTATAAACCCTGCACAGTTTAAGCTTGGAATAGTTTAAATTTTTTATAAATATCAAAATTTTCATATTTAGGATTACTTTATTATATGTTTATTGCTTACTTGTTTGATGGAAAAAAGAAACTACTGGGAAATCGGTGCCATTCTTTACCAACACAAAAGTTGATATTAACATCTTTTGCAACTTGACCATTTACACCTAATTTATTAGCTTCTGTCATTATTTCTATAGGTGCATGGTAACCTGATCAAAGTAAATAAAACCTTGTATTAATACAAAATATGTAAAATGTAATATCCATAAATTATACAAAAATTACCTATGTTTTCAAATTTTAATGTTATCTTACAAAATTTATACATGTACGACAATGTCAATATATAATTGATATAAAATTTACAAGGTTTTAAATTTAAATTTAAAATTGAATATGCAAATTTATAAATAGACATGAACATCGATTTATATAATTGTATAGATATATTGATAGATAAATAGATATAGATACATAGTTTTTTAAAACCATTACTAATATAATTAGTTTATTAATAATTATGTTACCTTTATACAAGGTAAAGGATCTGGATAGTCCAAAAAATCCACATACAACAATTGCAGAAACCATAATATGAGTTGTATACTGCAAGTAATGGTTTGAAGCTGATTTACAATTCCAAATTTTAGTTTTGATAAAAAAGTATAATTTCTGGATCACATCAACAGTTATGGCACCATGCAAACAAATTAAAGGATATACAGGAAACATAAAACGTTCTTCCTGGAAGTTGAATATAATTTTATTAAATTGTATAACAAAATGATTCTGTATAAAATAATATTAATAATTAAGCATATATTTGAAATGTAAAACTAACCTTGTGTGGTTGAAAAAAGAAAACAAAAATCCACAAATACAGAGGAGCTAAAGAATACCAGTAAGGTAAGCATAGATAATGTCTGGGTTTAGCAGGAACAAAACTCGAATCAAGAAACTGAAATTTAATGAATTGTTAAGATACAAATTTATTATTGTTTCGATACAGTAAATGTTGGCACTTACTAAAAATATAGGAGTAAAGATTGCACCTATAAAGACAAAATTAAAATTAAGAAATCCATTGACTATGTAAAAACTGAATGGTTCAGTCCCATAAAGATTTGGTCCATGAGAAGTAAAAACATTATACAAGAGAATATTTAGTGGTGCTACAACAAGTTTTCCATAATACATGGAGTCTATCCATATCATGGGTATCAGAATAACAGTGGCTGATATAACGACCCATTTAAAAAATTGTATCCATTCTTTTCTGCGAAATAACATTTCTACTGCAATCGGTACTCTGTAAAGTAGAAGTATTACAATTATATTTTAATTATACTAATGTAGAAATGAACAGGCAATTTAATGAAAATGCCTTTAATATAAATGTTTGACTACCCAAGCAGTGCAGCAAAAGGCCAACCAAGTAAAGAAGATATCGCAGTTGCAAAAATAGCAAATTCATATTTGCGCCCATACCACGCAGCTATTCCAATTGTACTAAAGTACCTAAGCATATCAAAATTAATAATTTGTTTTTATTATAAACCATTATATACCTTAATAGAAGCTGTACTAGGATACAAAGCAAAACTCGCAGTTCAAGAACAGGAGGAACCACGAATTTTGTTTACAACACAAATATAGCTTATACTAAAGGATAACTCATAAAAGTAGAAAAAGTTTACATTGAGAAAGATGATGGTAAAAATGCAGCACTAGAAATAAACATTCCAGAACTTAAGATAAGAAAAGCAAGTGTCAGTCTTGCAATATGTATGCCGAACTCACGACAGACATTCCTGAAAGTAAAATTGACAACTTTATTGAAGATGGATTAACAGATACAGATGTGAAAATTAATATAAATTAATTGGACTGACTTGTAAAAGTAAACTTCTGAAAGAGCACACACAACTGAAAGTAAGCAACGCACAAAATAGAATACATGAATTGGATTTGGTTCTAGTAAATAACAGTACAGCTTGGCAGGCACCATATGTATTAACAAGTATGTATAAGATCTTAATGCAAATTCTGGGCTGTATTCCCAGGTTTGTTGACCATTTCTGTAGAGAAGGAAATGGCCCTATAGAAGAAACAAATAAATAATTAAAAAAAGTTATGTCTTATATACTTAATATCTATGCGTAGAAGTACCACTCACTGGCTCCCAAAAGTTATATGTTTCATCACAATCTGTTATGTGGCTCCAGATAGCAGAGCAGAATCTGAATAACAATAAAAATTTAAAAGCTGTGTCCCCACCAGGATATATGAGTTTAATGTTCTCTGATGTTGTGACATCTTCAATCTTCTCTTGAGACCTGTTTTAATATAATTGTTTATTCCACATTAGACCGTAAATAAAATTGAAGCTTAGAATATATTTGTTAACATTAATTTTGTTAATGGATGGTTTAACTAATAATAAATGATACTTGTTTATAAATTTGGGAATTCTAATATAGACTTACTTGAGTTGTTTTTTTCCGTCATCTCGTTTAGAATCTTTTTTCAAATACACGATATTACGTTGACGCTGCTTAGGTGCCATATGACTAGGGATTTGAATAGTATAACCAATGTTAAGATAAAATGTAAAAATCAATAAATTGGTCAAGCCTGAACTTTAAAACTTGTTTATAATTCAAATCTTTTAGTAATCTATATGAAAAGTTTCAGTCAAATTAAGTAAATAATTTGAATTATACATGTCGGACCGGCGAAAGCAATTCAAGGGATACATTCACAGCTGACTGAGCTGACAAAAGGTTTGTTCGATTAAGAAAGTTGGTCCGCTCGTAACAACACTGGGTCCACTCTTAGGGTGCGTCTACATAAGCATGCCAGAACCTCATGCATAGCATGGTATTGCAGATTGCTAGTGGCATGAGGAGGTGGTAACCATTTCCGTTAATACAATTGGTTATGATTAACGATTGGTTAATTCTGTTATATTTGACAAATCGCAGCTCCGATTTATCGAAAATGATGATTAGCCCCACGCATGCCTATCTCCTCATGCTAGCATGAGGTTCTAGCAGGTTTAGAAATCTTAATTAATAAACCTATAATTATTTAATTACAAAAATAGTTATTATATTACTTTATCAGTTTTTAACTACATTATCCATATAATAATAACATAAATTCAAATTCTTTAATTATCGTACTGTTAGAAATAAATCTGTTTAGTACTATTGAATTTGTGTACGTGAGAGACAGAGTGTATGAGAGAGAGAGAGAGATGGCGCTGTGCATCAACTATGGGCAAAAAGGTCAGGATGAGCGAGAGACGGTAGATACCTAAGGCTGTTGGAGGATTCAACGCGCAGAACTCGAAATGAACGGTCGTGCTGTTCTCGATCTTGCTCTCCCGATCTTCTTTCGCTGTTCGCTTGGGATTCTGTGGAACAAATCCACGATTCTCGCGAGTTTCTCGATTTTCTCTATTTTCTTGATTTTCTTGAATCTTAGTATTTTCGTGAATCATCATCAAATTCATCCAATCAAAATTCACAAGTATCCAGTCTCAAGTTTTTACAATTCGCTGTATTGGGACAGTGATAGTAATTGTTGAAATTCTGATTCTATTAGATTGCTCCGGGTGGATTCGGCGTGTCAGCAGATTCTAGCCTCCCGTCCTTTTGACTCAGTGGACGTCACCACCGAGGGAATTTTTCTGCTTTTGGAATCTAAGCGGTACCCAATCAAACTTTTCAACTTTTTCTCTTCTTCTGTACAATATTGATTCATGTCTTCAATCCTCAACTCATAATTCTTCACTTTTCAATATTTTATATATATTTGCTTTTATTAAGTTCATTTAAAAAGGATAATTGCTAACGGGGTATTTTGTTCTTACAAGCTGTAAAATGTCCTTCATATTATTTTACACTATATGAAGTCCAAATTGTCATAAATATACTATAATATATTTGATGCGATACATTCATTTTGAATCTCCATAAAAATTCAATTTAAAATACCCTCCATCTATAAATAATTCTAAAATTAATTATAATAACCTTTGCATCACCTTTTGTACTAATCTTTTATATTCTTTGTAATCGCCAATATCAAAATTGAACCTTGGCTCAGTATACCTTGAGTCTAATTCTTGGTGCTTGATGTTGTTTGACCTGATTGTTTATTAAATTTGATGTCCTATACGGCTATAAGTAGATCCAATTCCTTGGATGCAGGATTTTAGTGTAGATTTCTATAATGCTTTGCTGAGTATTGAGCAGAAACTTGAGAAAGAAAATATGTATGCCACTGGTTTTAATCGAATCTCAAACGTTTCTTGAATAATCCGGTTGAGCAGAGATCGAAGAATTGAACGAAATCCCCCCGGTGTACAGAATTTTCCACCGACTTCAAGGATATATTATATGAGATCTTAAAAGTTTGTGATTAACAAGATTAACAAATGAGAGCAAAAAATAAATAAAGTAAATAACTAGAATTTGAATTTGAATTGCTCGCGGGTGAGCTCCGAGACGGCTCTCCATTATTTTACTATCTTTAGGATGTCGACGGTGTTATATCCTACGCCTGTTCTATACGAACAGACCAACTTTTCCACGTTAAAAAGAGCGCGAATCGATCTTCCGTTTAAAATAGTTAAATACACTTATTTTAGTATGAATAAAATAATTATATAGTTAAATAAACAGACCGTTGATTTACAAACCAAAAAACAAGATAAACTCTATATTTATAATCAAATCCTGAGAAAACAAAACAAACACTATATTTGTAAACAATTCGGAGAAAACAAGTATCTCGAGACAAACCCGAATCAAATCCCGAGAAAACAAAACAAACACTATATTTGTAAACAATTCGGAAAATCGAGCCGGCCAGATAACAGATTTGTTCCAGGAAATCCCCGGCAGAGACAAAGGACCGCAGTACAGACATGGCATGCCGGCTCGAGTAGACAGACCCTAATGTAGTCTTCATGTCAACTGGCGAGTCATGGCTCATGGCTGTCGGCAGCTGCTGTTACTCAGGCCTTGTTCTAATTTATATTTTAAATTGCTTGCTTCCTCTCTTTTTCCTACACAACTGTGTATTATACACCATTCGCATTGCCTGATCAATGTGATCATACAATTCTAGAAGCTCACTCTAACGTCTATATAACCTTTTCAGTCTCAGTTCCAGAATTCTGAAATATTGAACTCTGAACTGCCTGCGTTCTGCCTTTCGACGTTTCATACGTAAAGCTTCAGACGATTGTAGATAAAATTAAAGCAAACAAAAGACGCAATGCAAATATGATGCAGTCATCGCGCATGAACCAGTAACAACCAGCAACATTCATATTGTGTTTGTTAGTCTTTGTTTTTATTTACAAAAACCTATTACAAGATGCTTCATTGCAATACTTAGTTGGTATTATTACTGCTAGATATAGAAACAATCATAATTAATAGCAAATGATGGCTCAAGCCCAAATCAATTCTACCAAGTCTGATGGCAGCTGCAGTAGTACCACGAGTTCTCAAGAAACCAGTAAACATGTAGAAGATCATAATGGTATACAATACATTTCTTTCTGCAAAAATACATTTTTATGAAATTACATCAACGAGCATCTGTTGTAATATCTTGTAAAATTAATAAAAAAATGCTTACTCTTGTTGAATACTTAGGTACGATTTCTTGTATACCAGAATGTGCTGTGTGCCTACAACTTTGTATTCATCCTGCCCGTCTACCATGCAATCACGTTTTCTGTTATCTGTGTGTCAAAGGAGTTGCAAATCAAAGCAAACGCTGCCCAATGTGTCGTCAAGAAATCCCTGCAGACTTTTTAGAGCGACCACAATTAGTTGACTTAGATCCAACACAACAAAAAGAAGCAGCAGCAACAGATGATTCATCAAATGAAGAATATCAATGGTTTTATGAAGGAAGAAATGGTAATGTAGTATTCTATTTTTATTCTGAATGAATAATTATGTTAATTTTTAATATTCTTAAAATATTCTTTCTATTTACAAATAAATAATATAAAACTATCATTTACATGTGGTCTAATTAACATTAAAATTAATTAAATAATTAGATATAGTGTCCTTCAAGGTGCATTGCAGCTTTCTTTTATAATTTGTTTTACTTTTCATATTTTAAAAAGTTTATTTCATGTATTCATAATAATTTCAAAGTCCACTACTATACATTGCAAAAAAAATAGGAATTAACAAAAAAATTCTAGAACATACTCACAAAAAATTCTTAGTTGTTTGAATAACTTTATCTCATATAAATTTAGTTTCTAAGTTCTATTATGTACAAAACACTCAATTGAGTGTAATTTCGTACACAATGCACTTAAATAAAATTAACTATTCCTTAACTTATACAATACTGAAAGTGACAGATTACATTCAACTTAAGTATAAACACTCAACAATTAAGCATTTTTTCTGCATGGGTTTATGCAGTATGTATTATTTAATAAATACACTGTTGTGTTTATCAATTTATTGAGTTTTATATAATAACAAAATATTGCATTTGGTACTTCATAACTTTTAAAACTTATAACATTTGTAGGTTGGTGGAAGTATGACCCTAGAACTAATCATATCCTGCAAACAGTTTACGACATGGGCCACATTCAATATGAGATTGCCATATGTGGCACACTTTACATTATTGATTTTCAACAAAGTTGCCAATATAAAAAATATCAGCCGAGTTGTAAACGTCTGATTAAGCGAGATCACAAAGATGCTCCTAGTAAAGGAGTTGCTGGCATTAGATAATTTTTGTAATCTTATGAAAAAGTTTTCTTTCTGTGCAAATCATTGTTTAGTTTTAAATGTCTCTATGCATAAATATAAATATCAATCTTTTAAATAGAATAAGATTTACTTGCCATTTTCAGAATCATATGTGTATTATGTGTGTAGCCTTAAACTTCACCCCCCTGCAGTTGAACTTATTTTTTATACTTTATTAATTGAATATACATCTACAACTATATGTACTTGAAGCTTTTATAATTGCTCAAATTAAAGTTATTCGGCATTCAATAGATGAATATTATAACCACTTTAAGTACTGACAATAAGAGTTTTTTTTCCAACAGGACAAATGCGTTTTTACATTAATTTTTTATTGTTATTTTAATTAACATGTATTACAGTTAAAACAATTCAATCATTATATTAACCAGTATAATTTAGATCTTCAAAGCCTACATAATGAGAATATTACGTACCATTAAAATATCTAAATTTATAAAATATGTATGACCTATATATAGGTGGCATTGTATGACAGGAAAGAAACCGATATATGGGTTGTATCATACATAAAGTGTTAAGGATTAAAGGGAGGTACTACTGAAATTTCAACTAGATGTTGAAAAAATCGTTAGGGGCTAAAAATGTTTTCATAACATATTTTTATGTAACAAAAATATTTCAAAACAAAAATTTGAAATAAATTTTTTTTTTAAATATAACCTGTAAGAGAAGTAAGGTTTTTTAACTTTTTCCTTGTCTATTTTTTGTATACAAAACGTTATAAATGAATAATTATGTGCTCTTAAGTAGCATATATGTGTGTGAAAACACATACGTACACCCACATATGTGCGCACCCACACAAACGTATGCTGGGTGTTAAAAATTTTGAAGATTTTTTAAAGTATTGAAAATTTTTGAAAATCTTCGAAAATTTTTCAAAACCCACGCATACATTTGCGTGGGCGTGCGCAAGTGGTACATTTACAAGAAAAAAGAAAACCTTACTTCTCTTACAAGTTATATTTCTTTCTGAAATTTCTTTTTAGCCATTTTAAGTGACTACCTACAATCTCTCGCATGGGTTTCCAAAAATGTTGACTATTAAAAAAAAGAATTCAAAATCAATCAAAAAAAAATTTTTTTTATAAAATTGTTTTGGCATTTTTTTTTGTTATGTCAAAATACCAGTTATGAAAAAAATGTTTAGCCTGTAAAGATTTTTTCAACACCTAGTTGAAAATTTCAGTTGTGCCTCCCCTTAATACTGTGTAAAATTGCAAAGTTATGTTACAAAATATAACTGAGTGTCTGTTGTAATATTTAATATAAGAATCGAGCATTTTAATTGTGTACAATTTAACATTGATCAATATATCTATATTCAACCAATGCTAAATTTTGCACAATTATAATGTGCATGAACCAGAACTCTAAAATTTTTTATTTAATTTAATAAGAAATAAAATTAATATTAAGACAAATCAATCAAAAAAAATTTTTTTATAAAATTGTTTTGGCATCTTTTTTTGTTATGTAAAAATACTTGTTATGAAAAAAATGTTTAGCCTGTAAAGATTTTTTCAATACCTAGTTGAAAATTTCAATTGTGCCTCGATCCCCTTAATACTGTGTAAAATTGCAAAGTTATGTTGCAAAATACAAACCACAGTGGGGCAAACATTATAATAAAACATTTAAAAATAAAAGTAAATTAACTTGATTTTATATATACAAAACTTAATAAACAATTGAAAAAAAAAATACTTTTCTTTTTATTTTATTCACTTTTGATTAATCCACTTGCATTCATATTCAAATGTAAACAGTAATAATATTGATATTACAAGATCGTTCTTGTAAAAATTAGTCTGTTACCTTATTAGCTATCATTAACAGGTTGAGTGCGTCTAATGTACAAACAATTCTTTTTCCAGTCCTCTACAAAATTAATTAAAATTTCAAACACTAAATAAAAAATCAATATTTTTACCTTTTTGATCTTAAGGAATATAATTGTAAAGTAACCAGTCACATAAAAAGTCATTAACTTTCATTTTTATATACAGTATATGTCACACCATGCTCAACCTGTTAAGTAATTGCATTGTTAATGCAATTTGGTACTTAAACATAATGCACACAGTATTTACATTATTAGGTATTTCTAATTACAGGCTGGTGGCAGTATGACCAACGAACAAGTTTAGAGTTAGAAACTGCTTATAAACAAGGAAAGCGATCGTGTGAACTTCTTATTGCTGGCTTCTTGTATATAGCTGACTTTAGCTCAATGTTTCAATTACGACGTAATGATCATTCAAGAAGAAGACGAATTAAACGAGATCTTTGTAATGCACCTAAAAAGGGTGTAGCAGGTTTAAGATTAAACAACCAGCCAATTCGAGAACAAGAAGAATCACAACAGCAGCATTTTGTCAGAGAGATTCGAGGAGCTGAGAGACCTGCAAGCCCTGCAAGTGATAACATGGGTAAAATATAGTTTAAATTTACCAAATAAAAGAAAAAACGTGATTCTTTGATATAACATCAGTTAGAATAACAAAACAATTAATAGTTTATTTTTCGTAATTCTGTTAATAAGGAGATGGTAACAATACACCAATACCTCCAAGCAATACACCTCAGACACCAGCAGGAGGAACAACAAGTGGAGATGCCACACCTTCAACTGCCACTCGATTATTGGATCATCAACGACCGGATTCATTACATCAGGTTTTGGAACAAATGCGGTCTTTAGTATTAAGAGAAAATTTCTCCTCTAATAATCAACAAGATTTACCAGATTCGATCGACGATCACTCATTTTCAGATCATTCATTACTACCCTGGCTACATCAGACACCATCCAACTCAACGTACTCATCAGATGAGGAACATGCGTAAGAAGATTATCATGTACATTGATATTGGATCTTATAGCAGTGAAACCAAATAGAAGAGATGTAAATTCAACTTAATTTACAGAAGAAACTTATAATTGTAAAAAGGTGCTCAAGTATTAACATTAGTAATAGAATCATAATTATGTTTTAACGATTAATAATATATCTTATAAGTATATTTATACATGTACAAAATTAGGAATGGGGAACCTGAAAGTATAGGATCATTCATATATGTACGTCACCTCAACAGCTGGTTGTTTGAATCCGAGACTTGCAGATTCCCTATAGTGCAAGTTACTACTAAGATTGTTCAGAGTCTGAAGTAGATCGACTTGGATCAACTCAGGATGACTGATCTGCACAATCCATTTCTGTATAGCTGAAAAGTCATCGTATTAAAAAAATGTGAGTTGACAGAGTCAATCAAACTTCGAGCCTCAAACAAATTGACTGATTATTCGTACATTAACAAACAATCAGTCACAAATGTTTACAGTTATACAATATTAGAGTAAATTGCATTTATTTAATAGATTTTTGCAAACCTGCCAAGGCAAATCATTATCCGTCGAATGTAAACTGATTCATAATTGTTTCCATATTCTATCATGTTAAAAGTACAATGTTAAAAAAGTATGAAATTTCGCCCAAAAAAGCTTTTTCTATAGTATATAAAATCTTTTTAAAATTTTTTTATACAGCCTTAACAATAGTAAAAAATTAGAATGTAATCATTAACAGGTTCAGTGCTCACAGTGTATAAGAGTTTACTAGCCTACTGTGGTGAAGCTAATTATTGAATTCTGAATTTGTGCTATTAAAAAAAGAAGCTTTGTGAATATAAGAAAAAAGCTTTGCTAAAAACATGTTGCAAACCTGTTTTGAGACTTACGAAATCAAAATACACTATTTTAAAAAAACGTGGATCAGCATTACAGGGTTTATTTCTTTTGTTTCTTTTAGAGGACAGGGGGACAAAAATAATTTTTTTTGTTTTTCGATTTTTACGTTATAGTTTTTCGTTTTTTTTTTGTACATTAGAAAAAAAATAATTGATCCAGCAAAAATGCATTGTAAAGAGCATAAAATTACCTAACTTTTCAGACTTGAAAGTTTGGATAAGGTTATTCCCTATTAACCCATCTCTTCCCAATCGGCCATTTTATAGTCGATTGGTTTTTTGCCTAAAAACCGCCATTTTGAAATTTTCCAACGGAAATTTCAAAATTCTGACTTCAGAATCGGAAAGAGTTTTTATATCTTAATTTAATAAGATATAAAATAAATATCAAGACTATGTAGTCAGTGCGTGCGTTCGATTTACGTTGATTTACTGTAAGTAAAATAGTTAAAAAATATAGACAAATATAGATATTCTCTGTCGATTATGTGCAGGGAGGTGGATGGGATGTGAAAGGGATGTAAAGGCCAATGTAGAAGTAATGTATTAAAAGTTGAGAAAATGTGGTGGGGCGTGGAGGGGGATGTAGGGGCAAATAAGTAAAAAAATAACGTAGTTTTTTAAACAATTTCACGTTATTATATGGAGGGGTGAGGGGGCTGGAGTGATTTAATAACGCTTACGATTATATATATATCTTCCTATATTATATCATCGTAAGCGTTATTAAATCACTTCACGCCCTTCCACACCCCTCCACATACCCTCCACATAATAACGTTGAATGGTTTCAAAAACTACTTTATTTTATTTTTGCCCTTCATCCCCTCCACATCACATCCACATAATAAAGTTAAATTGTTTAAGAAACTACGTTATTTTTTTACTTATTTGCCCCTCTACGCCCCTCCACATAATAACGTTAAATTGTTTTAAAAACTACGTTATTTTTTTACTTATTTGCCTCAACACCCCCCTCCACAGCTCCTCCACCTAATAACGTTAAATTGTTTCAAAAACTACGTTCTATTTTTACTTATTTGCCCCGCCACCCCCTCCACGACCCTCCACATTCCCCTCCACATTTTCTTCACTTTTAATGCATTACTTCCACATTGGCCTTTACATCCCCTCACATCCCCTCTATATCCTATCCACCCACTCCGCATCCCTTATAAAAAATGATGATATATCTTAAGTAATGATTATAGAGTTCTGGTTCTTGCACATTATAATTGTGCACAATTTAGCATTGGTCGAATATAGATAACAGAATTATAATGCGCGATTCTTATATTAAATATTACAACAGACACTCAGTTCTATAAGGTTTATTAAAGTTTAAAAGTTGAATGGGGATTGATGAGCGGAGCGATCAGTAGCGGAACCCCCCTTAGTGTATGTATATGTATATTAATAATGTAAGTAATATTTTAAGAGAATATGGGTAAGTAAACTATGGCAGAAAAGTACAACTATAGTACATTATGTAACTAGGGCAAAAAGGCGAATATTCCCTTCGCTTCGCACGCTCGAGCAGTAAACTCACCCGCGGGAAAAATTGACATTTTTCATGAGTTACATATAGTACTTTATGCTCATCTCAACTGTGGCCACTTTTTGACTTGGAAAGCGGGACTAATGTACTGTTAAAAGACAATTGAAAATCAGGGTTATTTGTAAAACTTGATGAAATAAAGGAAAAAAGTGGCGATTTTCGCTCAGATGGACATAAAATTATTTTATTAAATTTGTTATTATTATTTATTATTACAAAACAATATATAATTCACATTATAATGTATCTATATACTACCGAATCAAGCAAGTTTGTCCGTCTTTACTTGTTTTGTCTCTTCACGCCTGCTTGAGGATCAATTTGGAGAAAAAACCCTGCTAAAATGTATTCCTTTTAATAATATAGTTAAGCAATACAATTTATTTGAATAACTAATTATCAATTTGTATTACCTTTGAATAAATTCTAGAGTTTTTTTCAACTGAGGTTAATAGGCATATAAACCAATTATACATATATAGTAAGCCATGCTTGACAAATCTACTACTGCCCTTATATGGGCATTTTTCATCCAACGCGTAAATCCATTTACCTACTCAACATTTTGCTTGATTACAGAGATAAAATTACGAAATAGTTTATTTTTATTAAAGCATATATACCTTTATTAGGCGCAAGTGCGAAACTTACAAAAATTATTTTTATTTGGAGCAGGGATTTAATCAAAGTGGTACGTCGTGTGACGTATCTTTTGATTGTACACGTATAGTATATTATGACACTGTTGTGGGAGATGGTTTTCTACCTTGCTCGAGGGTTTTCGCACGAGCGAAGCGAGTGAGAAAATCGAGCAAGGTAGAAAAACACCTCCCACAACAGTCTCATACGATATTTTATAGCACAACAACCTCAAAATTGACAATAAAGTTGGCATTTTGAGGTTAGTGTGCTATAAAAAAAATAAACAAATTCGAGTCACACAGCGGCAGCAAAAAATACACTTGTGAAATACCTACGCATCAGTTATTAATCGAATGAATAAAAAATGCTCGCGAAAGAATACAGACAATTGGTACTTAACGAAACGTCCGTTAGTAAGGCCAATAGAAGGCTGTATCGCGAATTATTCACCTTTAGTAGAGACGTACTGCACTCTGCCAGTTTATATAATCAACACAAAAATATTCACAAAGTCAAAAATATTTTATAAAACTATGGATAGCCCATTTTATAAAATCAGAATATAAAAGAAAATAACTAAAATAATGTCAAGGACATTAAAGAAACTATTCTTCAATCTACAGTCAGTTAAGGACAAAAGCAATAAGTACCGAAGGAAAAAAAGTAATTAATCTGAAGAATTCAATAAACCATCGACTCGAAGTTTAATTCTTCGCCAAACGCCACCGCAGCGTATTTGTTAAATTTGGAAGCGGAACATTGTCCAGCTGATGAAGAAAAGAGGATCAACATAACAAATGATAACGATTAATACACAAAATATCATCATTAAAATCGATAAATAAATAGTGAGTTACATATATTTTTATATACATTTAAACGATTTTCTAAATTAAAAGTAGTTGTCCGTCCGCACAAGTGCAACGATCTTGGCGGGGAGGAGAGCGAATTTGCACAGAATTAGAAAACGAAGGGCAATAACCTCTTAGTTTTTCGTAATTCAGTTTATTCTTTTAATTATAGCCAATATTTTAGAATTTTGGGTCGGTAAGGTAGGGAGGATATAAAAATGGACTTTGACACCCCCTTAAAGAGGTTGTCTACCACTAAATAGACCTCGAAAGAGAAATTAGTTTAACAGTGTATGCACCTACATAAAATTCTGGTAATATAACAAAAATATTAATTATTTTATAAATAAATAAATATTTAAGAATTATTTAACCCACTGATGCGTTTCTATTCTACAATAACTTGCGCGTGGGTACCTCTGAGGTTCATAATATAGATAAACTACATTAATAAGCAATATAAACAAACAAAAATATGAATAACAAGTATTTTGTACACTTTTAGAAGAATATTGATATTTTTACAGTTACCCAGATAGCAGCCCGTGCCGAGCACGGCGTGCTGGCACGGCGTGACGAATTTGTGCCATCACTGTGCAGTCGCGGCGTGCTGTCCGATTCGGTGGCACGTCGTGACCGCCCTGTGCCGTCATCGTGCCGTCACGCAACATCACTTTTTTGAACTTTCAGATTCCAGCAGAATGACGGCACAGTGCAAGCCCGCCGTGTCGGGAAAATCGTGGCCGCAATGTGACGGATTATGGACAGCACGACGTGCCATCAATATAATTATATAAAAATATAATTTAATTGCATATTTAAGTTATTATTTCTATTACAAATAAAATTGATAATAATAGTAATGATTTGTTAATTTATTTATATGGGGTTCAATTGGTGTAATTGAATAAATAAATAAATATAAATAAATAATAGTATAATTTTATGATTTTTATTTTTATTAATAATAAATATATTTGTTTATAATTGAATATTAAAATTGATTTACATTATAAATTTAAAGTCTTGAAATAATTTTGAACTTTGTGTTGTTTGAAGAAATGTATCGCATCCCGCCATTGCAGTAATCTCCCTGCTTTCATGAAGACTTGATCTTCAATTGCAGACGCGCGCAATAAGTGAAATTGTTTTTAATAATTTTAGCGGTATTATTGTAGTTATTAATTATTGTAGTTATCTGTGGTGTCATTTGGAATTCTGAATTATATAATTCGACGGTGGCAAGTTTGTGGTGGACGTTCGAGAGGAAGTGCAGCTCGTCTTGAGGATCAACCTGGCGCGCGCACGTGCAATTGCAGTTCACAGTAAATAATTACTATCATTAATTATTTACATGCTGTAATTTGGATTTCCCAAGAGAACTGTGGAATTTTCAGAGGGAAGAAATTGTCTTGAGGATCATTCTGGCTGAAATGTAAAGTTTTTTTATTTATAATTATTCTAATAATTATATTAGTTAATAAATTATAGGTTAGTTTTCATGTTTGAATAATACTAGAGTTTGTTTTACATTGTCTTCTGAAATCAAAAGTTGCTAAGTGTAATAAATATTAAATAGTCTTATTAGGTTTCTTTATTGATATTAGTATTTTGAAATTGTAGAATTTTATTAGTAATTACATTGATTTTTTTATTTATAATTATTCTAATAATTATATTAGTTAATAAATTATAGGTTAGTTTTTATGTTTCAATAATACTAGAGTTTGTTTTATATTGTCTTCTGAAATCAAAAGTTGCTAAGTGTAATAAATATTAAATAGACTTATTAGGTTTCATTATTGATATTAGTATTTTGAAATTGTAGAATTTTATTAGTAATTACATTGATTTTTTTATTTATAATTATTCTAATAATTATATTAGTTAATAAATAGGTTAGTTTTCATGTTTGAATAATACTAGAGTTTGTTTTACATTGTCTCCTGAAATAAAAAAGTTGCTTAAATTATTACTAGAAAAATTACATGAAATATTTCTGAAAAATTTCTGAAATATTCCCAAAATCAAATGGTTTTACTGAATTCTTTTGTGGAATATTTCAGGATTATTTTAGAAATGTTAAGGTGGTTCCCTTGTACAAAATATTACCACTTTTTTATGGAAATTATGTTATTGCAAAACCATGTATCTTCGATTGAAAATCGTAACATGTTCGTGCATTCTAATTTCTTTTATTTTTTATCCGATTTGAACTTTAAACCACTTATTTTGATCGTTAAACAATTTCAAATCAATTGACCGTTGGAAATTAAAAAATTGGCAAAATCAGCAAAGTTAGAGCCTTAATTGTTATGGGTAAATTGTTACTAATTAAATGTGAATAAATTCATGAATTCATAAATTCATTCACATTTACTTTAAACAATTGGCTCTAACTTTGCTGATTTTGTCGATTTTTTAATTTCCAACGGTTAATCGTTTTTAAATTGTTTAACGATTCAAATGAGTGGTTTAAAGTTCAAATCAGATGAAAAATAAAAGAAATTAGAATATTGCCCTAATATCGGTTTGCACTGCAGCTGTGGAACGTCGTATTGCGATGTTTCGACGATATTGCAGAGATACATTGATACGATATGCAACACTCCGGCATTGCAAAATATCGCCATCATATTGCCTTGCTCCAAAGCTGCCGAAAATCGTATCACAATGTTCCCGTGATATCGCAGTGATATATCGTGATATTTAACTTTGCGATATTGCAAAATATTGCTGTGATATGGCATTACGGCAACGTTGTATGTATGTATGTACGTCTGTCTGTATGTATGTATTTATGTGTGAAGTTTTAATGTATTTACATAGAATCAATTTTGTTACGAAGCGAATCTTCGTTATTGTTATTAAGCATCCTACTGGCACCACATTTATTTTTCAGATGTATTCACGACCGGCTAAAAATCGTGGCGGAGTGTCACCCGATGTTGCTGCTAAAAACATTTTCGACCAAATGCAAAAGATGCGATCTGGAGCTTCGACGAATCTTGCGTCTTCCCACCGCTTTCAGCAAGCAGAATCTTGTGGCATGTCGATTTTATCACAAGTGGGTGGACCTCCGATAAGAGCATCGTCCCAATCGCTATCAAGTCTAGCGCATACATCAACAAGAAGCGACTATACTCCAAGTCCAGTGCATAAATCACATTTTGCACAGGAAGGGCTGCCATCTGAGCCTTTTCGCCCGCGCATACTCCAACGAGTGCGCGATATGCAATCACCTATCACTCAACAAAAACCACACACACTTGACAACAAGTCTTCTTCACAACAACAATCACGAACACCAGATCAATCAAAACAATCATCCTACACTCACCAACAACCACCCACACTTCACAAGCCATCTACACAAAAGCAATCACGCGCACCAAATCAATCGAAACAAAAGCCATCATCCACTCAACAGAAACCACCCACACATGGCAAGTCATTTACACAACAGCAATCACGAACACCAGATCAATCAAAACAATCATTCTACACTCAACAACAACCACCCACACTTCACAAGTCATCTACACAAAAGCAATCACGCACACCAAATCAATCGAAACAAAAGCAATCATTCACTCAACAGAAACCACCCACACATGACAAGTCATTTACACAACAGCAATCACGCACACCGGATCAATCGCACTATAAACATCCGCGCGATAAACAATCATCCCACACTCAAGAACAACCATCTACACGTTACAAGTCACCTACACAAAGTCAATCATCCACTCAACAGCAATCACCCATACTCGGCAATTCACGCACACAAAAGGTGAATATGCAGCATTCGCTCGCGCTCAACGGATCGCAGGTAGGATTTCGTCAAGAGGAACCAGCTGGTTTAATGTCTGCTTTTGGGGACGCAGGTTATTCAAATAAATAAAAATGGTATTTTATTCTTCAAGGGAGTGTCAAACCATTCAAATTTCCCGCCGACAGTCCTAACCTCAAATTCTTTAACAATTGATTACAATTAATAAATAAACTAAATTATGAAAAATCAAGGCATCATTACCCTCCATAATACAATTATCTACCACTGTGCGAAGTTTTAAACAAAAACTTCAAAACCTCTACGAATGCCATTGGAACGAAATTTATATTAGTCTAGACTCGAACCTTCAAATTTCGTTCCAAAGCCATTCGTAGAGGTTTCGAAGTTTTTATTTCAAACTTCGCACAGTGGTAGATAATTGTATTACGGAGGGCAAGGACCTCTTAGTTTTTAATTTTTAATTTTAATTTAATTTATTTTAATTTTTAATTACGTAATTAAATTTAAAAAAATGTAAGGAAGCGTTGGAGGGGCAGAGAATGTTGGTTGTGCCTCACAGAGATGGGCGAGGACGGGGCCCTCTCTCACATAAAAACAAAATTCTTTTATTTTTGTTTGAAAAAATAGCAATATTGAGGTAATTTTTACATTACAAGAGAATAATTCTAATAACATTATAATTATTATGATTATTACCCAGACAGCAAAAAATGAATTTTTTCTAAGGATTTTTTTCGAACACTTTAAGAATAATTATGAATGTAAGTTAGAAAAGGATTCTTAAACAGTTTGAAAAGAGTTCATAAAGAATTCTAACATCTGCGACATTCATGAAATTTATTTTTCCGTCTGGGAATTCTTTAGTGTTATTATTACTTCTATTAAAATAAAAATAATAATTGTTTTCAGATGCCGTTGAGAGACGTCAGAAAATAACTCTAGAACCGATCCAGCACGTACTGAGAGACGACGTCAAGGAACAAAGACTGCCGATTCAGCGACTGACCCAAGACTGAGGTAGACAAGCTGAGGCTGGGAGCGACAAAAATGACATCGTTTTCAGACTTGCAAGCTGAGCTGCAAGGAGGGCCTAGCAAAGGTAATTTATTCATCATTCTATTATAACTTTCCAACCCATAATGCAATAAAAAATTTTATTTTTTTCGTTTTTTTCAACAGAGTTCATAACACTTCGAGCGCAGAAACGGTGTGCGCCTGCCTGGATGTGATAGCGATCTGCTGAATGGTTCCCAAGGTCATGCTGTTGTCGTACGAGCGCATGGACATGCCTGCAAAACTCTCGATGACGCAGGGGCAACGAGAATTGAGTAGGAGGCTTCTTGCGAGTTGCTGCTCAGGCGATCCCTGTTAAAAAATTGAAGCTGGATTTCAAGCTTGAAATTCAACGATGAGCTTGAATCTGGTTTGATCGAACTTAAAATCCAGCTCGATTTCAAGCTCGAAATCAAACTCGAAAGATCCACCCTGATCGACCTACATTTCAAGTTTGATCAAGCTGGATTCAAACTCATCGTTGAATTTCAAGTTCGATCGAGCCGGATTCAAACTCATCGCTGGATTTGAAGCTTGAGATTTAGCTTGATATTTTCAATAGGGGAACCTGCACAAGGACCAGCTGGTTCAGCCACTGGTCCGTTTGAGTGACCGTAGCCTCCTGGAGCTGCAGGCTCCCGAAATATACCATTATTTACGTAAATATTTTCAGAGACTATATATATATATATATATATTCCACGTCGACCAGGGAAGAAATTTTTTACATTTCGTTCAAAATGTTTTTACTAGTTCAGAATAGTTAAAAAATGTATGCAAAAAAAATTTAGATCACAATACCCTAACTATGCAGAACTGTGGCCCTATTAAAAATAAAGTTTTTTTCAATTCTTAGAAACATAGAAAACTTTAATGATTTTTAGCTCCAGATAGGTGCAATTTAGGTATTTACACATATACATTTTTATTATTTTTCTGTATATTTTTCTGTAAATTTTCTATAGAATATGCTAACACTTTTTTTAGGCCCTAATTACCACGTTTCTGATTGATTTATAAAAGATATACCGTTATATAGTAATAAGAGCTTCAAAATGAGACCAGGTAGACCATGGACCGAGCTTTTTACTACAAAATTTTGAGATTAAAATAAACTGCCGAAATTTTTTAAATAGCATATAACGGTATATCTTTTATAAACCAATCAGAAACGTGATAATTGGGGTCTGAAAAAAATGTCAGCATATTGTACAGAAAATTTACAGAAAAAAATGCATATATATATGCATATATCTATCTATATAAATATATATATATATATATATATATATATATATATATATATATATATATATATATATATATATATATATATATATATATATATATATATATATATATATATATATATATATATATATATATATGTAAATACCCAAATTGCACCTATCTCGAATTGAATTTTCTACTTTTTTAAAAATTTAAATAAACTTTATTTTTAGGGTCACGGTTCTGCAAGATTTGGGTCTTATGAGCTAAAATTTTATTTACATGCTTTTTTCACTATTCTAAACTAGTAAAAACATTTTCAGCGAAATGTAAAAAATTTCTTCACGGGTTTACGTGAAATATATATTATTATGAAATATTGAAATTCGTTCAGAATGAACTTTTACTACAGTTTTTTTTTATTAGTCTTGACGTTTATTTCGTCTTTACAATACATCAGGAAAGTATAATACATTTTTAGGCCAATTTTTTATTTGAAAATTTTTATATATCAAATTTTGAAATTTTAAATATTACCTGAGATCTTACCAGAGATCTCGTGTAAGATTTTGAGTAAAAATTCATGAGGTTTTCGTATGATATTTCACCTGAGATTTTTTGGTAGGGATATATATATATATATATATATATATATATATATATATATATATATATATATATATATATAATCATGCGAAATATCATGCGAAAACCTCATGAAATTTTACTCAAAATCTCACACGAGATCTCTGGTAGGATCTCAGGTGAGATTTAAAATTTCAAAATTTTAAATATAAAAATTTTCAAATAAAAATTGGCCAAAAATGTATTATACTTTCCTGATGTATTGTAAAGACGAAAGAAACTTCAAGAATAATAAAAAGAAACTGTAGTAAAAGTTCATTCTGAACGAATTTCAATATTTCATTAAGTGTACATATAATAACATGAGATTTTCGTATGAGATCTCAGGTGAGAATCTTACTTGAGATTATTCAGTAGGGGTATGTGAATAATCATAATTAAAGTATAAAATTATAATTAAATTTAAATATTTACGTAAATAAATGGTATATATGTGTTATTATTGTATGTATATATCTGCTGCGGATTCCCGGAAAAACAACTCAAGTCCATTTTTTTGAAAATTGAGTTTTAAGCGATTTTAATATCTTTATATAGTATATTTTCAGATAAAAGTGCACAAAATCAAGAAAGTGTAAAAATAAGTAGCCTTATCTACTATTTATGATTTTTTTTACATTAGTTCAAATGGAAAATAAAAATTTTAAGTATTAGTATCTTCAAAACAGAAAAGTGGACTTATGTTGTTATTCTGCAAAACCATATATATATTATGTATTAACTTATTAATTTATTGTACAATTATATTAAATATTTAAAGTGTATAAATAAAAAATTACAAATATAAAATATAGTATTTTTATTATGATAAAATTATACATTTAATATAAATAATATATATATATATATATATATATATATATATATATATATATATATATATATATATATATCGCCGTGCTGGCATATTGTCGGCAAATTGCACGGCACAGTGCTGACACGTTGCCGGCACGCGGGCCGCAGCACCAATCGCGCATGCAAATTGCGTCGGCAAAATGACGGCACTATGACGGCCCGCGTGCCAGGACCGCGTTCCTGCACCGTGCCGTCTCAGAAGCGGGGCAGGAATCCGTCACAATGCCGGACCGTGGGCGGCCCGCGGGCCGTCAGCGTGCCGACACAGTGCCGACTCAATGCTATCTGGGTATACAACGCGTCGTAAATGCATGCATTTACGACAACGTGTAAAATACGCGCTCACAACTCTGCCGATCAGCGTCGAGTTTCGCTGAGGTTGTAGACACAGCTTAATAAGAATGCGCCGCTTTACTTGCTAGGCTGGAACAGAGATTAGTAGAGAGATTGCCAATGCAATGTTAAAAAGGTGCCCAGATAGCATTGAGTCGGCACTGTGTCGGCACGCTGACGGCCCGCGGGCCGCCCGCGGTCCGGCATTGTGACGGATTCCTGCCCCGCTTCTGAGACGGCACGGTGCAGGAACGCGGTCCTGGCACGCGGGCCGTCATAGTGCCGTCATTTTGCCGACGCAATTTGCATGCGCGATTGGTACTGCGGCCCGCGTGCCGGCAACGTGTCAGCACTGTGCGGTGCAATTTGCCGACAATATGCCAGCACGGCGATATATATATATATATATATATATATTATTTATATTAAATGTATAATTTTATCATAATAAAAATACTGTATTTTATATTTGTAATTTTTTATTTATATACTTTAAATATTTAATTTTTGTACAATAAATTAATAAGTTAATACATAATATATATATATATATATATATATATATATATATATATATATATATATATATATATATATATATATATATATATATATATATATATATATATATATATATATATATATATATATATATATATATATATATATATATATATATATATGGTTTTGCAGAATAACAACATAAGTCCACTTTTCTGTTTTGAAGATACTAATACTTAAAATTTTTATTTTCCATTTGAACTAATGTAAAAAAAATCATAAATAGTAGATAAGGCTACTTATTTTTACACTTTCTTGATTTTGTGCACTTTTATCTGAAAATATACTATATAAAGATATTAAAATCGCTTAAAACTCAATTTTAAAAAAAATGGACTTGAGTTGTTTTTCCGGGAATCCGCAGCAGATATATACATACAATAATAACATATATATATACCATTTATTTACGTAAATATTTAAATTTAATTATAATTTTATACTTTAATTATGATTATTCGCATACTCCTACTGAATAATCTCAAGTAAGATTCTCACCTGAGATCTCATACCAAAATCTCATGTTATTATATGTACACTTAATGAAATATTGAAATTCGTTCAGAATGAACTTTTACTACAGTTTTTTTTATTAGTCTTGAAGTTTCTTTCGTCTTTACAATACATCAGGAAAGTATAATACATTTTTGGTCAATTTTTATTTGAAAATTTTTATATATCAAATTTTGAAATTTTAAATCTCACCTGAGATCTTACCAGAGATCTCGTGTGAAATTTTGAGTAAACATTCATGAGGTTTTCGCATGATATTTCGCATGATTATATATATATATATATATATATATTTTTATATATCCCTACCAAAAAATCTCAGGTGAAATATCATGCGAAAACCTCATGAATTTTTACTCAAAATCTTACACGAGATCTCTGGTAAGATCTCAGGTCAGATTTAAAATTTAAAAATTTGATATATAAAAATTTTCAAATAAAAAATTGGCCTAAAAATGTATTATACTTTCCTGATGTATTGTAAAGGCGAAAGAAACGTCAAGACTAATAGAGAAACTGTAGTAAAAGTTCATTCTGAACGAATTTCAATATTTCATAATAATATATATTTCACGTAAACCCGTGAAGAAATTTTTTACATTTCGCTGAAAATGTTTTTACTAGTTCAGAATAGTGAAAAAAGCATGTAAATAAAATTTTAGCTCATAAGACCCAAATCTTGCAGAACCGTGACCCTAAAAATAAAGTTTATTTAAATTTTTAGAAAAGTAGAAAATTCAATTCGAGATAGGTGCAATTTGGGTATTTACATATATATATGCATTTTTTTCTGTAAATTTTCTGTACAATATGCTGACATTTTTTTCAGACCCCAATTATCACGTTTCTGATTGGTTTATAAAAGATATACCGTTATATGCTATTTAAAAAATTTCGGCAGTTTATTTTAATCTCAAAATTTTGTAGTAATAAGAGCTTCAAAATGAGAGCAGGTAGATCATGGACCGAGCTTTATAACTGACGTTACAGCATTTTGAAAGAAATCTACATACAATTTATATATCTATATGTATGTAGGGTATATCATTTATAAAAGAAATCTTCATATATAGATATACAAATTGTATGTAGATTTCCTTCAAAATTCTGTTACTTCGGTTAATAAGCTCGGTCCATGGTCTACCTGGTCTCATTTTGAAGCTCTTATTACTATATAACGGTATATCTTTTATAAATCAATCAGAAACGTGGTAATTAGGGCCTAAAAAAAGTGCTAGCATATTCTATAGAAAATTTACAGAAAAATATACAGAAAAATAATAAAAATGTATATGTGTAAATACCTACATTGCACCTATCTGGAGCTAAAAATTATTAAAGTTTTCTCTGTTTCTAAGAATTGAAAAAAACTTTATTTTTAATAGGGCCACAGTTCTGCATAGTTAGGGTATTGTGATCTAAATTTTTTTTGCATACATTTTTTAACTATTCTGAACTAGTAAAAACATTTTAAAACGAAATGTAAAAAATTTCTTCTATGGTCGACGTGGAATATATATATATATATATATATATATATATATATATATATATATATATATATGAAGAAATTTGATATATATATAGTCCCTGAAAATATTTACGTAAATAATGGTGCAGGCCTTGTGCAGGTTCCCCTATTGAAAATATCAAGCTAAATCTCAAGCTTCAAATTCAGCGATGAGTTTGAATCCGGCTCGATCGAACTTGAAATTCAGCGATGAGGTTGAATCCAGCTTGATCAAACTTGAAATGTAGGTCGATCAGGGTGGATTTTTTGAGTTTGATTTCGAGCTTGAAATCGAGCTGGATTTTAAGTTCGATCAAACCAGATTCAAGCTCATCGCTGAATTTCAAGCTTGAAATCCAGCTTCAATTTTTTAACAGGGATTGCCTGAGCTGCAACTCGCAAGAAGCCTCCTACTCAACATCATTCTCGTTGCCCCTGCGTCATCGAGAGTTTTGCAGGCATGTCCACGCGCTCGTACGACAACAGCATGACCTTGGGAACCATTCAGCAGATCGCTATCACTTCCAGGCAGGTGCACACCGTTTCTGCGCTCGAAGTGTTATGAACTCTGTTGAAAAAACCGAAAAAAATAAGATTTTTATTGCATTATGGGTTGGAAAGTTATAATAGAATGATGAATAAATTACCTTTGCTAGGCCCTCCTTGAAGCTCAGCTTGCAAGTCTGAAAACGATGTCATTTTTGTCGCTCCCAGCCTCAGCTTGTCTACCTCAGTCTTGGGTCAGTCGCTGAATCGGCAGTCTGTATTCCTTGACGTCGTCTCTCAGTACGTGCTGGATCGGTTCTAGAGTTATTTTCTAACGTCTCTCAACGGCATCTGAAAACAATTATTATTTTTATTTTAATAGTAATAGAATTCTTTATGAACTCTTTTCAAACTCTTTAAGAATCCTTTTCTAACTTACATGCATAAGTATTCTTAGTGTTCGAAAAAAATCCTTAGAAAAAATTCATTTTTTGCTGTCTGGGTAATAATTATAATAATTATAATGTTATTAGAATTATTCTCTTGTAATGTAAAAATTACCTCAATATTGCTATTTTTTCAAACAAAAATAAAAGAATTTTTTTTTATGTGTGAGAGGGCCCCGATCTTGCCTATCTCTGTGAGGCACAACCAACATTCTCTGCCCCTCCAACGCTTCCTTACATTTTTTTTAATTTAAATACGTAATTAAAAATTAAAATATAATTAAAAATTAAAATATAATTAAAAAATAAAAGATTAGTAAATTGATAATTGAATTTATTAAATAAATGAACAAATAAATAAAATATAAAATGTAAGAAAACGTTCTATTCATATAAAAAGTCCACGTTAATTTCAGCAAGTGATAATATAAAAAGAATGCAAACTAATATAATAAACGTGTACTTTTTATATGAACTTCCCTAAAAGTAAAAACATAAATAAAGTCGCCTTTATAAAACGCAAAGAAATATGTAGCAAGCTAGTATTTTTCTTGGTGTTTTATAAATGTGTAGATGTCCGGAAATTCTTCGGTCCCATCCTCAGGCTGGCCGTTGTCCTCCATCATGGTGTTGCTGTGGTCGTCATGATCCTTGTTGTTCTCGGCGTCGCTTTCGATCTCCGTGTCATCGTCCGGGTAAGGTTCTGCACCTCCTCTGTCAGGTCGGCACTCCTCCAAATACTCCGCGGGGTATTCGTTATAGTGGGTCCTTCCATCGATTTCTCCGTCCTCTGATTCCCTGATATATTTTATATTTTATTTTAAATTCATTTGATTTTGCTTCATCACAGAGGAAGCTTTGGGATGGTAATAAAAAAGTTTTGCTAAAATCACTAAAGACATATTTTTTGAGACAATAGGAATCAACATACACTATTTTTAGAAAATGTCTGTATGAATGTGCGTGCGTGAGTGCGTGCGCGTGTACGTGTGCTGCGTGTATGCATGCATGCATGCGTGCATGTGTGTGCGCGTGTATGTGTATGTGCATGCGTGTGTGTCCGTATGCGCGTATATGTGTGTGCGTGCGTGTGAGTGAGTGTGTATGTGCCTGCGTGTGAGTGTGTGTGCGTGCGTGTGAGTGAGTTAGTGTGTGCGCATGTATGCGTGTGCGTGTGTGTGTGTCACACCATATTTTTTTGTAACACATGTATGGATTTTTGCGTTTTTAAAATAAGTTTTTAAATAAACGGGCAAAAAAGAAATTTTTTGGCGGGCAACAAAAGTAGTCAACGGGTAAAAAAACTTTTTTACCCGCTTATCCGGACAGAATAGTACATTATGCAACAAGGGACGAAAGTAGCAGTTTTTCCCGCGGGCAGTAATCACCCGAGGGAAGAATCTTCTCGCGAGGGCAGTAATCACTCGAGGGCGAAATCTACTTTCACATTGTAGGGTTTTTTGGAATGTTAGATATAACTTATCTATAACAATAGTTATAAAAGGCGTGAAAAACTGTAATTTAATCTAAATATGTAATTTTAGTAAAAAATTATCTTTTGACAATTCATCAATACTAAAAACACAGCTTTTTTAAGATATTGATTAAAAAAAGATAAGTAAATTTAAAATTAATTTCATATTGAAACAATCAATTAAGTTTGAGGAAGCAAAGTGCCAAGGAATTGCCAGCGGTTTTTTACATGTTCTATGATAATATTTAACAGGAGGCCACTTACCAGAGTTTATCAGGTGGATTCTGCTGTAAATGGTCGAAATTTTCTGTAGGTGCGTCATCTTCGTCGGGTATTTCATCCTTCAGGTCATCCAATCCTACATAGCTCCTTGGACTGGACAGATGCTGATGATCATCCCTCTCCCTCTCGTCGTCTGAAGTTTTTTCTAAAACTCTTCTTCTTTTTGGACTGGATGGCAGGGGTTCTTGATTTTCTTCTTCTTCTTCTTCTTCTTCATCAGGAGCTCGTCTTCTCCTCGGAGATGGTGGCAGCTGCTCCTCATCTCTCTCTTTCTTTGGGCAGTAGCTCGTCTCTGCGTATCTCTTCGAGACGCCGTAGACATTGCTTAAGGCTTTTCAGGGCCCTGGTAAAAAATGGAAACATTCATAATTAATATAATAAGTCTAGTGTGACAAGTAAAATAAAATATATAAAACAATATACCTTCACAAGCTGACACAAAACGGGTATCACGTAGTCTTGTGACATTTTTTTTCTTATCTCCAAGCCAAGTAACATTGCACAGAAGCTCTGTGTTGACTGCAAAGCAATTTTTTAAAAAAATTGCTTAAGAGTCATCGGTATTTCTACCACCAAGATAAATCAAGTAGTTGACCTAAAAATAAACGATATATTTAAGAAATGAAAAATTTAATAATTATAAAACTAAGTCTTGCGTTCGGGGGTTTGACGGTTCATGGGTTGTAGGTTTCATATGTTTGAAGATTCATGGATTTTAGAGTTTGAGTGTTCATTTAACCTCCGAAGCACTCACCAGACACCTAGAAACAACGCAGCATTAGTAAGGGGAGATTACAGTGATAAACTAAACACTAATCTCACCTGATAATATTGGCAGTGGACGAATGCAGTAGGAAGCTGTATGTAAACATAACCTCTTCGAGGTTGACCGTGCCACTGCTGCTGCCGCAAGTACGCCGTCCTGGGCCTTGCAGCTCTCGTCTTCGTGCCCCTTCGTGGGGACCGTAGCCCAGATACCCCTCCTGCTGCATCCATCGTCGCACTTCCTCGTCCTGGCCACTCGTCCTTCCTCGTCAAAACTAACCTATTTATTAACATAATATAATTATTAGAATAATTATAAATAAAAAAATTTTACATTTCAGCCAGGGTGATCCTCAAGACAATCTCTTCACTCTGAAACGTCCAGAAAGTTGCCACAGTTCTCTTGGGAAATCCAAATTGCAGCATGTAAATAATTAATGATAGTAATTATTTACTATGAACTGCAATTGCACGTGCGCGCGCCAGGATGATCCTCAAGACGAGCTGCACTTCCTCTCGAACGTCCACCACAAACTTGCCACAGTCGAATTATATAATTCAGAATTCCAAATTACACCACAGATAACTACAATAATTAATAACTACAATAATACCGCTATAATTATTAAGAACAATTTCACTTATTGCGCGCGTCTGCAATTGAAGATCAAGTCTTCATGAAAGCAGGGAGATTACTGCAATGGCGGGATGCGATATATTTCTTCAAACAACAGAAAGCTCGAAATTATTTCAAGACTTTAAATTTATAATGTAAATCTATTTTAATATTCAATTATAAACAAATATATTTATTATTAATAAAAATATAAATCATAAAATTATACTATTATTTATTTATTTATATTTATTTATTTATTCAATTACATCAATTGAGCCCCATATAAATAAATTAACAAATCATTACTATTATTATCAATTTTATTTGTAATAGAAATAATAACTTAAATATGCAATTAAATTATATTTTTATAATTATATTGATGGCACGTCGTGCTGTCCATAATCCGTCACATTGCTGCCACGATTTTCCCGACACGACGGGCTTGCACTGTGCCGTCATTCTGCTGGAATCTAAAAGTTCAAAAAAGTGATGTTGCGTGACGGCACGATGACGGCACAGGGCGGTCACGACGTGCTACCCAATCGGACAGCACGCCGCGACTGCACAGTGATGGCACAAATTCGTCACGCCGTGCCAGCACGTCGTGCTCGGCACGGGCTGCTATCTGGGTGTAAAATGACCATCATGTAAAGTATGACGGTCGCAGGACCGTCTTATGACGCGCATCACGGTCACGTTACTCTCTGCCCACACTCATGCACCCTAAACCTGTATATCTCAAACCAATAAATCCCAAGCCCACAGATCCTAAATCCAAATACCCCAATCCCATAAATCTTAAACCCATAAACCCTAAAGCTACACATTCTAAGCCCATATACCCATAAGCCATGAACCCTAACTCTATAAACTCCAACCCCATAAATCCTAAACCCATTAACCTAGATCGATAAACTTGAAACTCATAGACCCTCAACTTGTAAACCTCAAAACCGATAAAAAATCCATAAGTTCATAATCCCATAAACCCAAAATCCATAAAACCGAAACTCGTAAACCCTAAATACATAAAGTCTTTGGTTTACGAATTTTGGGTATATGTATTTAGGGTTTATATATGAGTTTGGGGTTTTTAGGTTTTGGTTATATGGGTCTGGGGATTTGGGTTTATGGGGTTTGGTTTAAGGGTTTTGGGATTATGGGTTTTAGGTTTATGGGTTCATCGGCTTGTGTGTTTATGGATTTCTGTATTTAGGGTTACGAGTTTGGGATTTTTAGATTTTGGATATATGGGTTTATGGATTTTTGTTTCATCGGTTTTGGTTTTTGGGTTTATGGGTTATGAGCTTAAGTGTTACGAATTTTTTGGAATTTTCTTTTTGATTTAAGTTTTGTTAGCTCCTGTTATTATTTTATAATTTGTGAAAATAAACAATATATTTCATTAAATTTTTTTTTATTTCTTTTCCTATAAATGTTCTTTTACTGTATATTTGTATAAATGTTGTTGTATATAATTTTCCTATAAATTACTTTTGCATAGGGGGGCGCTAAATTCAAAAGGGGCGCTGAATTTTACCTTTGTTTGTCAAATTTAGGCTCCATCTGGCAATACATACATACATACATACATACATACATACATACATACATACATACATCCTACGCGTCAAACTGTGAACCTCCTTTTTTGCAGTCAGTTAAAAGCAATTGCAATCAACAATTATAGTATCGTAAAAGATATTTGATTTTTTGTACAATTTAAATATTTCTTCATAGTCTATGCTACTCTTTTGCATAAGTTTAAATTAAAAATTTGAATGTATATATCTCGACATATTGAAAAGTAGACTTGTTATTTTGATGTTTCACTACAGAATTTAAGAGAATAAATAATTTCATATTGAAAGAATTTATAAGGTTTCAGGAAGCTATGTGCCAATGAATTGACAACGGTTCTTTTTTTTATTTATTATTTATTACTAATATTTAATGTTTAGTTAGTTAAAAACTTCCTACCTTTACACACACCGTATACACTTTTACACATATCCCCGTGTTTACAAACATCCCTGTATACATCTCCATTATATTTACAAGACACCGATGCATACACTCCCACATTTATAGATACCTACGCAAACACTGGTACATTTACACGCATAACACTCCTTCACCCACCGGAACCATTTAGTTTTTGTTTCTTCTAACTATTTCGGGTTTGCTTTCGGTTAACTTCTGTGCCCTAGATAAAATAAACTTCTGAATATAATAGAAGATAGAAGGTATATTTTCTGACCTACGTTTACTTTTTAAGACAAAGTAGCATATAAATCATACTTTAAGGTACAGAGAAAAAAATACATTTTTATAAAAGTGTGTATTCTGTGTCTTTTTATTAGCCGTGGGTCTCACATTAGATCCGAGTTGTCACCATTCTCTTGTACGTGCTTACAATGGAGCGAGTATTAAACGTGTACAGTGTCTGCTGTGTCCTTATAGTTATGATGAATCTACCCTTCACACTTTTAGAGTGTGTGGCGTGTATGTATCGCAACTGTCCCTGCAGTTTCTTAGATGAGATCTGAACCATAGAGCCGCGGTAGAGGCCGAAAGTGTATATCCAATGCATTTATGTAGAGCGTATAATTATTTGGAGTATTAGTCTAATTATAAACTGTATAAAAAAACTGAAATTAAAGCAAAATTTAAATAAATTATACATAACGTATAGGTAGACAAGATTATTAATTGTGCTGGTGATTTCAATTTATAAAAACGTGTAAACTATATAAATAATTGCTCTGTTACTTTATTGTATCTTTTTTGTTTTAAGTTAATTTTATATTCAATTTCGTATTCAAATTGTTGATCTTCAGACAAGGAATTGTTAAAAACACTAAAATATAATCTTCAGTTAGCTTTCTCATAGTCATCGGTACAAGTATTTTAGATAAATACTAGTGATAAGCATTGAATAGCAAAAGTATTAATTATGAAATTAAATTTTCGATCATTTATACAATACAGTTGTGCTGCACATGTCTGTTATAGTTTTGTAATATTACAAATGTAACAGACTAAACAAATTCATGCTGTTTCACGTTTTTCTTTGACGTTCTCTTTCTCGTGCAAGTTCGGATGCATAATCCAAAGGTGAATTCCGCCTAAAATTACAAAAATATAATATTATAATAAAAGTTGAATGAATTCATATTGTTTGGAAAAGTGATATAGTGACCTATGTCTTTCTCGATCCCGATACCGATCTCTACTCCGATCTCTGTAAGACCTTTCCCGGCTACGACTTCTATAATCTCTGGAACGACGGCTCCTATCGCGACTTAATGAGCGCCCGTGATTCTTGTCCCGATCACGCTCGCGCTCTTTATCTCTTGTTCTCTCCCGCTCTCTATCTCGAACTTTGTCTTTTCCTCTGCTGTCTCGGACCTTTTGTTTATCCTTTCGATCTTCACTAGATCTGCAAAAATATTTTCAAATGAGTTATTGAAACTTTTATTTAGAAAATAGTGTTAACACATTAAAACTACAAATTGAGTCTCCCGAAACGAAAAGGACGCATCGCACGATTTGGGCAAATAAGTATTGTTTGACTCCCAGTTTTTCTACATCGTTCAAAATTAAATTTGAGCAATTAGTATGTATGTACAAATTTTTAGCTATTTAAGAGAAACGTTATTTATTTATTATAAATCATAGACCACATGGCCAAAATACATAATAAAAAACAAGTTTAGTTAAGTATGAGAGGTATTATAATAAAAGACAATTACAGAAAATAATCAAGCAATAAATGATACTAGGGAAGAAACATGATATTTCTATTATTTGTTTTATTAAACATTAAGTAAAATTGTACATAAAAGTGAGAAAAAGAAAATTTTAAGTCAATATTTCCTGCATGGTAATATTCAAATATATAATTTTAAATGTTAATTGAAACAAGAAATTCAATGGTCGCGCACCATGATACACAATATTAAGACCACCAATAATAATATAACCCGTTTACAAAAAGTTGTGAAATAAAAAAGACCCAATATGAAAATACCACACGAGCCATCGACCGACTCAAAATTTTTAAATAAAACAAAAAGTTTGTGTACTTATGTACACACGTAAGATGTTTTATAACATTTTTTGTTATTGTCGTAATATATGAAGATTTAGAGGGCTGCATGTAATAAAAATTTAAACGAGCATTATATTTCTCTCTTAATGAGTTTTTTTTACAAAACGTTAATGAAAAAATAGACTTTTTTTATTTTTGGAGTAAAGACGCGCCGATTGGCGATCCTCTAAGTGCCAGCGCTACATTAAGTTGCACGACCGCTAATCGTACATTATATCGATGGCCCTTAAGAAGACCGTTAGCCACGAAGAACAAAACATTTGGATTTTCACTACAAAGACTAGCACTTTTCATTAGTTTTCCATGAAGACTAGCACATTTCGCGATTTCTCTCCGCCTGGCTTTTTCAGACTACTTTTATTTAATCGGGTATCTCTATTTTCTCGGGTAAACCGATAATCTTTTGAGTACCGACAGAGTTTAGTACCTTCTCCTAACTTAATAAAAGATTAATCCGACTCTTCGAGAGTTTATCGGCACAGGCTTAATTGATACTTTCTATACAAATTGCGCTAGTCTTCATGGTAAGTGCTGAAAAATGTTAGTCTTTGTAGGGCAATTATGACATATTATTACTTTTTTATGTTTTATAACATTTTTAGGAGCGCCTCGGCGTGCGATAAGACAGTGGGTGAAATGAAAAATTCGGAATAAATGATATGTTCACAGTGTTATATTGTAACGCTTTGGACATGTCAACAAACAATTGAAGACTTGCGTCGCTCGCCGCCACCACCTTTCCCCATTTTAAATGCTAATCTCTGAAGGGTATGGCTTCATTATATGCTGTGTCGTGAGCAATGTTGTGTGCGTGTTACTGGTCCGTATTTCCCGACATTCCAGTCAACCGATCTGATAGGATTTGTATAAGGTAGTGGACCCTGTTCTCGATAGGTACCCAGTTGTCGATAACTCAAAGGAATAATACGATTTTAGATATATTTTGAGCAATTTTTCGGTACGAGAAAATTATTTCTATATTAAGAATATATCACTGAATAAATATTTTGAATTATAAAAACTCAGTTAGCGCTACTTGTTAAATAGAAATTCACACTTCTTGGCACTCTCAGATTTGATGAGTTTCTCGACGTTTCCTTAATCACGATCGTAACAAACAGTAAACTTTAAAGTGACATTTTTGTAATAAATAGAACGTTTTAAAAAACTATAAAGCCAAGATTAGCTTTAAATTCAACAAAATAAGCGTAATCAAAAAGTTAAATTTTGATTTATTTACTTATAACTATTTTAATTCATATATCGACAACTCCGTCTTAATTATGCGTACGTACCCAGTTGTCGATAGTCAGATAATATATACAAAATACAAATAAATTTTTCTTTAAATGTTATTTCAATGCTTAAAAGTACTTAAGCACTACTTTTAATTAATAATTATGTAATTATAATAATCAAAATGTGTATGTTATTCAATCAAGTTTTGACATAACCTAGAACCTAACCTGAATAATGGGCTTGTTGGTATATCGAGAACTGGGTCTTTTGCATCTATCGAGAATTGCTCCGACTCGTAAAATGGTTATCGACAACTGCTCCCTCGGATTATTTTTTGGTTTATTGAATTTAGAAGTAAACATTACGTTAAAATTTCGTCTTTTTCGAGTTATTTGCTAAATAAGTATATTAATTAATAGTTGAAAACAAAAAATTTCAATTTTTTTAAAATTAAAGCATTTTTTATAGCGAAATAAGTTGAGTCTGTTACTAAGCTATCGAGAACAGGGTCAACTACCTTAGTTATATAATAACGATTTTATTTAAAAATCAAGGACGTAGTGTGGCTTTTATACGTTTAGACTTATGTGAAGTGTGTCTCCTTCGCTATTTGGAACGCCGTGAACCACGGACCAATAACTCGGACGCGACGCCAGACTCGAAGGTGCTTCAAAATGACAATGAAAATGATAAAAAATCATAAAACTTTTTACTAAGTACATATCTTTTATATTTATAGTTTTATGAAAATTTTGAGACCTGTTGGATGAAAGTTGAGTAAATCGATTTTTATTCGATAGCATACCTAATGAAAACTTTAAACACGTTATTCTCAAAACTTACTTTTCTCTCAAAATTTCTTGCGCAACCTATGTCCATGAATATTTGGGAACCACTTATTTCATTCAATTTTCAATTTTGAGAAAACATCTCTCTGGAAAGTTGTTGTTTTTGATTAGGACAATAACGTTTCATAAAGATAATTTCTAAAAATTGAAAATTAAATCAGAAAAGTGGTTCCTCGTATTTGTTGGTGACAGGTGGCTTTAGCATCACCTTAACAGGAAATAGAGTACTTACATCTATAAACATAGAATCATAGCAATATAGCTATACCAAATACTTCATTATACTCGCGTTTTAAAATTCGAATTAGTTGAGTTTCTATTTAACCGATGATTAAAAATAACAAATTCTCACAACTAAATTAAAATAGTTAACCTAGATAATTATATATTATTTTTAATTATTAATGATCATTATAATATAATTCACAATTCAGAAATTAGAAAATTTGTAGTATTATTATATCAATTAATCTATATAATATTTACTATAAAATGTAAGTATATGTAATGCATAATTATAATATTTGATTATATAATTATATATTTTGATTAATCATATTCAAGTCATTGTACCATTACTAATATCACTATTTCAAAATGCAAAATCAAAAAAAGAGAAAACTTAAATCCAAAAAGCAATGAAGAATAAGCGGCCAAAACCTACTCCTTTAAACAGTGTTGTATAACACCGTTGAAACAGATGAAACTGTACAGAATAATGAGATAATACAGTATGAAATTGCAGAACATTATTTAGGAAAAATGGATGTGTTATACTCTCATTGCGAGGCTCAGCATTTCAAATCAGAAAAAGTAACAAATAAAGGAAACAGTTTCAATGACTGTTTTAACCATGGTGTTGATACTTTAAATTCAATGAAAAGTTTTTCTCTTGAACTTAAACCTTTATTTGATGATGAAAACAATGAGAAATCTAAACTTTTTTATCGAAATATTAGATCTTACAATAGTTCATTTTAATTTGCTTCATTTAACGTATATTTAGTAAATTTTAATGAAAGTCATCCTAGATCAATATGTTGTAAAATACAAGGTCAAGTATATTATCAAATTAACACTTCTCTATTTGCAGAGCGAGATATAACACCCACTGTTGGACAATTATACATAGTTGATCCTAACGCTGCTATAGACTTCCGACTTAATACTTATTCGGAACTTTTGGGTTTAACCCAGGCCTGCCCCCTTAATAGATTTAATTGTTAAAATACAATATTTTGGAATAGTTGCTGCATTTGTATATACAATAGAATTTCAAAAAAGGGAATTACCACATGTTCATTTACTTGTAACACTTGATCGTAATTATAAAATTGCAACACCGGAAGCCACAGATGAATATATTTAAAACCTACTTTACATAAGATTGTACTGCAAAATATGATTCACGATCCTTGTGGAAATAGTGTATGATTGATGGTAAATGTTAGAAGTGAAAACGGAAGAACAATTCAAAAAACGAATTCTTACATAGTTCATAATCGTCATGTTGTACCTTATTGTCCAGAATTAATATTATTATTTAATTGCCATATAAATGTTGAAGTAGTATCAAGTGTCAAATATGTAAAATACATTTACAAGTATATTTACAAAGGTCATGATGCTGCTGCAGCTGTAATGACAGATAATGTTGATGCAGAATGTAGACCTATCGATCACGATGAGATTAAAGATTATTTAGAAGCTAGATATGTTGGACCTGTACAAGCTTATTGGCGTATTTTAAATAAATCATTACAAAACAAAAGTCACAGTATTATTCAACTACCAGTTCATTTGCCTAATTAACATAACATAGTATTAGATAATAATCGTATGACAGATAATGATACTACGATGTTAGCATTAAATCAAGCAACTTTGTTAATTGATTATTTTTAATTAAATTTACGCGACAAAGAAGCAAAAAAACTATTCATATACTGAAATTCCTTCATACTATATATTTAAAAAAGAAAAGGTTAATGGCGTCACTACAAGTCAAACGAAAAAACGAAAAAACGAAAAATGCAAATGCATTTTAAATGTATAGGGAGGATAGTATTATGTAAGTCCAATGCAGATAGAACTATTCCATTTAAGATTATTATTATTATACAGAAAAGGAGCTACATGCTACGATGATCTAAAAACAGTGGATAATTACGAAACATTTGTAGGAGCATGCTTAGCACTTGGTCTAATCAAAGATGATGAAGAATGGGGCGTGTTTAGAAGAAGCTACTGTTTGGATGATGCCGCGACAATTACGTCGGCTATTGATCGAATTTTAATTCATTGCCAGCCAATTTATTCAGAAACAGTTTAGGAACATTATAAACAATTTTATGCCCATCTCAACATGCCCATCTAGTAGTTGTAGTAGAGTATTGAGAGTACAGGTATATAGATGAACTTCAACATTTAAATTCAAAACGGAACAGCGAAACAGCGATGGAACACGAACCGGAGATGACAAGCCATATTTTTGTCCTCCATCTGGACACACTCTTAACCCATTTCTTCCCAAGCGGCCATTTTATAGTCGATTGGTTTTTTGCCTAAAACCGCCATTTTGAAATTTTCCAATGGAAATTTCAAAATTCTGACTTCAGAATCGGACAATTTTACTTCAGAAAAGTGCTATTGGTTATTATTATTTTTTTTTTCGACAATTTTTTAGGCAAAAAACCAATCGACTATAAAATGGCCGCTTTTAGAGAAGAAATGGGTTAATAACGTGTAATGTAAAAATACATCACGTGTTATTCGCCATTTATACGCGCAAATATTCAAATAAAATAATACGCATTTATTTAGAAAATATTCAATAATATATAAGCATTCGATTCTCGAACAAATTCAGACACAAAATATTTAATTTTACAAACTTTGTCTGAAAGGTACGCTCACTAAAAAACAAAGAACCTCTGTTCTACGCGATATTGGGGGGTCCGAGTTCAAGTGCTTTTCCAGGAAGAAAAGCGTGTCGCTCGCACGACAACAACATGTGGCTGGAAACAGCCTCTAAACTACATATACAAAAAAGGGGCCGGAGAATGAGAGGAGCTCAACCGGGCTACAACGAATTTGTAGACCACGAGTAAAGTCAGTCAGAGTCTAGGCGTGCTAAAGGACACACGGGTTTTCTCGCGTTATTCATATATTTTATTCTCGTCGTGATTTCTCGCTTCGAACACTTTTAATGCGGCCGTAGCCGGTCTCAAGCCCGGATTAGACGCAGAGAGAAAGTGTCGTTAATCAAAACATCTTATTTCAATCCGCGTTTATTATATGTTATTTAATTTGTTTAATTCTAATTTATTTAAATAAACCTCTTTCGGTTCACGCGCTACCTAACCTAACCCCAGTTGGGTCATCACAAACGACATGTACAATGTCATAATGACAATTACATTTCACATTAGTTTACAGCATAAATTATTTAATGCATATAATTATTATTATTTTTTATTATTTTAATGCAAATATGTATTTTTTATTAACTATGTATTTCATTTTATTATACGACTAAATGCCAAGAAAAATTTGTAGGGTCCAGAAATTTAAAAAAAAATTTCAATGCTCGGGTTTTTAAAACTTTTCTATCTTGTTCTCTAGGGGTCAAATTATGAATAAAAATGCGTTAGAACAATGAAAATTGGCCATATGACTATGTTTTCATGGTTGATTATCGGACTAGGACACTTGACGTGAAACGCCCCATGTGTATGTTGTTTCTCTAATGAATTTTATAGCACACTAACCTCAAAATGCCAACTTTATTGTCGATTTTGAGGTTGTTGTACTATAAAATATCGTATGAGACTGTTGTGGAAGGTGTTTTTCTACCTTGCTCGATTTTCTCACTCGCTTCGCTCGTGCGAAAACCCTCGAGCAAGGTAGAAAACCATCTCCCACATGTAGAAAAAAATAAACATGATTGAAAATATCGAAATATAGACTATCCTTGAACGCTAATAGTCATTCAAATTTATAAACTACTGATTGAAGCATTTGTTGTAAATACTTAACGTATAAGTATAAGGATGTCGAGGAACGAACTCTTGCCAGTAAATGGCGCAAGTGGAATAAGACTCAACAAATCAGAGCGTAGAAATTTCCGCTTCTGATCAGCTGAAGTCTTATATCTACCATGCTGCCCTCTGACACAAGTTTGTTAGATCGCTATTCTTATAGGCGATGCATAATTTAGACACGAAATCCTTAGAAATTCTACTGATGAACCCCAAATTCTATCTAAATGAAAATCTCAATATTTTTCCAAATAAACGATGATTAACGTAAAAATATTTTTATGCAGTCAATTATTTTCAAAATTTATATTTCTATTTCTCAATCAAAATCGTACGAAAAGCTTTGAAATTGCAACTGTCCGAAATCCATGTTTATTAAGCTTTGTCAGAAAGAAAGTCCATTGGAAACTTCTGTTTAGAAATTACTTCAAGCTAAAAAGTTATTAATTTTTTTTACAAAATTTAAATATTCGATCAAGACTATTAATGATATAGGTATTTTAATATTTTATTAGGAGCAAGATGTAAAAAACTGTAAAATACAAGGGCTTTTGTGAACAGCTTTTTTTATCACAAGGACAACTTTCTCACCTGGATGGAATTTCCAACAGCCTTTTTCTGGCAAAGCTTGATAAACGAGGATTTTGGACAGTTTCAATTTTTATTTACCTAGAAATAAACCTATAAGACTTTATTATCAATTATTATTTTCTCTTTTATACGCTTCTACATTTAGAAATAATTAATAAAAGATCGCTAAAATTTCGTAACATATTTAAATATGAAAAACAACTGCGAAATAATGTCCGCCAAATCGACGGTCTACTTGATTTCTTTTACGAGGTACGAAGTGTAAAAAATAGATTATTTATGGAAAATAAAACTAATCTTTACATATTTACACATCATTCTGAAAGAGACAAACCCATTCTTTGCACTTATTACTTTGGAAAAATTAAAATCTTAATTTGCAACTTTTATACCGACCAACGAATTCCGCCATATTGAATTTCTTTAGGCGGTCCTTTTGAATTTGCTTTCAGAAAATCATATTTTCAATATTGTTTAGAAAAATAAATACGCACCTAAAAAATGTTTTATTTGCATTTTTGTGTATTATTTAGTCCATAGTTTAATTTATAAATATAAAAAAATATTGTAATTCTTGATTACTTGAATAACTTATTAGTCACTAGTGTCTGCTGAGTATACATTAAAAAATTTCAAAGTTATTTGTACTATTTTGACTGAGAAACAGCGATATAAGTTAGGAAAGTTATTGATTTTGAATAAAAATATTTTGGTGCTTATCATCATTTATCTTGAAAAATATTGGTAATAAATATCTCTTCCTAACGTAAAAAAGTTCAACTCTTTGCACTGTTATCTGATATGGGCCCTCAATTCTGAATTTTTACCTTTGATACTTTCACACAATAATCTTTAATATATAATATACAATGTTTGAGATATAAAATGTGGACAAAAATTTAAAAAATATTTTGGAATAAAACAGCTGTAACGAGTATAGCAGTCTCGATACACAGCAAATTTTGAAAACTTTTTTGTCAAAATGGTAAACTGAATTTTTTAATGATAAAAATTCTGATTTAAATTATTGGAACAATTTTTAGCAGATTAACTAAAAAGGATTATAACGGAATATGAAAACATTACGTTTAAAATAGTGTCTCTAATTCTGATCATAGCTCTGCAAGTATTTATGCTAGAAAAATTCCCAAACGTAACTAAAAGTAGACGAAAAGAGCTTTATTTTCGGCTTTGTTTTGTACAAAAATTTTAATCTGGACCATAGTTATTAACTTGCAAAAAAAGTAATGAAAAATACAGCTAAATTCAAGGATTTTAACTCTTTTAAATACTGCGATTTTTAGTGTAATTTTCATCACTTTCTTTGAAAATTAATAACTTTAGCCCAGATTAATATTCTTTTACGTAACAAAGATGAAATTAAAGCTTTTTTTGTCTACTTTTAGTTACGTTTGGGTAATTTTTTCTAGCATAAAAACTTAAAGAGCTATGATGAGAAATAGAGGCACCTTTTTTACTAAAATAACGCACACTTGAGATCAATTGGTCGATATCTTGAGAATAAGAGCCCATTGAAAAAAATTAAAGATGCTACACTTCATTTTTAGGTGTCAGAAAACACCTCTCAATTCTTTTTTGCAATTATCGTTTTTCTAACCTCCGACACTCTCTTAGTCAGTGTTAAAAGCTTTGAAAAGAAAATACGTTGCAACTTGGAAATTTTCTGGTAATTGATGAAAATAAAATAATTTTTACGACCATTAAAAGACGTATACTGTTAATTTCAATAATAAGTTAAAACTTAGTAACGTGATTCTTGTCATACCACGCAGACGCACCTGGCACGCCAGTGACTCGTTCGTTCAGCTTCACCCCATTGCACTTCACTATCTGGAATGTGTCTTGGTTGCTGAGCTCGTATACCATCATCCTTCCTACTATTGCTGCTACTGTATTTTCCTTGGTTATTTAAAGTTATAGATGGTTTTGAACCTCTAGAATTCCCTGTATTGTGAGGAAATTTTTCAGCTAATCGTTGTTCCAATTCTTTTTGAATAGGCACTGGTATCCTGGGAAAAAGTGTTGAAAACCACTCCAGTTTTGTCAAAAACTGTTTTAGTATGTCACCCATTTTCATTGTTTGACCACCACCTGCTTTCACATCCAGTTCTTCTTCATCCTCTAAATAGTCATCATACCAAGAGAATAGATCTGGTGGTGGTTGTGTATACCTTTAATGTTAAAAGATAAATTAGAATTTAATTAATTATGCTTAATTTCTCTAAGCTCTTCACTTCTTACCTAATGTACATAAAACCTAAGGCTCGAATATACGGTGAATCAGGATGATTGATCAATCCATTCAACTGCTTTCTCGTCAATCGCAATGTGAAGAGTTTGTAAAGTAAGCAGTATGCAGTTGAAACAATGCCACCAGCACCAACACCTCGAACCTGCATAAACCGCTAAATTTACACCCCCCAAGAGTCAATGTATCTCATTCATATTGCAGTCAGCGCTAAATTTGTGTATATGCTTTTCTGCAATTGATCAAGACTACTTATCCTTGCTTATTTTCATTTTGTTATCCAAGATAACAATATGACATAAGAAAAAGAAGACTGAATCATTTTTATTCATATACTCACTCCTCCACACATGCCAGTTTGACCAGCTGTTTTTCGACTACCCTTTTCCCATGGTTCTAAATGTGAAACCTTGTAGTAAATTTCATCTATAACCTCGTGATAAGTCTTGAGTTCGTATAAGTTGACTTTGAAGTAGTGAGAAGATTGTATATTTGTCAAAATCAAAGGATTGAGGTTCATGGTACGTTCGTTTCCCCACAACGGTAGAGTATTGGACTTCTTTCCTTCTTTCTGAGCAGGTCTGCGATCCTCTTCGCAGCCACTGGAGTTGTCCCATGGCGAACCTAGGTAGGCCACGAAAAAGAAATGTGAACAAACATAAGACAGTGTGAGGAAGTTAATTAAGAAAGCTTTTAAATATTTCGATTAAAAAGTGCAGCCCATGAGTTTGAGGTTAAATGTGTCAATCTGTGACTGAGGCTGTAAAGAAAATGGTAATAAGTATTAAAGGACTAAATTGAGGTTTTTATTTTACCGTCGGCTGCGTCCATTGTAGGTGCGTGAAATAATGAGCCTTTTGTGCAGCACAAGAGTACAAGTGCACTGTCGATGCTGTCCGTTCTGTTGCTGCTGCTGCACCCGCGTCGAAGGGGCTGGCAGAGGACCAGAGTCACCGCAGCATTCGATGCCGAGTAAACGCATTTAATGTTTACTGCTGCGGATTCGCTTGCTCTTGCTTATCCACCTCTGTTTTCTTCTTCCACAAACTTAACTAACTTGCCAGTATTCTTATTTACTACTGCGACAACACGCGTACTCGCATACAAACTCACAATAGATTATAGAAGATAAAAAGTTTAAGCTGCAGCTGCAGGCAGGCAGGCAGGCAGGCAGGCAGGCAGGCAGGCAGGCTGCTGCCAGAGACTAGTAGAGACTGTAGAGAGATTGCCAATGCAATGTTACAAAGGTGAGGAAAATTTCAGCGTGGCGCTGTCTGGCGGCTGCCGCCCGTACTATACACATCATTTCAGACAGCGGGGTGGAGGGGGAAGCACGCGTGAAAAGCGGCGGAGGAGAATGTACGGCGGGATGCTTAATGAGGCTCCGTCTGGATACCTGGAAACACCGTGTAATTTACTTTAAGCTTGCGTCTTGGTGCATCCTTAATAGCTAAGATAATAAATTAAGGGACAAGGTCATTTGAAAGCAATTATAATTTACAATGCAGAAGACAGACAGATACTCGTACAGATTATCCGACGCCAGTGGCTATTATATATGCCCAATAAGGATATTACAATATATGCCCAATAAGGATATTATGATTAGCACTAATTTTTAGCAACATTTAAAAATGCTTGATTATGAAAATTGACCACCGATTGTTTCATTTTTAAAATTGATAAGTGTAACTATGAAAATTGACATCCTCTCGTTTTCTACCCCAATTTTAAAAAAATCATCAAAATCGGTGCAGTAGAAGTCGAGGTATATCATCCTGAAGCGAGCGAGCCGGTTTTAAAGCGCCGATTTAAAGTTTCGCAGCCTGTCCCCACCCCTCCGAATTTCGGCTCCGAGCGCGCACTACACAATGTTTATGCAAATTTTTGTGCGTGATGCACACGTGCAATGTAATAATAAAAACGTTTATAATCATTTTAAATATTTAAAGAAGTACAATTTATAGTTTTTAGATCATACAAATTATAAATTTCTGACATACTTGAGAAATTAGGCACTTGTTTTAGGTTTGTTCGTGATTATATTTTAGTAGTTTATAGTCTTAAGAAGTTGTGTAAAAAAATTAGAACTGTGATCCTAAATTAATTTTACCTGATTTTTAACGTGAAAAAGTCAAAGGTTCTAGAGATTTACCCATACGGTCTATACACACTTCTCCTCTTCTCGTTCAAGCGCGCACACACACTTCCCCCTCCGCGCTGTGATCAAATTATGTGTATAGTTCGGGCACTCAGCCGCTAGGTTCGCTAGCTCACGGCTGACAAGAATCGCCCCGAATCCGCCCATGCTCACTGGCAATCTCTCTACTAATCTCTGTTAATACTCAAACTCTAACTCTAAGACCGCACGATTTCTAATGTTTGCATACTCTGTGCCCATACCTTCAAAGCAGACATAGATTATGTAAACATTAGAAAGCGTACGTTCTTAGAGTTCGAGTATGAGAACTGAGCATCAAGCATTGAGTATTGAGTGCCAAGTGTCGACTATAAATTCCAGCCAGAGATTGGTAGAGAGATTGCCAGTGAGCATGGGCGGATTCGGGGCGATTCTTGTCAGTCGTGAGCTAGCGAACCTATCGGCATTAAGGGGCCAGATACACTCTAAAATTTTAAATTAATTGATAATACATTTTACGGTAAAACGAAGCACTTATCATATATTACCTGATTTTTTCGATAAATTTGAACATTTTATCAAAATACAACTGTACAAATTTTAATTAAAAAATTTGGAAAACCTCTGTATTTCTTCGACTACCGGAAGGTTTAGAGAGCCAATGTGATCGAATTGACGCTTTCAAGGTTTTATTATGTTCAAAATACGTGTAGCTAGGGTATGGGTGTGGGAATTTGTATTTAAAAATTATTGACCAAAGTTATAGTCTATTTAAGCGAAAATTCTTCGTTTTTTTAAAATTTTATTATGAAATATGGCTCTAATTGACTATAACTTTGATCAATAATTTTTATATACAAATTCCCACACCCATACCCTAATTACACATATTTTGCACAAAATTAAGATCGGACTGGCAGTTTTTGTATAATGCAATTGTTAAGTAACCTACCTGGAAAAAAAGATCTTTTTTTTAATTTTGTGCCAGGCTCAAAGTTATTATGAATATTTTTTTGCGCTCGCGCTTTTACACCTTCTTGGACCCTTAAACTATCATATATAATCGCTATTTCAACCATTTTTCAATTTTTAATAACTTTTCACCACACTGCGCGTAAAGTGCTGACTGTACGCCCTCTCAGCAGGCCGTACAGTACCGCATGGACTGCCTAGGGAATAAAGTGACTTGCGCATGCGCGATGCGCCTTTTTCCGCTCTCGACTGCGTCTCGAGCGGTAAAACAGCGCGTCGCGCGTACACAATCACTTTACTTCTAGGCAGAGCATGGGGTACTGTACGGCCTGCTGAGATGCGTACAGTCATTTCTTTACGGGGGTGTGGTGAAATAGTACATTATGCATCGAGGGAGTAAAGTGGGCAATGTACGCACTGTGTGACGTTGCCGACCGAGCGAAGCTCGGTCGGCATTTCACACAGTGCATGCTTGCCTACTATACTCCAGAGGTGCGTATCATACTTTTCACCACACCCCCGTAAAGAAATGACTGTACGCATCTCAGCAGGCCGTACAGTACCCCATGCTCTGCCTAGAAGTAAAGTGACTTGTGTACGCGCGACGCGCTGTTTTACCGCTCGAGACGCAGTCGAGAGCGGAAAAAGGCGCATCGCGCATGCGCAAGTCACTTTATTCCCTAGGCAGTCCATGCGGTACTGTACGGCCTGCTGAGAGGGCGTACAGTCAGCACTTTACGCGCAGTGTGGTGAAATAGTACATTATGCATCAAGGGAGTAAAGTGGGCAATGTACGCACTGTGTGACGTTGCCGACCGAGCGAAGCGAGGTCGGCATTTCACACAGTGCATGCTTGCCTACTGTACTCCAGAGGTGCGTATACTACTTTTCACCACACCCCCGTAAAGAAATGACTGTACGCATCTCAGCAGGCCGTACAGTACCCCATGCTCTGCCTAGAAGTAAAGTGACTTGTGTACGCGCGACGCGCTGTTTTACCGCTCGAGACGCAGTCGAGAGCGGAAAAAGGCGCATCGCGCATGCGCAAGTCACTTTATTCCCTAGGCAGTCCATGCGGTACTGTACGGCCTGCTGAGAGGGCGTACAGTCAGCACTTTACGCGCAGTGTGGTGAAAAGTAGTATACGCACCTCTGGAGTAAAGTAGGCAAGCATGCACTGTGTGAAATGCCGACCTCGCTTCGCTCGGTCGGCAACGTCACACAGTGCGTACATTGCCCACTTTACTCCCTTGATGCATAATGTACTATTTTGAGCGGTTTTAAAAAGTTTGGAAATTTTGGCTTTTAAACAAATAAGCCTGTGAAGCGGGATTTGCGAGTGGGAAAAAACCGGAAAGTATAGAAAAATAGTACTCGGAAAGATGCTTCTTTTAAAAAGAATCATCCAATTCGGTCCAGTAGATGTTGAGATATTAACTTCATAAAGGCGGGAAGGGTATGCGTCGTAACGGTTAATGATGCAACAATAAATTATATACCAATCGATAGGTTTATCCAAAATGTTTTCGTATCTGCTTTCAAAAATTACATTGCACGTGTGCATCACGCACAAAAATTTGCATAAACATTGCCCAGATAGCAGCCCGTGCCGAGCACGGCGTGCTGGCACGGCGTGACGAATTTGTGCCATCACTGTGCAGTCGCGGCGTGCTGTCCGATTCGGTGGCACGTCGTGACCGCCCTGTGCCGTCATCGTGCCGTCACGCAACATCACTTTTTTGAACTTTCAGATTCCAGCAGAATGACGGCACAGTGCAAGCCCGCCGTGTCGGGAAAATCGTGGCCGCAATGTGACGGATTATGGACAGCACGACGTGCCATCAATATAATTATATGAAAATATAATTTAATTGCATATTTAAGTTATTATTTCTATTACAAATAAAATTGATAATAATAGTAATGATTTGTTAATTTATTTATATGGGGCTCAATTGGTGTAATTGAATAAATAAATAAATATAAATAAATAAATAATAGTATAATTTTATGATTTTTATTTTTATTAATAATAAATATATTTGTTTATAATTGAATATTAAAATTGATTTACATTATAAATTTAAAGTCTTGAAATAATTACGAGCTTTGTGTTGTTTGAAGAAATGTATCGCATCCCGCCATTGCAGTAATCTCCCTGCTTTCATGAAGACTTGATCTTCAATTGCAGACGCGCGCAATAAGTGAAATTGTTTTTAATAATTTTAGCGGTATTATTGTAGTTATTAATTATTGTAGTTATCTGTGGTGTCATTTGGAATTCTGAATTATATAATTCGACGGTGGCAAGTTTGTGGTGGACGTTCGAGAGGAAGTGCAGCTCGTCTTGAGGATCATCCTGGCGCGCGCACGTGCAATTGCAGTTCACAGTAAATAATTACTATCATTAATTATTTACATGCTGTAATTTGGATTTCCCAAGAGAACCGTGGAATTTTCAGAGTGAAGAAATTGTCTTGAGGATCATTCTGGTTGAAATGTAAAGTTTTTTTATTTATAATTATTCTAATAATTATATTAGTTAATAAATTATAGGTTAGTTTTCATGTTTGAATAATACTAGAGTTTGTTTTACATTGTCTTCTGAAATCAAAAGTTGCTAAGTGTAATAAATCTTAAATAGACTTATTAGGTTTCTTTATTGATATTAGTATTTTGAAATTGTACAATTTTATTAGTAATTACATTGATTTTTTTATTTATAATTATTCTAATAATTATATTAGTTAATAAATTATAGGTTAGTTTTTATGTTTCAATAATACTAGAATTTGTTTTATATTGTCTTCTGAAATCAAAAGTTGCTAAGTGTAATAAATATTAAATAGACTTATTAGGTTTCATTATTGATATTAGTATTTTGAAATTGTAGAATTTTATTAGTAATTACATTGATTTTTTTATTTATAATTATTCTAATAATTATATTAGTTAATAAATAGGTTAGTTTTCATGTTTGAATAATACTAGAGTTTGTTTTACATTGTCTCCTGAAATAAAAAAGTTGCTTAAATTATTACTAGAAAAATTACATGAAATATTTCTGAAAAATTTCTGAAATATTCCCAAAATCAAATGGTTTTACTGAATTCTTTTGTGGAATATTTCAGGATTATTTTAGAAATGTTAAGGTGGTTCCCTTGTACAAAATATTACCACTTTTTTATGGAAATTATGTTATTGCAAAACCATGTATCTTCGATTGAAAATCGTAACATGTTCGTGCATTCTAATTTCTTTTATTTTTTATCCGATTTGAACTTTAAACCACTTATTTTGATCGTTAAACAATTTCAAATCAATTGACCGTTGGAAATTAAAAAATTGGCAAAATCAGCAAAGTTAGAGCCTTAATTGTTATGGGTAAATTGTTACTAATTAAATGTGAATAAATTCATGAATTCATAAATTCATTCACATTTACTTTAAACAATTGGCTCTAACTTTGCTGATTTTGTCGATTTTTTAATTTCCAACGGTTAATCGTTTTTAAATTGTTTAACGATTCAAATGAGTGGTTTAAAGTTCAAATCAGATGAAAAATAAAAGAAATTAGAATATTGCCCTAATATCGGTTTGCACTGCAGCTGTGGAACGTTGTATTGCGATGTTTCGACGATATTGCAGAGATACATTGATACGATATGCAACACTCCGGCATTGCAAAATATCGCCATCATATTGCCTTGCTCCAAAGCTGCCGAAAATCGTATCACAATGTTCCCGTGATATCGCAGTGATATATCGTGATATTTAACTTTGCGATATTGCAAAATATTGCTGTGATATGGCATTACGGCAACGTTGTATGTATGTATGTACGTCTGTCTGTATGTATGTATTTATGTGTGAAGTTTTAATGTATTTACATAGAATCAATTTTGTTACGAAGCGAATCTTCGTTATTGTTATTAAGCATCCTACTGGCACCACATTTATTTTTCAGATGTATTCACGACCGGCTAAAAATCGTGGCGGAGTGTCACCCGATGTTGCTGCTAAAAACATTTTCGACCAAATGCAAAAGATGCGATCTGGAGCTTCGACGAATCTTGCGTCTTCCCACCGCTTTCAGCAAGCAGAATCTTGTGGCATGTCGATTTTATCACAAGTGGGTGGACCTCCGATAAGAGCATCGTCCCAATCGCTATCAAGTCTAGCGCATACATCAACAAGAAGCGACTATACTCCAAGTCCAGTGCATAAATCACATTTTGCACAGGAAGGGCTGCCATCTGAGCCTTTTCGCCCGCGCATACTCCAACGAGTGCGCGATATGCAATCACCTATCACTCAACAAAAACCACACACACTTGACAACAAGTCTTCTTCACAACAACAATCACGAACACCAGATCAATCAAAACAATCATCCTACACTCACCAACAACCACCCACACTTCACAAGCCATCTACACAAAAGCAATCACGCGCACCAAATCAATCGAAACAAAAGCCATCATCCACTCAACAGAAACCACCCACACATGGCAAGTCATTTACACAACAGCAATCACGAACACCAGATCAATCAAAACAATCATTCTACACTCAACAACAACCACCCACACTTCACAAGTCATCTACACAAAAGCAATCACGCACACCAAATCAATCGAAACAAAAGCAATCATTCACTCAACAGAAACCACCCACACATGACAAGTCATTTACACAACAGCAATCACGCACACCGGATCAATCGCACTATAAACATCCGCGCGATAAACAATCATCCCACACTCAAGAACAACCATCTACACGTTACAAGTCACCTACACAAAGTCAATCATCCACTCAACAGCAATCACCCATACTCGGCAATTCACGCACACAAAAGGTGAATATGCAGCATTCGCTCGCGCTCAACGGATCGCAGGTAGGATTTCGTCAAGAGGAACCAGCTGGTTTAATGTCTGCTTTTGGGGACGCAGGTTATTCAAATAAATAAAAATGGTATTTTATTCTTCAAGGGAGTGTCAAACCATTCAAATTTCCCGCCGACAGTCCTAACCTCAAATTCTTTAACAATTGATTACAATTAATAAATAAACTAAATTATGAAAAATCAAGGCATCATTACCCTCCATAATACAATTATCTACCACTGTGCGAAGTTTTAAACAAAAACTTCAAAACCTCTACGAATGCCATTGGAACGAAATTTATATTAGTCTAGACTCGAACCTTCAAATTTCGTTCCAAAGCCATTCGTAGAGGTTTCGAAGTTTTTATTTCAAACTTCGCACAGTGGTAGATAATTGTATTACGGAGGGCAAGGACCTCTTAGTTTTTAATTTTTAATTTTAATTTAATTTATTTTAATTTTTAATTACGTAATTAAATTTAAAAAAATGTAAGGAAGCGTTGGAGGGGCAGAGAATGTTGGTTGTGCCTCACAGAGATGGGCGAGGACGGGGCCCTCTCTCACATAAAAACAAAATTCTTTTATTTTTGTTTGAAAAAATAGCAATATTGAGGTAATTTTTACATTACAAGAGAATAATTCTAATAACATTATAATTATTATGATTATTACCCAGACAGCAAAAAATGAATTTTTTCTAAGGATTTTTTTCGAACACTTTAAGAATAATTATGAATGTAAGTTAGAAAAGGATTCTTAAACAGTTTGAAAAGAGTTCATAAAGAATTCTAACATCTGCGACATTCATGAAATTTATTTTTCCGTCTGGGAATTCTTTAGTGTTATTATTACTTCTATTAAAATAAAAATAATAATTGTTTTCAGATGCCGTTGAGAGACGTCAGAAAATAACTCTAGAACCGATCCAGCACGTACTGAGAGACGACGTCAAGGAACAAAGACTGCCGATTCAGCGACTGACCCAAGACTGAGGTAGACAAGCTGAGGCTGGGAGCGACAAAAATGACATCGTTTTCAGACTTGCAAGCTGAGCTGCAAGGAGGGCCTAGCAAAGGTAATTTATTCATCATTCTATTATAACTTTCCAACCCATAATGCAATAAAAAATTTTATTTTTTTCGTTTTTTTCAACAGAGTTCATAACACTTCGAGCGCAGAAACGGTGTGCGCCTGCCTGGATGTGATAGCGATCTGCTGAATGGTTCCCAAGGTCATGCTGTTGTCGTACGAGCGCATGGACATGCCTGCAAAACTCTCGATGACGCAGGGGCAACGAGAATTGAGTAGGAGGCTTCTTGCGAGTTGCTGCTCAGGCGATCCCTGTTAAAAAATTGAAGCTGGATTTCAAGCTTGAAATTCAACGATGAGCTTGAATCTGGTTTGATCGAACTTAAAATCCAGCTCGATTTCAAGCTCGAAATCAAACTCGAAAGATCCACCCTGATCGACCTACATTTCAAGTTTGATCAAGCTGGATTCAAACTCATCGTTGAATTTCAAGTTCGATCGAGCCGGATTCAAACTCATCGCTGGATTTGAAGCTTGAGATTTAGCTTGATATTTTCAATAGGGGAACCTGCACAAGGACCAGCTGGTTCAGCCACTGGTCCGTTTGAGTGACCGTAGCCTCCTGGAGCTGCAGGCTCCCGAAATATACCATTATTTACGTAAATATTTTCAGAGACTATATATATATATATATATATTCCACGTCGACCAGGGAAGAAATTTTTTACATTTCGTTCAAAATGTTTTTACTAGTTCAGAATAGTTAAAAAATGTATGCAAAAAAAATTTAGATCACAATACCCTAACTATGCAGAACTGTGGCCCTATTAAAAATAAAGTTTTTTTCAATTCTTAGAAACATAGAAAACTTTAATGATTTTTAGCTCCAGATAGGTGCAATTTAGGTATTTACACATATACATTTTTATTATTTTTCTGTATATTTTTCTGTAAATTTTCTATAGAATATGCTAACACTTTTTTTAGGCCCTAATTACCACGTTTCTGATTGATTTATAAAAGATATACCGTTATATAGTAATAAGAGCTTCAAAATGAGACCAGGTAGACCATGGACCGAGCTTTTTACTACAAAATTTTGAGATTAAAATAAACTGCCGAAATTTTTTAAATAGCATATAACGGTATATCTTTTATAAACCAATCAGAAACGTGATAATTGGGGTCTGAAAAAAATGTCAGCATATTGTACAGAAAATTTACAGAAAAAAATGCATATATATATGCATATATCTATCTATATAAATATATATATATATATATATATATATATATATATATATATATATATATATATATGTAAATACCCAAATTGCACCTATCTCGAATTGAATTTTCTACTTTTTTAAAAATTTAAATAAACTTTATTTTTAGGGTCACGGTTCTGCAAGATTTGGGTCTTATGAGCTAAAATTTTATTTACATGCTTTTTTCACTATTCTAAACTAGTAAAAACATTTTCAGCGAAATGTAAAAAATTTCTTCACGGGTTTACGTGAAATATATATTATTATGAAATATTGAAATTCGTTCAGAATGAACTTTTACTACAGTTTTTTTTTATTAGTCTTGACGTTTATTTCGTCTTTACAATACATCAGGAAAGTATAATACATTTTTAGGCCAATTTTTTATTTGAAAATTTTTATATATCAAATTTTGAAATTTTAAATATTACCTGAGATCTTACCAGAGATCTCGTGTGAGATTTTGAGTAAAAATTCATGAGGTTTTCGTATGATATTTCACCTGAGATTTTTTGGTAGGGATATATATATATATATATATATATATAATCATGCGAAATATCATGCGAAAACCTCATGAAATTTTACTCAAAATCTCACACGAGATCTCTGGTAGGATCTCAGGTGAGATTTAAAATTTCAAAATTTTAAATATAAAAATTTTCAAATAAAAATTGGCCAAAAATGTATTATACTTTCCTGATGTATTGTAAAGACGAAAGAAACTTCAAGAATAATAAAAAGAAACTGTAGTAAAAGTTCATTCTGAACGAATTTCAATATTTCATTAAGTGTACATATAATAACATGAGATTTTCGTATGAGATCTCAGGTGAGAATCTTACTTGAGATTATTCAGTAGGGGTATGTGAATAATCATAATTAAAGTATAAAATTATAATTAAATTTAAATATTTACGTAAATAAATGGTATATATGTGTTATTATTGTATGTATATATCTGCTGCGGATTCCCGGAAAAACAACTCAAGTCCATTTTTTTGAAAATTGAGTTTTAAGCGATTTTAATATCTTTATATAGTATATTTTCAGATAAAAGTGCACAAAATCAAGAAAGTGTAAAAATAAGTAGCCTTATCTACTATTTATGATTTTTTTTACATTAGTTCAAATGGAAAATAAAAATTTTAAGTATTAGTATCTTCAAAACAGAAAAGTGGACTTATGTTGTTATTCTGCAAAACCATATATATATTATGTATTAACTTATTAATTTATTGTACAATTATATTAAATATTTAAAGTGTATAAATAAAAAATTACAAATATAAAATATAGTATTTTTATTATGATAAAATTATACATTTAATATAAATAATATATATATATATATATATATATATATATATATCGCCGTGCTGGCATATTGTCGGCAAATTGCACGGCACAGTGCTGACACGTTGCCGGCACGCGGGCCGCAGCACCAATCGCGCATGCAAATTGCGTCGGCAAAATGACGGCACTATGACGGCCCGCGTGCAGGACCGCGTTCCTGCACCGTGCCGTCTCAGAAGCGGGGCAGGAATCCGTCACAATGCCGGACCGTGGGCGGCCCGCGGGCCGTCAGCGTGCCGACACAGTGCCGACTCAATGCTATCTGGGAGGGGATACGTAGACATTCATGCCTAGGAAAGTTCATGATTAATAATTTATTAACTTTCATAAAAATGCATAAATGATTACGACCATGCGTGGACTGCAGTAAGCAAGTGCAGTGTCGGCTCGGGATGCGTCTACATAAGCCAGCTAGAGGCATGAGAGAGAGGCATGCTGACATGAGGACTGAGGAGATAGATGAGGCTGCGATTTGTCAAATATAACAGCCCAGATAGCATTGAGTCGGCACTGTGTCGGCACGCTGACGGCCCGCGGGCCGCCCGCGGTCCGGCATTGTGACGGATTCCTGCCCCGCTTCTGAGACGGCACGGTGCAGGAACGCGGTCCTGGCACGCGGGCCGTCATAGTGCCGTCATTTTGCCGACGCAATTTGCATGCGCGATTGGTACTGCGGCCCGCGTGCCGGCAACGTGTCAGCACTGTGCGGTGCAATTTGCCGACAATATGCCAGCACGGCGATATATATATATATATATATATATTATTTATATTAAATGTATAATTTTATCATAATAAAAATACTGTATTTTATATTTGTAATTTTTTATTTATATACTTTAAATATTTAATTTTTGTACAATAAATTAATAAGTTAATACATAATATATATATGGTTTTGCAGAATAACAACATAAGTCCACTTTTCTGTTTTGAAGATACTAATACTTAAAATTTTTATTTTCCATTTGAACTAATGTAAAAAAAATCATAAATAGTAGATAAGGCTACTTATTTTTACACTTTCTTGATTTTGTGCACTTTTATCTGAAAATATACTATATAAAGATATTAAAATCGCTTAAAACTCAATTTTAAAAAAAATGGACTTGAGTTGTTTTTCCGGGAATCCGCAGCAGATATATACATACAATAATAACATATATATACCATTTATTTACGTAAATATTTAAATTTAATTATAATTTTATACTTTAATTATGATTATTCACATACTCCTACTGAATAATCTCAAGTAAGATTCTCACCTGAGATCTCATACCAAAATCTCATGTTATTATATGTACACTTAATGAAATATTGAAATTCGTTCAGAATGAACTTTTACTACAGTTTTTTTTATTAGTCTTGAAGTTTCTTTCGTCTTTACAATACATCAGGAAAGTATAATACATTTTTGGTCAATTTTTATTTGAAAATTTTTATATATCAAATTTTGAAATTTTAAATCTCACCTGAGATCTTACCAGAGATCTCGTGTGAAATTTTGAGTAAACATTCATGATATTTCGCATGATTATATATATATATATATATATATATATATATATATATATATATATATATATATATATATATATATATATATATATATATATATATATATATATATATATATATATATATATATATATATATATATATATATATATATATATATATATATATTTATATATCCCTACCAAAAAATCTCAGGTGAAATATCATGCGAAAACCTCATGAATTTTTACTCAAAATCTTACACGAGATCTCTGGTAAGATCTCAGGTGAGATTTAAAATTTAAAAATTTGATATATAAAAATTTTCAAATAAAAAATTGGCCTAAAAATGTATTATACTTTCCTGATGTATTGTAAAGGCGAAAGAAACGTCAAGACTAATAGAGAAACTGTAGTAAAAGTTCATTCTGAACGAATTTCAATATTTCATAATAATATATATTTCACGTAAACCCGTGAAGAAATTTTTTACAAATCGCTGAAAATGTTTTTACTAGTTCAGAATAGTGAAAAAAGCATGTAAATAAAATTTTAGCTCATAAGACCCAAATCTTGCAGAACCGTGACCCTAAAAATAAAGTTTATTTAAATTTTTAGAAAAGTAGAAAAATCAATTCGAGATAGGTGCAATTTGGGTATTTACATATATATATGCATTTTTTTCTGTAAATTTTCTGTACAATATGCTGACATTTTTTTCAGACCCCAATTGTCACGTTTCTGATTGGTTTATAAAAGATATATACTGTTATATGCTATTTAAAAAATTTCGGCAGTTTATTTTAATCTCAAAATTTTGTAGTAATAAGAGCTTCAAAATGAGAGCAGGTAGATCATGGACCGAGCTTTATAACTGACGTTACAGCATTTTGAAAGAAATCTACATACAATTTATATATCTATATGTATGTAGGGTATATCATTTATAAAATAAATCTTCATATATAGATATACAAATTGTATGTAGATTTCCTTCAAAATTCTGTTACTTCGGTTAATAAGCTCGGTCCATGGTCTACCTGGTCTCATTTTGAAGCTCTTATTACTATATAACGGTATATCTTTTATAAATCAATCAGAAACGTGGTAATTAGGGCCTAAAAAAAGTGCTAGCATATTCTATAGAAAATTTACAGAAAAATATACAGAAAAATAATAAAAATGTATATGTGTAAATACCTAAATTGCACCTATCTGGAGCTAAAAATTATTAAAGTTTTCTCTGTTTCTAAGAATTGAAAAAAACTTTATTTTTAATAGGGCCACAGTTCTGCATAGTTAGGGTATTGTAATCTAAATTTTTTTTGCATACATTTTTTAACTATTCTGAACTAGTAAAAACATTTTAAAACGAAATGTAAAAAATTTCTTCCATGGTCGACGTGGAATATATATATATATATATATATATATATATATATATATATATATATATATATATATATATATATATATGAAGAAATTTTATATATATATAGTCCCTGAAAATATTTACGTAAATAATGGTGCAGGCCGTGTGCAGGTTCCCCTATTGAAAATATCAAGCTAAATCTCAAGCTTCAAATTCAGCGATGAGTTTGAATCCGACTCGATCGAACGTGAAATTCAGCGATGAGGTTGAATCCAGCTTGATCAAACTTGAAATGTAGGTCGATCAGGGTGGATTTTTTGAGTTTGATTTCGAGCTTGAAATCGAGCTGGATTTTAAGTTCGATCAAACCAGATTCAACCTCATCGCTGAATTTCAAGCTTGAAATCCAGCTTCAATTTTTTAACAGGGATTGTCTGAGCTGCAACTCGCAAGAAGCCTCCTACTCAACATCATTCTCGTTGCCCCTGCGTCATCGAGAGTTTTGCAGGCATGTCCACGCGCTCGTACGACAACAGCATGACCTTGGGAACCATTCAGCAGATCGCTATCACTTCCAGGCAGGTGCACACCGTTTCTGCGCTCGAAGTGTTATGAACTCTTTTGAAAACAAACAAAAAAATAAGATTTTTATTGCATTATGGGTTGGAAAGTTATAATAGAATGATGAATAAATTACCTTTGCTAGGCCCTCCTTGAAGCTCAGCTTGCAAGTCTGAAAACGATGTCATTTTTGTCGCTCCCAGCCTCAGCTTGTCTACCTCAGTCTTGGGTCAGTCGCTGAATCGGCAGTCTTTATTCCTTGACGTCGTCTCTCAGTACGTGCTGGATCGGTTCTAGAGTTATTTTCTAACGTCTCTCAACGGCATCTGAAAACAATTATTATTTTTATTTTAATAGAAGTAATAATAACACTAAAGAATTCCCAGACGGCAAAACAAATTTCATGAATGTCGCATTCAAAAACTCTTCTTCTTTTTGGACTGGATGGCAGGGGTTCTTGATGTTCTTCTTCTTCTTCTTCTTCTTCATCAGGAGCTCGTCTTCTCCTCGGAGATGGTGGCAGCTGCTCCTCATCTCTTTCTTCGGGCAGTAGCACGTCTCTGCGTATCTCTTCGAGACGCCGTAGACATTGCTTAAGGCTTTTCAGGGCCCTGGTCAAAAATGGAAACATTCATAATTAATATAATAAGTCTAGTGTGACAAGTAAAATAAAATATATAAAACAATATACCTTCACAAGCTGACACAAAACGGGTATCACGTAGTCTTGTGACATTTTTTTTCTTATCTCCAAGCCAAGTAACATTGCACAGAAGCTCTGTGTTGACTGCAAAGTCAGAGTCATCGGTATTTCTACCACCAAGATAAATCAAGTAGTTGACCTAAACATAAAGGATATATTTAAGAAATGAAAAATTTAATAATTATAAAACTAAGTCTTGCGTTCAGAGGTTTGACGGTTCATGGGTTGTAGGTTTCATATGTTTGAAGATTCATGGATTTTAGAGTTTGAGTGTTCATTTAACCTCCGAAGCACTCACCAGACACCTAGAAACAACGCAGCATTAGTAAGGGGAGATTACAGTGATAAACTAAACACTAATCTCACCTGATAATATTGGCAGTGGACGAATGCAGTAGGAAGCTGTATGTAAACATAACCTCTTCGAGGTTAACCGTGCCACTGCTGCTGCCGCAAGTACGCCGTCCTGGGCCTTGCAGCTCTCGTCTTCGTGCCCCTTCGTGGGGACCGTAGCCCAGATACCCCTCCTGCTGCATCCATCGTCGCACTTCCTCGTCCTGGCCACTCGTCCTTCCTCGTCAAAACTAACCTATTTATTAACATAATATAATTATTAGAATAATTATAAATAAAAAAATTTTACATCTCAGCCAGGGTGATCCTCAAGACAATCTCTTCACTCTGAAATGTCCAGATAGTTGCCACAGTTCTCTTGGAAAATCCAAATTGCAGCATGTAAATAATTAATGATAGTAATTATTTACTATGAACTGCAATTGCACGTGCGCGCGCCAGGATGATCCACAAGACGAGCTGCACTTCCTCTCGAACATCCACCACAAACTTGCCACAGTCGAATTATATAATTCAGAATTCCAAATTACACCACAGATAACTACAATAATTAATAACTACAATAATACCGCTATAATTATTAAGAACAATTTCACTTATTGCACGCGTCTGCAATTGAAGATCAAGTCTTCATGAAAGCAGGGAGATTACTGCAATGGCGGGATGCGATATATTACTTCAAACAACAGAAATTATTTCAAGACTTTAAATTTATAATGTAAATCAATTTTAATATTCAATTATAAACAAATATATTTATTATTAATAAAAATATAAATCATAAAATTATACTATTATTTATTTATATTTATTTATTTATTCAATTACACCAATTGAACCCCATATAAATAAATTAACAAATCATTACTATTATTATCAATTTTATTTGTAATAGAAATAATAACTTAAATATGCAATTAAATTATATTTTTATATAATTATATTGATGGCACGTCGTGCTGTCCATAATCCGTCACATTGCGGCCACGATTTTCCCGACACGGCGGGCTTGCACTGTGCCGTCATTCTGCTGGAATCTGAAAGTTCAAAAAAGTGATGTTGCGTGACGGCACGATGACGGCACAGGGCGGTCACGACGTGCCACCGAATCGGACAGCACGCCGCGACTGCACAGTGATGGCACAAATTCGTCACGCCGTGCCAGCACGCCGTGCTCGGCACGGGCTGCTATCTGGGAGAATTAACCAATCGCATCTGTGATTCAACATAAGCAGTTACCCCCACACTACCGCCCATAGAGTTATCTCCCTCTATTTTTTTATCCAATTCGAGTAATCGAACTAATGGCTGAATAAATTGCCCGTTCGATATGTCTGTAATATTACTGCGTGTTATTACTCCCGGCACTCCCGGCACTCCCGGCCTCATGTCATGCCATGATGTCAGTGGTGGGATTATCTAAGCTTACGGAGCTATATAAAGAAGGCTTTGAAGTGAGCAACATTCACCCGATTGGTTGATTCTGCTCGGTTTTGATGGAATCAGCCACTTGAGAGAACGCTGCTCAGTTCAGAGCGCTATCTATATAGTGCTGTAAGCTTAGAGAATCCCAGCCCAGCATGAGGTCGCATACTTATGTAGACGCACCTTCACGGCTTACGGCTGTCGGCTGTCGGCACTGTCGCATCACGCAACATGCAATAAATTCGTATGTATACCTACATAAACTGCAGTACCTATACCCGCATATATATCATATATGACAATAGGACTATAAAACCAGCTGAACGGGCTGAACCGCCGTACGATATGGAGCGGTACATTTTGAATTGTGCTCTCGCTCTCGGCTAGTTTTTAACTGCTCATTCCCGAATGATAATTCTTCTATAATCTATATACCTATAGTATATTAAACGAAGCATTGAAATACATTAAAGTGCAAATCTACAACGCAACCGAGGTAGCGCTGGGCTTGAGCAAAGAAATTCAGCGGCTAAAGCAGCTCTCTCACAAGAGAAATGGCAGAAGCGAGGAATGAAACTTTTCATCCGCAGAGTATTAAATTACCAGCTGCTGTTGAAATTTTTGCCAATCTCAAGAATGCTCAAAAATTCGCAATCGACATTGGTAAGTTTCTTTATATTCTTTTTTTCTATTCTCACTTTTATCTACTTCATTCTCGGCTTTTCTTACTATATCACATGATTGTTTGATAATAACCTACAAGTCATTTCTACTACCTACTAAGTACTATCTGATAATGTTTTTTTCTATAATAATATAATTATATTGCTAGATATTGTTGAACAAATATTGATATGCTTCTACTTTTATTAGTTTTAGTATTATTTTATTATTATTTTCTTGTGCTTCTCCATTGTATAGGTGACTAATAATATTTTCAGACAATTTTAATCATTATTTTTACTTAGGTTTATCTTTGACCAAAATCGCATATTATTCCACCGTAAGGTATCGTAAGGCATTGTATGAAGATGCAGAAGAAGCAGCATCAACAGAAAATTGTAGTGAACATGCTTATCAAGTCTTTGAGAGCAATAGACTTCATTTTGTTAAATTTGAAACACGCCATATAGAAAGTTGCTTGGATTTTGTAAAGGCAAATTTAGTTAATGTTGAAAGATTTCAAGGAACAAGTATTCAAGTTACAGGGGGTGGAGCCTATAAATACACGCAGCTACTTCAAGAAAAGTTAGGCACTCAGTAAGTTTATAGTTTATTCCTGTATGCCTATAATTTTTTATTAAAAGTAATTTATAATGCATTATACAATAAGAAAGTTCCTTTGTAGAGTTGATAAAAAAGATGAAATTTGCTGTCTGATTAAAGGCTGTAACTTTTTATTGAAAAACATATCTGGTGAAGCCTTTGAATTTGAAAGACATGCAAATCCTGAATATAAATTTCAAAAAGCTGGGCCTAACATATTTCCATATTTGTTGGTCAACATTGGAAGTGGAGTTAGCATTCTTAAAGTGGGTTTTTTTGTATTCTATGATATTAAATGAACGAGCTTTTTGTTAAAATTGTTATGTCTTGATCATTAGGTTGAGTCCGAGCAAGAGTTTGAAAGAGTTGGAGGTACAGCTACAGGAGGTGGCACGTTTTGGGGCTTAGGTTCTTTATTGACGCATGCACAGGTTGTTACTAATAAGCTTTATGTGATTTAAAAATGTTTATATGAATCCTCGTATGAATCTTTGTCAAACAAGCTATATACTTTCAGGGTTTTGATGAATTACTGCAACTTGCTGAAATTGGAGATCATCGTAATGTAGATATGCTAGTTAGAGATATATATGGTGGTGACTACCCCTCACAAGGCCTAGCAGGTGATGTCATTGCTTCATCTTTTGGCAAAGCTGTAAACTGCAATCAATTCCATTCTGGTAAGATTATATACATCACTAATATTTATTCCCCTAATTTAAAACATATTAGTGGTTTATTTAAAAACTTTATTTTAGGTATAGGAAACTTTTCGGAAGCAGATATAGCAAGAAGTTTACTCTTTCTGATTAGTAATGATATAGGACAAATAGCTAGCCTATATGCTTCTATGCATAATATGAACAAAGTTTACTTCGGTGGATACTTTTTACGTAATCATCCATTATCTATGCACAGCATTTCCTATGCAATCAAATATTGGACTCATGTTAGTATTAAAAAGTCACTTTTGTCCTTAGCTTTTAATGTTTATAATAGCACTATTACTGAACTTCTGTTAATAAGTATTTGGGTTACGGTTACAGGGTCGAGTGAAACCACTTTTTCTCCGGCATGAAGGATACTTAGGTGCCATTGGTGCATTTTTATATGGAGCTCAACCTGAATCAGACAAATGTAGTTGGTTAGAAAATTATGCTGGGTCATCTGGTTTTAAAGCAGACAGTCAATCTGCTCAACTTGGTATTCAAGTAGATCAGCTAGAAATCGATCAAGCTGAAAATGCCGTTGCCTTTTGTCCCTTACTAATTGATCCAGCTAATTACAATCCTGATACAACAGATCTTGCTCAAGACAAGGAAGCAAGGTAATTAGACATGCAAATCAATCATATTAATTTGAAAAATTAATTTAACAATAAACTTATTTAATTTTTTACATTTACTACTATGTAGAGACTACTGGCTTACGTGTTTTGAGGAGTCAGTTGATAAATTTATCATGAGAGCAATTGATAGTCAACCACAAAGTCCAACTGCAAAAGACAGAGCAAGAAAACTAAAAGAAAAATATATTAATCGATTGCATTACCTTCATGAACAACCATTGTAAGTAATTTCTATTTTTGATCTTTTAATCGTTGTAATTAAAAATTGATAAAAACTGAGACCCATTAACCCTTTAACGTGAATAACGTCCGAAACCGTATTGTTGTGACCTGCGTTGGTGTTAGTGAATCATGGTTTCTACTTTATTTTATTAAACGCTGAATTAAAATATTAATATCTTTACTTTTTATTTATACTCAGTAACGTATGATCAATTATTTAAGTGCTTTTTCATCTTAGAAAGTAGAAAATTAGGCGGACAATCGAACAAACTACTACTAATAATGCACTACTACTAATGCACGATTCATGTTAATGAGTTAAGAGGGACATTGTGATCAAAAGATTTTAAACTCGTAATCTAAGTTAAGATTGTATATTTATCAATGCTATCCTTTCTTTTTATCAAATGTTGCTATATGAATTTTTATAGTGCTTATGGTACATTAACTGTCAGAACGCTTTTGGATACTATCGAACACTGTATGAAGGAATTTGATTTCCCAGATCCCTATTTACATGTAAATATATAATTTATTTAGAGATATAAAATATAGTTGGATATTTATATAAACTTGATAAAAAACTTTTCTTTCCATTTTAGCAAAAAAAATTAGAAAACGAACAGGCATTCAAATATTTTAAGAACAGATTAGATGAGATTGATGCCTTAGAAGGATCAGCAAAACTAGAAGAACTTATCAGAGGAGTACTAACGGGTAATATTTTTGACTGGGGAGCACAGGAAGTAGCAACTCTGATGGAAACCACGAATTTTTCATTTAAAGATGCCCAAACAAAGATTCCAGGTATTTTATTTAGAGTATTTAAAGAGCCATATTGCACTAAAATTCTTACAAGGCAAAGGAGAAGCTATTTTTTTAGAAACAAAAAGGGTGATACTAAAAGTAAGACAGCTATGATAATTAATTCCTAACTAATAGTAATTTATCACAATTGGGGAAAATATTTATATTTATTTATTTTATTATTATTATAATATGCTCTTGTTTATTTTCCCATCCTGGTTTCTTTCACACATGAAAGCCCAGGTTGTCAGCCATTCAAGTTGTAGTCAGGGTCATAATTATTAAACTTTGAAAATCAATCTTTTGTCATTCAGAACGACCTTGGTTGCAAGATTGTTTGGACGATTGGATACAGAGATTGCAGGAAGAACAACCGCACAGATGTGCCGCGGTGTTTGTTGATAACAGCGGTGTTGACATAATTCTTGGTATATTGCCCTTCGTCAGAGACTTATTACAAAGGGGAACTAAAGTTATTTTGTGCGCTAACTCAATGCCGGCACTTAATGATGTCACGCATCCCGAGCTAATAGTCATTCTGCGGGATGCAGCTAAGATTTGCGACGTCATCAAATATGCTCTTAAAGAAAAACGATTAATGGCGATGGAAACGGCACAAGCTGGTCCGTGCTTAGACTTGAGGTATTCAACATTTTTCTTATGTAGCTTCAGAGCAGTTATCCACGAGTGCACTACACTTTCTAATATTTGCGTTTATTATTTCATATTTTATTTCTTTCTTACCTTATATTTTTTAGTCGACTGAACTTGGATCTCTGTCTTGCCATGATAAAACACAATGTGGATCTCATTGTAATTGAAGGAATGGGTCGAACTTTGCATACGAATCTTTATGCCAGAATGAAATGTGAATGCCTAAAGTTTGCTGTCGTGAAAAATCGCTGGCTTGCTAAACGGTTGGGAGGAGATATGTACGCTGTGATATGTAAATACGAGAGAGAGGTGGATAAAGCAGATTTTCAAAATCGTTCTTTTTCTACGGAACAATGCGCCTGTAAAAACACAAGCAAAAATAGTCATCAAAAAACAATCAATGCTGCTGATTCCGATGTTGCTGCTAATATTACTGCCATTGCAACTACTGATACTACTGTTGCAACTACAAGTACTATGGGAAATGGTTTTTCTAACTTAGATGCGAGCAAAGATATCAGCACAAAAAGTAATAATGAAAATTAATTGCCATTTCTATTATGTCTCACCACATCTAAGCTATATTATTATGAATGTACTACCAAATTTAAACATTTTTTACTACAATTTTCGTACATATGATATTCTATTATTACATAGCAATATAGCACACAAGACTTTTCATACTTGCTTACTAATTTCACATATATAATTATTTTAAAATCAAAAGGTTTTTTAAATATTTTATTCAGTAATTAACCCTGGTAGAAAATTATCTAGTTTTATCAAGGCCGTCGATTATTCCCATGGCAAACTAGATAGATCTACATAGTTCTAGATTAAATTTCCACCAGGGAACTTGAACTTCCTATCTTTCAATAAATTAAAATCATGTTTGGTACATTACATTAATTACATTAATCGATTGTTTGTGTTTAAATTTTTTAATACATCTGATTACTATTATCAGATAGTATGTTTCGTTATTGTTGTTGTTATTATAGTTGTTATAGTGGAGCATTAAACAATACTTTGAGACAATAAAGATACATTTACATTTTGAAATTACATAAGGTAAATCTTGTCAATAAAAAAATTTAAGTACTGTGACAGTAAGAAAATTTAGGGTATATTTACTGTGATATGATATTTCAATCACCATAATTATTGTTATATAACTTGTAAAGTAGCAGAAAGAGACACTATGTATAAGTTAATTATCTTCATGTCTTAAATGCTAGATCAGTAAATCGTCAAGCATTGTATTTCTTTTTATAACTGAGAATAATTACAAAAGGTTCTGGATGGTATTATTTACAAATTTCACTAATCCAATTAAATGAATGGATTTTAAATTAATAATGTCTACGTGATTGTAAATTTTCTGTACAGAAGTCATTTTAATGATGTTTGATATGTTTAAGAATCTAAACAAATTAAAATGAAAGATTGTTTTTTATTAAAACAAAAACAAAATAATTTTTTTGTATATTATAGTATATTAGTATATTATATATTGTACAAAGGTAACTTTTTGTAAAAGGTATTTTTGCATCGTTATGACTTTTAAATACTTAACTTATGACTTGTAAATGAACATAAAGATCATGTGTAAATAAAAAATGATATATTTTAATGATTGACTTGTAAGTTTTTTACTGATTAAAAAGATGATTTGGTGAAAACCTTAATAACTTTAGGAGCACTGTTTGTAGACAAAAAGGATTTTTTTAAGTTTATATATTTTTTTAAATTTTAAGTAAAATTAATTCATCATTCTTTTCCCCAACAATAGTATTATAATGTTTTCTTTTCATGTGTTTATTATAATTAGACCAATTAGTAAATGAGTGATCACAAACTTTGCATTTATAAGGTTTTATTCCGGTATGTTGTCGTCTATGAATCTGTAAAGATAAATAATATTATATAAGCATTTTAATTGTACTTTAACTCAAAATATTTTGATAAAAATTGAACAAAACGAATGCCTTACTATTAAAGTACTATTCAAACGAAAACGCTTTTGACAATATTCACATTCAAAAGGCAATTCTCCTGTATGAAGCCGTCTGTGCTCATTTAGCTGAGTAGTATAGCGATACTGTTTTCCACAATACTCACATTTCCACTGTTTTTTAACTGAATGGAATGCTAAATGTCTTTCTAAAATTTTCATGTATTAATAAATAAATAAACAATTTAATTAATTTTACATAATCCACTTACTTAATAATCTTTCAGTACGAATAAGTTTGTTACACAAATGGCATTTAATATTTTTACTGTAATTGTGAATTGTAATGTGATAAAGTAATGAGCTTTTGTTGGCAAATGATTTGCCGCAAAGGTCACATGTAAAATCTTTTTGACCAGTATGAATCCTTTCGTGTGTTGTCAAAATAAATTTTGATTTAAAACTAAAACAACAATATATATTTTTTACTTTTATCCAATTCAAAAGCATAGAGAAAATGTTTGTATTAAGTATTATTTTACAATTTTATAAATTTTTAAATTTGAAAATAACATACAAAAATAAAAAATAACATTAAATTCTAAATACATATTGCAGTGGTTCTACTATATGGAATGTTTCCACTTTATTACAAAGTATTACAATAAGAATCCATACATGAAATGTGAAGCATAAGTTCATTTTAAGTGTACTCTATGTTTCAGATTACAATTTTGTATCTATTTAAACATTAATTTTTGATTACCTTTTACCACAATAAGCACAAGTATATATTTGTTTGCATTCATCAGGAAGATGAATTTTTTTATGATTTTTAAGTGATTTTAAGTTTTTAAATGATTTATCACATTCATCACAGTTGAAAGGTTTTGCATCAGAATGAACAGATGCATGAACTCTCAGGGTCCAATTTCGAGTAAATGACTTTCCACATACTTTACATCTGTAAATTAATTTATTGTATTATTTAAAATTCAAACATTTTAGAAAAATCATAGGATTTAATTCAGATTTAGAAGTAACTTACATATGTTTATTTACATTATCATGCTTGTGATAATGCATATGAAAATTTTTTAAAACTTTGTACATCCTTCCACATGTAATGCATTTGAAAGTTGGTGTTGTGTTACAGTGCTGCTGGTTGTAATGTTTAATCAGTTCTTTTGGACACATAAATATTTGGGTGCATGATGTACATGGTAAACGTATAGATATATTTATAAGATCAGAATCTGACTCGCATGCTGACTTTTGTTCATGGCTATTGATCCATGATTCTGTAGATGTAGCAAGTCGATCCAATTGTTTAACAGCATTCAACTCGGTATTTTGAAACAAATTTGTTTCATCGTAATTATAATTAAATGAATTAGCTGTTATATTAGTTTGGAACAGAAAATTTGTATTATTCAATGCTGCATATTTATTATAACTTGAATCTGCAGTATTTTGATGATCTTTTTGTTGTAAAAGTTCTATAGAATTTTCAGCAACAGTGTTTTCTTTTGTCTGTACAGATTTAGAAATTCCTTGATATTCAAAAATATCATTATTAATAGCATTAGTCCCCAAAATTTGTTTGTTATTAAAATTATCATTTTTCAATTTGTTATAAGCATTTTCAGTTATAGGTGAATATGTTGTCATATTCTCATTTTTTTCTTTTTTTTCATTCTCATCATCATTAGGAAAGCGAAGAGATTCTTCTTTATCGATCAAACTTTTTTTTACTTGCGTTCCTTTTACTTCATCAAATGAATAGGGTACGTGATCAGTTTTTGTAAGAGCAATTGGATGGTTATTAGAAGTTTCACTTTTTAATAATCCAATTTTGATTTTGATTGAACATAAAGATTCATTTATAGTGTTTTTTAGCAGTAACTGCACCTTCTTACTTGTTAAAAAGAAATTGTGAAATTCTTCAAGTTTATGAAAGCATACATTACATATTACCTTTGGAAGTAAATCTAAATTTGAAACCTATTGAATGGAGAGAAAAATGTATAAAAATGTATTGGTTTTGTAATATGTAACTTTATTTCTGATAAGAAATTTATATTTACCTCTACTTTTAAATAAGATAGTATTCTTGTATTAATAGTATATCTAGTACCTTCTTCTCCAAAAATATTTATGTATGAATCACTTGCATCTCCACAAAGTCTACAAATCAGTACCAGTCTGGATTTATTTTCACTAGATCCATTTATTACATTCATCATGCAGCAACCTAAATGTTTAAATGCACACCTTTTAATCGCTTCATATGAATATGCATCATCATAATTCACAATATTTATCACAGATGTAACATATAAAGTAAACAATAAAGTTTAAAATCTTTCCTGATAGGTTATATAGAACATTATGTACATTTTCAACATAAATGAATAGTCACAATTACAATTCTTTTCTTGAAATGAGAGAATCATTAAAATTTAATAAATATAGATACATAAGATAAAAAATTAACCTTAAGTTTCGAATTCAAGTAAACAATCACGTGTGCAGAAATAATTAAACCATCGGGCGCTGTAGCGCCCTAATGGTTATGGTGGTTGACTGTGGAATCATATTATGATCAGAGATGAGTAGGGGGATTGCCAACAGATGGGTACTGTCACTACTGCCCTCCATGGCTTAAATATTTTCTCACTCAAAAACTGTAACATTCGCCATGTGGAGGATACCAGCGAAGAACGAAAATAATGAGAACCCCTTTGGAAAGCAGGTAAAGAGTTTTGAAGAAAGGGACGCGAAAAATAATGCGACAGATCGCCGCTCGACGACTCAACTCACTACAGCAGAGACAGACATGAGTATAGGTATACCTGTCTTTCCTCCACCCTCTCTCTCTCCCTCCCTCTCATTCCTGGCCGGGTGTGCTCTGCCGGGGTTACTTACAATTTCCTATTTACAATAAATAAATACATCAAAACAGTATTTCAACCATGAAAATCAGACAACTTTTACTAAAACACCTTGCTACTTAAGTTAACTAATCAATTGTTTTGCTTTCTCAAAGAGAATGGTGTGTATCGATGAACATTTATTATCAGTCGTTTCGATGAATTTTAATATTTTCAAGAATCCTGAGTCAGAAAAACAAGTTTCTTTTTGTAAACATATTGAAAATATTTACGTTTTCTTAACCCTTTCGGTTACAACTTTTTTATACACGGAATTAGGACTTTGGATGCTTTTCAAAAATTCATAAATCAATTTGAAAATGGTTCATTATTGGTAGTAATGTAGCTTCCAGAATTTTTCCAACTCTAATTTAATGAAAAAAATCATTATTTATGTATGCGATTTTGAATTTCGCGCGAATTATTTTGAAACGATTCCTATTGGCCAGTCGATTTGTGACGTCACGAGGGTATAATTTTGGAAATTTAATGTGGGAAAATGAGTAAACGCTCCAATATCTCATGAAAGATATTTATAAATAAAATAATGTGGTACATATATTGTTGAGGCTCATTTAAGGCCCAACTTCATATTTTTTTTATTACATACTTTTTATTACATATGAATATAACTATTTCGTGAATAACAAAACAAGGAACAATATCTTATTCAAAATTTCGGATGGGAAAAAGTAGGTAAGTTTATGCTCTTTCGAATGCATTATTACTCAATCGATGATATTATTTCTGCGGTATCAGAAAAACCATAAAACTAAAACTCAAAAATCGAAAAACTGCTAAAAAATAAAAAAATTCTTTTTTGTTCTTAAAGAAAAACAAAAGAATGAGACCCGAAACATTAATTTTCACCTTGTATATTCCGAGTAAAGTTGATCCACATCCATACATACACACATACACGCACACAACCATGCAGACATTTTCTAAAAATTCTATATTTTGATTTCCAGTATCTCAAAACATGTTTCTTACATATTTATAGAAAAACTTTTTTTTACTATCCAATGCTTCCTCATAGAGGAAACTTTGTAATGGTAAAAAAGAAAGAAAGTCAACAAAGTGACTACACAGTTAAGTCGTGGATAAAAAATTCTTTTTTGTTCTTAAAGAAAAACAAAAGAATGAGACCCGAAACATTAATTTTCACCTTGTATATTCCGAGTAAAGTTGATCCACATCCATACATACACACATACACGCACACAACCATGCAGACATTTTCTAAAAATTCTATATTTTGATTTCCAGTATCTCAAAACATGTTTCTTACATATTTATAGAAAAACTTTTTTTTACTATCCAATGCTTCCTCATAGAGGAAACTTTGTAATGGTAAAAAAGAAAGAAAGTCAACAAAGTGACTACACAGTTAAGTCGTGGATAAAGTTCTATGTGCAACACGAGAGTAAAGTCGATAATTCCCTCGGGTGATTACTGTCCGAGCGAAGCTATTCTACGACTTTAGTCCCTTGTTCCATAATGTACTATTACTTACTTCAGACCATAAATGGAGTTTAAAATTTTTATTGAATTGTTTAAAATAGATTTTGTGTAATAGGTGTGGATAAAGAACATTTTTTAAAAACCTCTGTTTTTATCACAAAAATATGCGTTTACTCCAATAACTTATAAAAAGAATTATTTAACAGTTTCAAAATAAGAGAAGACTGTAGAGCATTTTATAGTTAACTGATATATTTTTTATGTTTTCGTCTCCAATTCAATTTGTAAGGAATAATATTTAATTGAGTTCAATTTGAATTTAAAAATAACGAAATTGAAATATATACATATATCTCGACATATTAAAAAGCAATAGACTAGTTATTTATTTTTCACCACAGTATTAAATAGAATAAATAATTTCATATTGGAACAATTTATGAAGTTTGAGGAAGCTAAGTTCCAATTATTTGGCAGCGGTTTTTTAAGTTTTGAGATTATCTCAGACTGGCAATACTTAAATGCGTTTGTCTAATGAGTAAATTTTAGCTCTAATTTATTTCATACAAATTTTCATTATAATATTCTCAAACTCGATTTTTTAAGATCTCTCTTTGAGAAATCATTCTGCTAGAGCAATTAGCAGCGGTTCTTTTATTAGAAACGTTTAGATTTTGTAATTGAATGATAGAGAAATATTAAAAAAGATGGGAGTGTTACTGTGTTATTTAAAGTTATTTACTCTTACCGGATCAATATTGAGTTAAATCTCAAAAATGAACATAAATATTTAAGGCCTTACTAGAGTTTTTATTGTCAAACTACTTATAGACATTAGAAAAACGTGTTATGCAAAGTATGATGCAAAATAAACCGCTGTCAATTCATCGGCACTTAGCTTCCTCAAACTAAATTAATTGTTTCAATAATAAATTCTCTGTTCTTATAAGTTAACTTAATTATCTCTGCTTTGTTTCGCCTGCAGCTGTTAAATAAGAAATTAATAAGTAAAATATAACCTCAAATATCTTGAAAAATAAAAGATTTCATATTCTGGTCAAAGAGCTCAGCTAAGACTGCAGTCAACACGTAATGGAAACCTTTTCCGTCTTAATTTATTTATAAAGATTTTCCACCATATGTTTACAAAATATTGCCGTTTAAAAAAAAGAAAAGAAATAAAGAAGGGAAGATAGATAATTTTATTTTCTTTCAAATGCATGTACACTGAAGCGATCATATTATTTCTACATTACCAAATTAATTTACCTCATTGATTTCAGAATAATGTAAAATAGAAAAATCGTTGTAAAACAAAAACGAGTTGATGAATCTCAACATTTATTTTTAATTCCGAATCATCATTAAGAAATTAAAAACAAAAAAATGAGCCCTGAAATATTAATTTTCACCGTGTATCTATTCAGAGTAAAGTTGATCCACATCCATACACAGTGTGTATTACACACACGCACACACACGTATACACACACACATACAGACACACACATACATAAATACATACTCACACACACATACATACAAACATTTTCTAAAAATAGTGTATTTTGATTCCCAGTATCCCAAAACATGTTTCGAACATGCTTTTAGCAAAACCTCTTTTTTATCATCACATTATGCAAAATAATTTTGTAAATTAAATAATTAGTAATGAGAGTTTCTTTTACATTATTAGCGTATTTTCGGTATAATGTTTTGAGGTTATCATATTAAAGTTCTCAAAATATTGAAAAGTTTACTAACTAAGAATCAGAGACGTGCTACGCGCGTCACAATTTCGATTGTTGACGATATCAATATCAATATGAATTGCAGAAAAAATGCAATTATACAATAAACAGGATGATTGTTAATTTTATTAGATAGTTTTAACTTAATGGGGCAACGCCACCTTTGACGTTTCAAAAAATCTTTTCCTTTTGCTTACTTCAATAGCTTTCATACACAAAATTATGATGCCAAATTTTTAAATCGAAATTCAAATTGTTTCATAGCTTTTAGAGGCTTTTAAGGAGGTTGTATGCGTAAATATATGTCATAAAAACAAACATTTTTTACTACAATTTAATCTCAAATAATGATATTATTCCCTCTTTTATTTTATTCCCGCAAAAGGGGGAATAAAGTAAAGTTTAGTTTCGGTGGCTTTCTCTTTTTCTTTTTTAATTTTCAACTATTCCGGAAATAAAATCGAGTTTATTCCCTTGTTGCACAATGTACTATTTTAAAGCAGCTTACCACGTGGTCCAGCGTTCCACAGCGAGCTTGTTCTGAAACACTTCCGCGTCTTGCATCGCATATATAAAAGTTGTCCTACATGGAAATATACTCATCGGATATGGTTGAAAATATATACGTTTGCATTTTATAATGAGATAAGTTACCTCTGTAAGTTTCAGCGACTTTTATAGATAGATAGATAGATAACAGTTTATTTTGTATAAAAACAAAAAATAAAATATTTACAGTATTACATGGATAACAGCCTTGATCATTGCACAGTCGAATGAAATAAAATACATGTCGTCAATAAATATCACATAAAGATCGTCAGATAAATACAAATAAAAAAATTAATGGAGGACTACCCACTCGTCATTCGTGTATCCACATACAGCCTTGATTTACTTTCACCGTAACCTGGCTAAGTTAATCAATAAACTTGATTCCATACCGACATACATATACGGGGATGCTTGAAATGTATGCCTATAGTGTTAAAACATATTTTTATGCAATCATTTGGATTGGTACTTCATTAGGTTTTATGGTGTAGATAATGTTCCTTTTTTGTGTTTTGCTATACGATGACCAATGGCCCAGCGATTGTGTGCATGTACAATAAAGTCGTTAAAGTCACTTTTAAATAAAGCTTTCTATTTACCCACAGTAAATTCCCAAACTTTGGTTCATTTTAGAGCCTCCAAGGTGGCGGTAGCTCCGTCGCGTAGTCCCATATCTATGCGGGGCCCCGTGGGGAACACAATTTTTTTTCTATAAGCAACGGAATTCCAATAAAAATGACCCACGTATCAATTGTCATGCTTATTGTCCTAAATATATGTTATAATATATGAAAAATAATAACAATACTACAACCCATGTTAAAACTTCTATTTTCATACATTTTGTTCTCTTCAATTTACCTGGCAACCCTACCTAACCAAAATTTCAATAGAATATTTAAATTGCACCTTTCAGGGGGATTTATATTTTGCCTGGCGCGCGCTGCTAATCTTTTCACTCGTTTATCTCGGTTATGAATTAAGCTATCTGGATATTTTTTTTTCCATATTCCGGGGTAATTTTGTCTGAAGAATCCATTTTTGTCATCCGATTTTACAAAAAATTACTGTAACAGCTAGATATTATCAACTTTTCTCAATAGTTGTTAACTTTTCACAGTTACGATGATTTGTTATACGGGAAAATTGCTTTCCTTTCATGATTTTAAATTACCCCGGAATATGGAAAAAAAAACATCCAGATAGCTTAATTCATAACCGAGATAAACGAGTGAAAAGATTAGCAGCGCGTGCCAGGCGCGCTACTATATCTATAGATATCGTTTCCCCTCTTCCCCCATTACTCGACTACTCGCTCGCGGACAGCGGCTTCAGCACAAGTTCGCATCGATTTTTCGACCGTTAGCAATCATCTTTTTAAAAAAAGCGAGATGAGGTGTTCAAGTATTTTATCTATATTTTCCAAATTTTCAAAGAACGGGAGAATCGGATAAATACGAGCATACAGCCCTCCGCAAAAAAAAGGGTTAAAATTTTCAAATCGCTACAACTCCGAAAGTATTCGTCGGACATAGTCCAGGGTTTGCACTAACAAAGAACATGTTAATACCCACTTAAATCAAGAAGAACAGCGCTACATATTAAAAATTAACAAAGTTATGGATTTTTGAAAAATCGTCATTATTTATAGTTTTGGATTTTCTCGGAATCTATTTATCCGATCGGGTCGTTCGAGGTCGCATTTTATTCGTCTTTTTATTCTCTACAAATCGTCTGTTGACAGTATTACTATCGGATAAATAGTTTCGAAGTTATATGCAAAAAACGCGAAAAATGCATTTTTTTCATAAATAATCGCTAATTACAAAAAAAAACGAATTGAAAATTGGAGTATCAAACTATGCACCCACTATCAGCAACTATTTCCAGACATAATGACATTGGTCCGATCCTGCTATTAATTTTGTCATGAAACATGTACTTTCTGATCTCTGTTGCTTGGCCTAATAGAGTAGTCGCTAATATTAGGGAAACACTTATACATGAGAACTCGTGAACTATTATGAAAATCTCTTTAAAAAATAACAGTGTCATAAAAAATGCTTGACAAAAAAGCGAACTGAAAAACAAGACAATAATTAAACTAGTATGAAAAAAATAAATATCTATAAGTATCTTATAATTTTTTATTTTCAATTTAAATTGGTAATTATAATAGCTATGCTATCTGAATGCAATAATAATATGTATACAACTGTGCGAAGTGTGTTTCAGGCGGGCGTGCGCAATATCCTATATATAACAGTATAGTAAGGATGCGCAGAGTCCAGTGGGTATAGAATTTGATGCGAGGGGAAGAGCAGTAAGTATGTGTTGAAAATAATGCGTCGACGGTCAGTAAGCAATTGATTGCACTTTTGCACTGGTCACTCGCAGTGTCACATCCCCGTACACTCGTGTTCTCTCACTCGCTATATCGACAGCTGGCCCAAAAATACGCGCGCAATCATCAACAATTGCCGGCCATTGTTCGGACCTTCGCTACTTTACGATTTGTTGGCACGATCGTCACTCGGACACTTGGACAATGTGGATTTATCACGTATCAACTTACATGCTCGATGCATTTATATGTAGACATATTATACGTATACGAAAAAGGCAAAACTACCTTCGATTGTCCAGTTATTATTACGATCACCCTGGGAATCTCTTCGCAGCTCTCCGTGTGTTTGCTCTCGTAAATTCATCAAAGGATGCATACGCGACACTTATACTTACTTTACTTTTGACAATCCATCCCGAGTAAAAAAAGTTAAGATCAAAAAGTCATCACAAATTGACATATCCCAAAAATGGTACTATGTAAAATATATTTTCGGATATAAAATATTTGAAATAGATAGAATATTTTTTATACTGTTTTGAGGCTATAAAATTAAATGGTTCTAAGCTGATCTTGTGACGAATATTGGCTTTATTGCAATTGTTTTAAGATTTACAAACATTTCAAAGAAAAATTTTTATTACACTCTTGAGACTATCTGTGGCAGTTTTAAAATTACCTTCAGATGGATATGCGATGTTTTTCCGAGGTGATCATAAATTATTTTGAGACTCATTTAAGACGATTTTTTTTACTTTAGATCATTTTTAGGCGCGCCTCGGCTGGCGACGAGATATTATGAGGTGAGATAAAGATTCGAAAAAAATTATATGTTCACAGCGTTATATGTAACTCGGTATCACCAACTTTCGCTGTTTGTACGCTAACCTTTGAAGCGGCGTCGCCAAAAGTGGCACCCTACTCTCGGGATATAAAATAGGTATACTATTGAGTAGTGTGCCGCTTTTGCCGACGCTGCTTTGAAGGGTTTGGCTTCACAATATGCTGCATTGTAAGCAGTGTTGTGTGCGTGTATTCGGTCCGTATTTTGTATAGTTATGTAATAACGATCTTATTTAAAAATCAAAGACGTAGTATGGTTTTTATACATTTAGACTTATGTGCATTGTGTCCGCTCCACTATTTGGAACGTCGTGAAACACGGACCAATACCTCCGACCCAACACAGGACAAGACGTAGAACATTACGTAGCCAAACTCGAAGTGCTTCAAAATGACGATGAAAACAATAAAAAATAGTAAAACTTTTTACTACGTATATTTTATATTTATAGTTTTGTGAACATTTTGTGACCAGCTGGATGTCAGTTGACTAATTGTAACTTTAAATGCGTTTTTCTCGAAATTTACTTTTCTCAAAGAGTTCCTTACGCGACCCATGTATTCCTTGACCATTTATTCCGCGACCCATAGATATTCTTGAAACTTGCAGGAAATATAATTGAAGAATTATGAAAAAAGTTAATGTTTTGTTTTGCGGTGCTCTGATGTTAAATATTTTATTAATCAATTGTTCGTGTTGAAACACGTAGTTTATGCAAGGAACTTTTTAAAAAACACGTATTTTTATTACAACAATGAATTGTCTCCAATAACTTGTAGAAAAATCTATTTTTACAGAGCAAAACTAAAATTAATGGGCTGTCTTATTTTGAAGCTGTTTTTTTCATTATAAACCAGCGACTATAACAAAGGAAATAATTTCTAATACATAACGTAAATGGATTTTGCATTATGCGTTGTTGATGTATGCGAATGTTGAAAAGTCTACGTTTATTTTGACATATTCGCAAAGCAAATTGAAATTAAATAGCTGTACACTTATACAAAGTATGCTATATAGTGTATAGTAAAAAAAATTTACGTTATTTGAGGTTTAATTATGGATTAAATTTTTTCCTTGCTAATGTTTTGCAAACAAAGTTATATTTTTGTATAAATACCCAAATCATCAAAAAATTAGTTGATAAAAAGAGTTTATCATTTTTGCCAGTTAAGAGAGCAATTTAATGCGCGTTCAATTTTTTATTACACTAACCCTTTAATTTTGTTTAAAAATTATTTTGAGACCTACTTGAGATGCTGCATTAAATTTATTTTTTCAATTCTTATTATTTTGTCCAAAACTGTGTTTGAATTATTTTGGTTATCTTAGCTATTTAGTGCGATTTTTAGTTATTTATTATGGAGAACGAATAAACAAGAAATAATATTTTATAACATTACATTAGATTAGATACTTACATAGTCGCTGAAGTTCTGACGGCATAGTGCGTTTCTTACACATAAGAATTGTACACGTAATTATTGTGCACAATTTAGCGTTGGTCAAATATATTTATATATAATTTGACCAATGCTAAATTGTGTACAATAATTACGCGTATAATTCTTATGTGTAAGAAACGCGCTATGCCGTTCTGACTCACACACTCAATAACGCACTGTATCACCCCCCCCCCCCCCCCCTCCCTTCAGCCTCCCCACAAAAACTTCACATACATACACTCATCTATGTATTTAGACATGTATAATATACATAAGTGATATCTTCTTTAATTTAATTACCTCAGCCCCCCCCCTTTAACTCCCTTTTTTACCCCCTTTCTTCTCATTACATACTTTTCCGATTTATTACGTTACACGATTATTGCGATAGTCTTTTAAATTAAACATAATCCACTATACATACAAATACATGAATATGTATTTAGACATGTATACGATACATAAGTGCCGTCTTTTTTTAATTTAGTCACCTCACCCACCATCCAACTCCCTTTTTCCACCCATTTTTCTCATCATATACGTTTTCGATTTACTGCGTTTCACGATTATTTCTATAGTCTTTTAAATTAAGCATAATCACTACACATACAAATACATGAATATGTATTTAGACATGCATACGATACATAAATACCGTCTTCTTTAATTTCAAACCTTACGCCCTTATCCCCCACCATTTTTCTCATTAATATACTTTTCTGATTTATTGCGTTACACGACTATTTCGATAGTCTTACAAATCAAGCATAAAAACTACACATACATACACATATGTATGTATTTAGACATGTATAATATACATAAGTGCTATTTTCTTTAATTTAATTTCCGATTCATTGCGTTACACGACTATTTCGATAGTCTTACAAACCAAGCATAATAACTACAAATACAAACACATAATTATGTATTTAGACATGGGTACTATACATAAGTGCCGCCTACATTAATTATATCACCGTAACCCCCGACCGCCTCCTTACTTCCCCTCTTTTTTCTAATTTTGTAATTTTCTGATTTTTTGCGTTACACGACTTTTTCGATAGACGTAAAAGTTAAGCATAATAACTATACATAACACACATAATTATGTATTTAGACATCAATCACAATCGAAAAATTTTTTTTTAGTTATTTTATATGTTAAACTTGTCAACAATATGCACATTTTCAAAAAGGTTCATAACATAGATAAACAACATTAATAAGCAATATAAACAAACAAAAATATGAATAACAAGTATTAAAACAATGTTAATATTTTACAGTTAATGTTGTAATAAAATCGTTTTTAATTTTCATTAATTTTTTACCTTTTTAAAGCTTATAAACGTTTCTGAAGAATACATAAAAGTTTTAGAATCAAACAATTTATTTCATATAAAAAAAATCGTTTTGAAAAAAATGTGGTCTAAGGACGTCATGTGCGTGTTCGTGGGTTAACGTGGTCCTATAGTAGAATTTGACGAAAAACTCGATTTTTCTTTATTTTATTTTCTGATACTTTGTACATTTTTTAGAAGAGAAATGATTTTGTATTGGCAATATTGGCCATAGAAATAATCTTAATGAACTTAATATATATTTATACGTACTTTTCCTGTGACCTTTATTGCACACAATCAAGCGTGTTCCTACATTGACTGAATCCTAACCTGTGCCCAAATCTACTATGCAAGCAAACTTCAAGAAACATAGAAATTATTAATGAAAATTTTGATTGATATTCTGTGATAGAAAAATTGTTTTAAAATCATCAGAAAATTATTTGTTATTTTAACAAAAGTGCGGTTTTCTCCATTTATGGTTTTCCAATGTTCAGCAAGTCTTATGCGCATAGGATTACAATGAACCTTTTAGGTTATTTTTATAATGAAAATTCAATATAATTTTATTTTTCTTTATTATTGAATTATTTAAACTTATTCTGTAAAAATAAAAGGCTAACAAATAAATTTTATTTCGGTAGATTTGAACATATATATAGAACAACATTTTTGAAGATATAATATATATTGAAAGGTTCATATATCGGAAAAATACATCTAATTTCTTAGTTCTACACTTTTGCAAAAAATTGTTTAAATATTTCACAGCATTATTTACTTATAAACAATTAGCTTCTTCACCTTACGCTTATTCAATTTAATCATTTTTTCGATAGATTGTATATTAAAAATAAATAATATAAAATTGCGATATTATTTTATACGTTTACCATATTAATTAATATGTATATTAATACTACTTATTAGATATGTTTTCATCGATAATGACCGAGATAATATATTTTTTTCGATGATATCTGAATTGAATGTAGACTATCAAGAGAATATTAAACATCATTTATTATTTAAAATAAAATATCCAATATAAATTATAAATCATTATTGCTAACTCCGATGAGTATATGCCATTTCACGTCGAGTATTATTGAATAGCATGGTCATGGTAGTTAAGGCACATCTCTTGTTCTCGCTACTTTTTTGATTTAGGGTGTAACTTTGGGAGCTTAGGTTCAAATCCCCGTTGCATCCATTTTTTTTACTTTTTTTTGTACTTCAAAAGAAACTTGGATGTTTGTACTCGAGCTTCCGCAAAACTTGTGTAATTTTAGGGGAGAACGGGGTATTGCCGGTCACCTAAGCAAACGTGTTTGTTATTTCCACTTTCAAATTGTTTTCTTTAATTTTAAATAATTATTATGTTAGTTCAAACCAAAATAGTTTTTATTAGTTTAATATAAAAATTTAAGATATCGAAGCTATAAGTCGAAATAAAAAAAAGTATTTTGACCGGATTTACCCCACATCAAAGGGTAATACCGGTCAGCCTTGGTACAATTCCAGCTACTATTAAAAAGTTCCTTTTATAGGTGAAAAATTTCTTTAAATCAATTATATGAACCTTCATATGATCCATCGCATTATTATTCACACTTACACAGTGAAATATGTAATAATATAATCACTGTTCAATCAGAAACACTTAAAAAAGTTTGCCCTACCTGAAAGCGCAATGCAACAGCTTCTTAGCCTTACTTTCGGGAGCGTCATATAAATAACATTGTGACCGGGATTACTCCAATTCTGCTTAGTAATTTAAATAGAACTGACAAGAAAACAATAGGTTTATAATCTTTTTTCTTCACTACTTCGTATTCTTAGATTGTTCAAATTAATAAAGTTGCAGAAAATAACTGCATAAAGTAACAAATAATATGCATAAAAGCTTATTTTATAGACTCGATTTCTTATAAGAAATGTAGGCCTAAACTTTGATTGTGTATAATTCCTTAATAAAACTGAATAGAAGGTTGTTTGGACATTAGATTAATTGCATTTTATGTTGCGTTCGATATACTATTCGAAATATTGCCCAAAAGTGTTTAAATTAATGAAACTAAGGGTGACCGGAATTAGCCAGTGACCGGCATTACCCCGTTCTCCCCTACCGCATTTGACCTACTGCAGTTCCTCTCCGCAATTCTGCGCATTCGTTATCAGGACCCAAAACTTGCAATTGAGCTTCCATAAGACTTCTGCAATTCTGCTGTGTAGAATCTGCCGCACTCGCCTATCAGCAGAATTGCAACATAATTAAGAAGCAGACCCTGCTTCTGCACTGATTGTGCTATCAGTGTATGTCTAGTATCGCTCATATATTATTTATATATTTTTCGTAATTAAATTTCTTTTTAACCTATTAAAACTTAAGTTTTATTGTAAGATACTCTTGAGTTTTCCTTTGCATTTTTTTGAGGAACAAAATGTTCAAAACTGAATACAAGGTAAAACAAGCGGGGAAGAATGTAAAAAAGCCACAAAGTAACGACTGAGAAATGAAATATCACAAAGAAAGTAAAAATAGGCATTCTTTTGTTTCTAACAAATGCTAAAGTACATATTCTTAATAAAAATACTATTTTCTGACGATACTTTTTAACCGTTATTTATTGGCCATTTACAACATTAAAACTATGGAAATTATTAATGGGCGGTACATAGAATTAATTTATTAATGGCGAATTTTCATTATAAGATTCCTTAAGGTGGGCCTACAGTAATTTTTGAACAAAAAATCGAAAAAAATTTTATGATACTTTTTGAAACACTACATTTGTAAGAACATTTTTGGATCTGATAGAATAAAACATTTCATAATCAACAATTTATAATCCTTCAAAGAAAATAATTGCTTCTTATGTAGAACTGAATATCCAAATGCGCTTTTCTCGAAACTTATTTTTCGAACTTAAAAAGTTGCTCGCGCATTTAGAGTCGATGAATGTAGCTGTAACTCGCAGCAAATATTCCTATAAGGACAATTTAAAGAAGTTAGTATATTTTTTTTTAAGAATTGCGTACATCTAAATTTTTGCCAATTAAATATGTATACAAAAGCTTAGTATTTTTTTCAAGCTTTATACGATAGAAAATTATAATAGAAAATACTAACTTTTGTTTGTTATAGGTTCTAAAGTTAGTGAAAATTTAGTAGGTTGATATTGTGAAATTTAAATACGCAAGGAACTGTTTGAATTAACCTTTATTTTGATTGCAAAAAAGTGCATTTTGTTCAATGAATTGGGATTAGGAAAGTGAAAATTGCTTAATGATTTTGAAGAAATCAGTGTATACCCACCTGAAATCGATTAATCAGGACCTCTCTTAGAGAAGTATTCTGCTAAGATAATTAGCAGCGGCTTTTTGGTTAATAAATTTTATTTGTGAATAAAAATGTTTTATCTAATCAACGCTAATAGTTACTTTGCACATGGTATATTTTTATACCTAAAAAATAATTTTTTCTGTATTTCCTTAATTTTGGTGGAGATTTCTCCTTGAAGGAAGGGACATGGAAAATTCTAGGTATCTACACCAAGGTATATACCTTCTGTAAAAACTTGCAAAATGTATACGGGATAGTCAGAATGCAATAGAATACAATAAACCCACTACAAAGTGTACCCATTCCCACGCTTAAACGCTGCCAATATCAATTGTTGAAAACAATTTATGGACCAGATGCAATAAGGGAATTAGCGCTCAAAATCGCATAAAAGTATTGTCCAAGGAGAGATTTTTGAAAATTGATCAAATTGAAATTTGGCATTTTTTAATGTAAAACAAAATTTTGATCTTTTGTTTTCTAATTATTTACGAAAAACGCAATTTTTAGCTTGAAAAAAATTCAATACATTTTTCTCTTCAACTCGTGGTAATTTCGCGTGGTTTTAATATTTTGTATTCAAACTTTGAGATAATAACCTTCAACATATTCTACGTGTGTTAGAACATTTAAAAAAATTAAGCATTTTAGAGACTTATAGTCAATTTTTTTAAATATTACTTTCAAAAGATGGCGGGCAGGGGATTGCCACCTGAGACAATTTCTCCCGATATATACTTTAAATGCCATCCTACACAAACAGTTGGCGATGTCGTTTGTATACTATGTGATAGTGCATTTCATAAAAGTGATTTTAATGAAAAACAAAAATGGAAAATACATAACTGGCTCATTGGTAGTGTGTGATGAACATAGCTGTGATGTGAACATAACCTCAACCGATTCACGTGTACTTACAGCGAAATTAAAGAAAGAGCTGAATAAACAAAATGCAGTAAGTAAAAAACTTGAAGACAAATATAAACAAGCAAAAACGAATTATAATTTGTTAAAATAGAGTTATAATGACTTAAAAGTGATTGCAAAAAGAACAAGTAAAATGGTCAAGATACAGAATCTATAATAAAAGAGAAATCAAATCCACCCGAGCAGCAACGGACCCCAGCAGACTCGCACAATTTCTCTCCTTCCAACCGTTATTATAATTGCACTAATAACATTTATCAAACGCAACCAGTGCTATTTTATTAGTGAATAGTTTTGCTTTTACGTACATTTTGCCCGAATAATATGCGATTTCTTTTGTTAAAGATATTAACAAAGAAAGCCAGAGGACTATTATTTTTTAACCGATAGTAGTCCCCTAATCGCATGCGGTCCTTCAATTATTAGTGTCTTTTTCACCCCGCAGGTGGGATCAAAGGAATAGTCATGCCGTCGAAATTCGTTTATATTAGTATTCTACTAATTTTTAAGTTCATCTGGTTGATAAGTACGTTATTTTGAGCCATTTATTTTCTCTATATTCAATTTATATATTATCTACAGCAAAATGATCCTTTTACCACTCCAGCTTTCTGTATGTCAATATCTGGATACCCGGGTACCCAAACACATTTTATTAAAATTTGTAATGTTTACGTAAAATTATTGCAAAAATCGCATGGATCCTCGCTATTATATTCAACTCTTGTATACCAGGGGTACCTGGGTATGTAGGTGAAGTATGGACCGTTCGTAGAACTGTATTTAAATTTTATACAAAGTGGTTCGCCACGATCTAAATAAAGTATCTGATATGTAGCCTTACACTCAGGGTGCAAGACTTCCGAAAGTCGGATTTTGTCATTTTAATGAAGCTTTAGGAATACGTTTAGGGGGCCATCCATAAATTACGTAAGACGTTTATGGGAGAGAGGGGTTTCTATTAGTCTTACGGTATATACTAAATACATAAGAAAATCAGTGAAAATGTCTTACGTAGGGGGGAGGGGGATCTAAAATTCTTACAAAAAGCCTTACTACTACCTATCTCAAATTAAGATATCAGGAATTTCCGATTTATATATATATTGAAACAACTTTATTACTGATTTGCTATGGCCTATAACGCCCAATAGTAAATAATATTTTCTATGAAAAGCGTATAATTATTTCAAACATTATTAGTTCTTCAAGGAAAATTTCTCTCTACACTTCACAACATACTGTCGAGAAATCGACAATATGATATCGTTGGATGAGAGGAAGTACGTACCATCTCAGCGGAGAATTGGAAAACGCACCATCATAACGACAACGACAACGCATACTTATTTTTATTAATATAAACTGTAAATAGACGTTTGGCCATAATTATAACGTAATCTGATAGCAGCACTAAACAAGCAATTTTCATAACGCCATTAAGGGTCTTTAGCTAGATATAGGACATAAAACAAAAAAAATATTATTATTATAAAGTGTGAAAAACTATTCCCATTGAATTATTGTGTGCAATATTATTCAGGAGGTCCCACTAAACATAAAAATGCATGTTGTCAGCCGGCAACCTGGTCAGATATTGATTAAACAAGTAATTCTTAAACAAATTGCAAAAAAATGTTTAGTTAGACCAATTTTTTCTAGATTCTTTGTTTCATTAGGAACAAAAAATGTTATATGAACTTTTTCTCTAAAGTCATTGTTTTCGAGTTATGACTTTTTGAAGATCCTAAAATACGTAAAATATACAATTTTCAACGCTTAATAAGACCATTATAGAATGTGATTTTTGGCATACTCAAAATTTTCAAACAATCTTTGAACTGTGTTTAACAATATCGAGCAAGAAAAGTTTCGATATTTTAACTTTGAACCCTCGTTTTTTAATTATTAATTAAGCGCGCCCACCGTCAAATTTGACAAACATTACAAATAATGATTTCAATTCTTTTTGTAATAACTCACGTAAGTTCTCACGCAAATTCTTAAATAAGTTCTTTTGTCAGTTCTGACGTAAATACTTACGGAAAATATTTTTAACCAATTAGAAATTATAGAAAACAACTTTCTATGTCCCAAAATTGTCAAAATCCGAAGTACCATCCAGATGGTATGACCTATTCAGGATATCATCATGGTTGAAGCAATCATTTTTATTGTTTAATGTCATTCTTTTTAATTTTTGTGAAATTGTACGTAAGATTTTAAGTCAGTTCTTATGCAGTTCTTACGTTAGACCATGTACAACTTTATTACACAAGTTCTTGCGTAAAATCTTACGTATGTCCTTTTGCACTATCTTATGCAAGATAATTTCTTACGCAAGATCTTACGTTAGTTCTTAAATCACATTTTCAGTGGGGTACCTTATATATCTATTAATAGTACATTGTGCAACAAGGGGAAAACATGAGTTATTTGTAGCGAGGGTAAGGTAACCAGCACGAGACAGAGACGAGTGCTAAAAACACCTCATCAGAGTCTGAAATAGCTTTTCTCCCCGTGTACACACCGTATTTTTTTCAATTAAGGCATGATAGGGCCTAACCTTTATATGCATGTGAGTTGGGTAAAGGATTGTGTATTTTGAGTTGTACACAACACAAATGATAATCCATTTTTTCTCGAAAAAGCGGAGGATAATATTCATTATTTCCGCAAAATCGGAATAATAATAATATCTTCCCGCTGTTTCGAGAAATAATGGATATTTTTTCATACTTTTACTAAACACGCTCGAAATGCGCAATTATCTACCTTACTTTCAGGTATGAAAAATATCATTCGCAAGATATTTAAGAGGTTGGCAATTTTTTGTATGCATAAAATAAACTTATATTTTATTAAATCTTATATTTACCTTTAAAAAAAATTGCAGGCGTTCGAAGTAATCGTCATTTATAAAAGAAATATACACACTAATTTCAAAAGCCATTTATTGATTATAATATAAGAATTCTTAAAATATAAGCATTTCGATATTATTATTATTCATCGTATAGATGATAAAAGGTGTAAATTTTCATTAAAAGTAAATTAAAAGTAAATTCATGCTGGTATGTACGATACGCCGATGAAACTTTGTTTATTATATTTGAAATATACGCTCTAATTGTGAATTACTTATTCTATATGAGTGCAATTCCACTCTACTGGATTTATCGGAAATATTTTAACAATAAATCCCTTGATATGAATCCATGAACAGTTTTGTCCATCACAAATAATACAGTTAATTTTCATAAATAATACAGTTATATTCACTGGAGATCATATTTGACAGACAGATATAATTTAATAAAAAAATTTAATTAAGTTGATACCGCAATACATGAGGGTGCATAGGGTTTAGTTAAGATGCCGTTTGAGGTAATGTCGTAGTGCTACAAAAACCGGTGTTTATGACTTAGAAATAAAAAAAGAAACTAAAACTTTCTGTTGTACAGCCTCACGCCCCATAATTTAAAAGGAGAGGAGAGTTTTACTACACCCCAATCGTCACGGTAATTCGAAACGCACGGGGTCGCTTTCTAAATTTCAATTGTAGCCAATGTTTTGAGTAGAGTTAAAAAAATAGAGAACAATGACAGCTGTCATGTCGAACTTGACAGACCGGAACAGTGAATCGGAGCCAGATAGAGCCAAAAAAGGAAATTGAGCGATGGAGGCACTTGAATTTTATTTAAACTTTCATTATAAAAGTGTACTGTATTTCATTGATTCAATGTATCTATATTCAACTATACCTAGATTCAATCAACTATTTTATGACTCAAGTTATTAAAGTCAGACATATATTGATAAGAAATACGAGTGTCCTTTTAAAATCATGCTGTCTAAATAAGTTAATAAATAAATGTTAATTCTCATAATATTCATTACTCTATACAACGTGAAACCGTTTTCAGGCTGACGTCAATTAATTAAAACAATCTTTCTTTCATATTTTTTAAGTTCAGCTATTTCATCAATTTAGTGTATTTTATTGTTATTCTTGATTTGTAAGGTCACCGTATAATCGTAAAAAAAATATAAGTAATATTCTTCGTATTTCTTCCATGAAAGTATAAATATATGTTGACTAATATAATAAATGGAGAAATAAAGCAGCTTCTTTGCGTCATTAGATTTCCTACACGAATTAATTTTTAGCAATAAAAGAAATATAAGTTAATAGATTTCAATACCGTGATACCGCGGAAGCGAGCTTGAAGCATATTATTTCGCCAAATTGTGGATAAAATCCGTCGAGCCACAAAATCTCTGTAAACATATCCATGTTTATAAAATGACCATTGCTGTATTTCTAACCGCTTTTTGGCAAGTCTCTTTTACAATTATTTTTATTTACATTTTGACGGAAAAATATGCTTTAAGCTCGCTTCCGCGGTATCTTGATATTGAAATCTATTAACCCATATTTTGCTTCCTCAAAGAGGAAGCTTTGTGATAGTAAAAGAAAAAGTTTTTCTAAAAACATGTGTACTAATTACCTACAGAATAATTTTTTTTTTTAAGTGGCATTTCGAACTCGAAAGTTCATCGCCTCATCTACGCAAGCCTTCCACGTTTCCCTATTTTGTGCCAACCCCATCCATTTCGCGCCTTCCCGCCCAATTTCAGTTACGTCTGATTTTACGTTATCCTCCCATCTGCGATAATAAATAAACTAATAAAAACTTATAAAAATAAAGTGTTCGAAAGGTTAGTTTTCAAACAGATACAGAAATCGAAGTGCAGAATTGTAAACGAAGCTCAGTATTCGGGGGCTCGGTAATATTACTACGTACAAAATTCATTTTCTTAATTTTCAAAGAATCTTTATAATATTACCTTCTTTGTCAAAATAATATTTATTTTAGGTATAGAAACGACTAAAGAACTGATATCAGTTTATAGTAATAGTAAACAAGGCAATGTAATTTGATGGTTAATTAATACTTAGACGAGTTGGCCCAGTATTTATGGCACAGTAATTGAGCCGAGTACCCTATATGACAAAATAAAAAAAAATAATTATGACAAACTACTTCTTGAATTTTCTCTAACGAATAAGAACTAATAATGCTCGATGTAAAATAATTATAAGCAGGAAATGAGGAAATGTTATAGCATAAATCAGTAATAAAAGTGGTTCAATATCTATGAAGCAGGAATTCCTGCTGTCTACCAATTTGAAAATAGGATGTACTACAAAGCTCCTTCTTAAGCTTCATCGAAATGACAAAATTCGACTTTTGAAGGTCTATATCTATTGTTGGCGTATTTGTAATCGATCTCATGAGAATGCCTTCTTGAGCAGCTTGAATTGTTCTTGTAAGTTTTATAATAAAAAGACTATTGTCAGGCAATCGTAAATGAAAAATAATTGGCTACGAGATAATAGCGATTTGCAAATTGCAAGTTGATTGGTAGAATAGCAATAGTCGGGCAGCTGGTGTGAGTGCGAGAAAGTTAAAAGTATTTGATTAGTTAGCTGGAGTATCGCGTTCTCAGGTCTTAGTCCCCAAGCGGCGACACGAGCCGGCCTATATCACTATATCAGTAATCATGTGAGCGCGTGGCAGGATCGGTTCCTGTGTGAACTTTATTGTACGCTTTATTGTCCGCAGCACACACGGCACTCGCTCCCATGGGTGCGCAGGCCCTTCAGACCAAATCCTACTCACAGTCTAATCGATCACACACGCGCGCACACATACATACGTCTATATATACACCGAGAACATCGCTTTCCTTCATTTTGCATTTTGCAAGCATCAAAGATTATTTCACGATAATTAAAATGAGAAAAATTGCACTTATCAATAATTGATGTTTGTAATTGGAGTTGGAGTTGGAGTTGGAGTTGGAGTTGGAGTTGGAGTTGAGTTAGCTCGCTGATAGCGGTGGGTTGAGATTGAATAGTCGGGGTGCGGGGTGTCGGTGTCGAGAAGCGAAGCGTTGGTTCCCACGATGGTCCCGACTGCTTGCGGGCTACGGGGTGGTGGGGGTTCGGGTGTTGGGGTGATCCGAGCTTGGCCGGCCCTTTGTGCCAAGGGGGGCGGCTACCCTCGAACCCTCGAGCCTGCTTTTCTGCTTTTCTGCTTTTCTGCTTTTCTGCTTTTCTGCCGGTGCGACTTGCGGAGCGCCGCCGCGGCCGCTGCAAGTACGTATAGATATAGCCGCAGCTCCCGGCACGGTTCAGGGAAGGGGGGTCGTGTGTCGGCGGCTGGCGGCTGGCGGCCGCCGGCTGCCGGCGGGAGAGCTGCGAGCCGCGAGTTGCCCGAGCGTGCACACGACACACGTTGCCCGACACGCGACCGATACGCACGCGCGCGGCCACTGGCAGCGGCCACCTCGACTCGCAATCGCGGACTCGCAAAGTTGCAGCCGACTCGCGCCGCCGGGACACGCGCTCGCCAGCGATGACAAGTGCTGACACGTGCGCAGCAGCAGCTATCGGTACCGATACTCGCGGCCAGTTGGTCAAGTGCACCGTGCCGATTTAGCCCTTCGGCCATTCGGCGACTCAGCGATTTGCCCATTTGGCGATTTAGACCGGTGTCCGATGTGGCGCGTCGTGGTTGCCCGGCCCGAGGAGAACGGCACGCTGCTGTCGTCGGAGCTGCCCCCGCCGCCGGCCCCGCCGCACCAGCAGCAGCACCAGCAGCAGCAGCAGCACCAGCACCAGCAGCACCAGCACCAGCAGCACCAGCACCACTGGAGCCAGCAGCATTACGCGGTGCCGGTGCCGGTGGCGCTCCCCGTGCAGCCGGTCCCGGTGCTACCGGTCGCTGCGCCGGCCCCCGGCCAGCATCTCCAGCACGGCTACGCGCACGAGCAGCCCAGCCAAACGGAGAGGAGCTCCGCCGGCAAGAGGCCGATGAGCGACTCCGACTGCGACGACGTCTTCTCCGAGGAGAGCGGCAAAGAACCGTAAGTTCCGTCTTGATGCAACTCAGACTTGACCATTTTCCTACTCCGACGTGATAAACATTGGAGACTGTCCTACAGTATGAGCAACCTTTCACCGTTAACGCTTTTTACTACTGTGACAAAGCCTCATCGAGTCAATTTCCGATGCTTTTATTAAACATACACTTGCAACCGGTCATTCCAAATTTACTTAACTTTTTTAACAAAATTTAATTAACTTCCGGAAGCTTAAAATCATCACTTTTAGATTTTAATAGACAAATCATTTGGTCGATTATATCTCAAGTCCATTGAAAGAACTACTTTTTTTGGGAGAACAATGTTCGCGGCTCTAAGCAAAAGCTTTAAATAAAATTAACTATGGGTGGCTATACTGGAGGCAACTTCTTAAAAATCTTAAAATCGTGTCTTTGGAATTTTCATAGATAAGTAATTTTGCCAATTATATTTGAGCTGAGCCAATTTTTTTCTTTAAAAATGCGGCTTTTCAAAGCATAAATCCTCTTTTGGAAAATCAATTATCGTTGCTCTAATCAAAGGTTACAGTCATACTATACGACATTACTCCATCACTAGAAAAAGTATGTTTTACGAAATATCAAATAAAAGCTCGAAAAACTTAATTAATATTTACCTCGGTAAGAATAGTAGAATACGTAATTTATCATCATCGCGTAGAGTTAGTTTGCTTTGTCCGCGTGCGATAGAGCGAAAAGAGTGAAAATGAAAAATGTTGTTGGCAGGTGCAATTCACCTGGTGGCGAGTCGTGTCAGCACACGTCGCGCAAACGACGAAGAGGCATGATTGAGAAAAAGCGCCGTGACCGAATCAACGCATCCCTGGGTGAGCTTAGGAGGCTTGTACCTGCCGCCGCTCGCGACCCCCACAGCGGCAAGCTTGAGAAAGCCGAGATTCTCCAGCTTACCGTTGAACACTTAAGGACACTAAGGAATAAAGGTAATTTTTACTTTTCAAACTTTTCTTATATACTTCATTTTTATTGCATATTGTCTAGAACTTTGCTCACTCGTACACTAATTTATGATCCTGTTAATTAAAGAATATATTCTATAAACTCTTCTACTGCAGAAATAAGTTTAAACAATATTCGTGAAAATTTATAATTATGTTGAAAAACCTGGGGACCTTTCAAATTGTAAATTATTGTGATAGAGTACTTAACAGTGTATCTTGTCAAACTACATACTGCTTTCAAGTACAATCCTAAATAGTGATAGATTAAATTACCGATATAATATTTTATGTTTTATATACCTTTCTATTGTACAGATTTTTTTCGAAAGATATTTGTGAGAAAACACGTTAGGAATATGTGTATGTTTGTGTGGGGGGGGGGGGGGAGGGAGGGGCATTTATATAGGTATTAGTGTAATTGGTCAGAGCTCAATTTCAGACTCATTTTTTAGCGAAAATTACGGCAAAACCATTTTATATCGGTCTGTACATTTTTGTTTTACATCTATAATGCGAATTTTGAGTTTCAGTTTATCGTGTTTTTTGTTGTATGTTTGATTGTTAGAGGTGAAACCTGTTGTATGGCGTCTTATAATAACTATTTAAGCCAACTTTTCATTCGAGATATTGCGGTTTTAATGTTTACACTTATGTGCTAGATCAAAATGTAAGAGTTAACAAGTGAAGTATAAATATTTGTTAAATAAGATGTGACGTACCATGTTAATTGTAGTATCAATTTTGAAAATTACTTGTTTCTCATTCGAGAAAATGCTCATAAGCATAAAAAAATGTAGACTTTAGAGGTTATACGCATTTTAGGATATTTAGTTCGTAGAAAAATGATTAATGATAAAGAAAAAAAATAATAACTTTCATCGCGCTTACGGTAAACTATAAATATCACTAATAACTTTTGAGAATGGAGAATGTAGATTGCACACGAAAATAGACTATGTACTTCAGTGATTTTTGTGAGAAGCCACCAAATAATTATTAGTGCATTACGTTTGTAAGAGCTTCAACTAATATATCTTCTTCCGCAAGCTTTCCCGAATTAAATACCACCCTTTTGTCATATAAATCGATAATATTCGCCTTGGCGAATTTAATTAATCTCGACATCAACGCTGTATAGGCGGCGGAAATTGTAAGCCTAGGTGGTATGGATATTGGTAGAGGTAGTGATTTCAGTGCTTCCTTATCCTATTTTATAATTAATTAATTAAGGTAACAATAATTATTTTACGCTTAAAAACTAATTTTATTCCTTCATGTAATTGAATAAATTAGTATTTCGAACCTGTCAAGCGCTAAATAAAAAGAAATCGAATAAAAGTGCTTCATCCATCTACCTTCTCAATATGTTTACCATCGTACCTAGGCTTACAACATTTAACGCAAGAGGCAGCACTTTCTACGTCTTACTATATCATATACATCATAGTATATCATATATGATATATATAAATATATTCGGTGGCTCTACCAAGGCGAATATCTTTTAATTTTGGTAATCAAAAATATAAGACAATTTGTCATTTTGTATGACTACTTGTAATTACATAATATTTTTATAATATTTTTACACAGTTTCCTGCAATGCCTATATAAAACATTACCCGCTAAATTTCTTGTCAAGTAACAGATTCATGATATTTAATAAAAAACTAGTTTTTGTAATTCTATTATAATTACAAAGGGTAATAAAAAGCTGCGTGAAAGAAAACAAACTTATTTTTAAAAAATGTAAAAGAACAACTACGTTTGACATGAGACAGTTAAGAGGAGGTCGTATCTAATATCCTCGTCTAATTATATTTTTGATATTTAGTTAAATAGTAGTTTGTTAATTGAAAAAATAAGAGTCGTCCCCAATTATTCGTAAAATAAGGAATATTTTGAGACCTAAAAAAATATTTAACATTATTTATTTTCCAAGAGTACTTTGAAACGCGAAAATTGAGGTTAGGTTTTGCGTTTCGAACAATTCTCGAAAAAGAAATAATGCTAGGTACTCTTTTATGTCTCAAAATATTCCTTATTTTAAGAAGAATTGGGGACGACTTTTGGTTATTTAATTGACAAACTACTATTTGAGTAATTAGCAAAAATGTGATTAGACAAGGGCAGTAGATACGGCTTTCTCTTAAGGGGATGTCGGAGCTATTCTGATTGGTGGAAATTTTACCTAACCTCCAAAACTTGCATCACAAAAATAAAAATGTGTAGGAATTTGTAGTACAAAAATGTCGTTGTCCACTATTCTTTACATAATAATAAATGATTATCAAGATCGCATAAATATTGATCATATTGCATATATAATACTTAAAGATTGTGATAAATTAAGATAACATTTGAAAAATATAAGAAATACTAGAAATATTAGAATTATTTGTATTCTGTGCTATTTCGCAAAAACCAGATTCCTAATTGTTCTAAAAATTTGCATGTGCCTTCTTGAAGACTTGAACTAGAATGTCTGAAAATTTCATAGCTTTTTTCTATTTTTAATTATGAGATATGGATTAAGACGTAAGTATTTTCAACGAAGAAATGCTTCTCTCCACAAGAACACATGTAATTTTGATATCAAATATTTCCGAAACCATCGTCCTAAACTTCATGAAATTTTAATATGTCATTATTTTAATAGATATCTAATGAATCTAAAATATTTAAAAAATTCTGTTCGTTTTGAATTTGGATACAAAGCTCCCGACTGCCTTATCATCCGCAATTTCCAAATTCAAAATATCATATAATCAAACAGACTATCATCACTTTGTATTTATTCAAATAACGTGCATATGAAAGGTTTCATGAACGGCGAGTTTCTATATTTTTACTCAAAGTATATTTTTTATGTTATGAATATTAAATTTGTTTCTGAGCTGGCACAAAACTTGTGGAAATGTTCAAACTATATTCAAAGGTATTTTTTATCTCCATCGTGATAATATCCATTATAGCAAAGATAGAGTAGAAATGTATAGATTCAGTTTACTCTTGAGGCAACATGTTTTACACAATATAATCGAAGATAATTTTCGAAATAGCAAGTATAGGTATATTGAAAATGAACAAGTTGATTGCAATTAAGATTTGCAAAATTATAATTGTACAGTGAATTGCGGGTCGTTTATTCAGCAGAACGCTTTTGTATTAGAAAAGAAGTGCATGTGTGTGCGTGCGTGCGTGCGTGCGTTGAGAAGTGAGCGCACAGAGGGCAGGTAGGTGGGAGGGGGCTTGTTTACAAACAAACGCTGCGGTGATAAGAAGGAAGGGGGAGGGAGGGAGGAGGCGGCTCACCGTGGCGTGCAGTTCTCGGTTGCCGGAAGACACCTGTTAGTTGCGTGGATTGCGCAGTAAGTGGACCTCTTGCGAATGAAGCGGCGCGTAAGTCGAATCCGCGCGGGAGGGGGGCATCGCGCGACACTAACACCTCTGGCGATTATCCGCTGTTCGATTGATAAAAAAAAAGCAGGATGATTCGGAGCCGCGAGGTGGCAAAGATGAAGCAAATGAGTCGCACGAGGGCGAAAGAGCCGAAAGAGGTGAGGGTAGAGCAGGTGTTAGGTCGGTGATTACGAGCGAGGGCTGGGCTCCTGTGGGAAGCAGAGGAAGTCAACAAGCGAACTCTTCCGAGTAGCGTTCCCACGATTGGAGGCCTCTCCCCGAGCGCAGCTCGTCCTTCGACGAGTTTACTGCAGTAGGGAGACACTCGGCCACTCTGCCACTCCACAACTTCGGAGCAGTAGGGGAGGAGTAGGGGAAAGCTCGCCAGAGAGAGAGAGACAGAAACACTCTCTCGAGACAGATGTGCCCCACTACGTGGGAAAGCAGTACGCAGCGATCACAGCTCACTTTACTCCCCCTTCCCCTCTCGCTGCTTTCTGCTTTTGGCTCCAATTCTCCGTTCTTTTATATTTTTCTAATTCTATTCTATTACATTAGCATGCCTTGTATTAACCATCTAAATAAAAATCACGTTAAAACGTATGTAAGCGAATCGATCGAACCGAATGAGGCTGAATTTGCTTGTCAATAGGTTAAAAGTTGATTAGTTAAGTAATAAAAATGAAAGAGTTATCGAGTGGCAGGATTAATGGGTTGGGTTGTCAGGATCGAGTTTTGTTATCGGGGGATCGGGGGATGTGCGTGCATTGAATCGGTTCCCACGATATACCTGCGGCTGCACCTTGCTCGCTCGCTCGCTACGGAACATCTGCCGCTCGGGCACGGCCAATAATGTGCGGCTGTTGCTCCTGCTTCTTATACCTATACCCGTGTATGCTTGTATAGCCATGGGAATTTTGGAATCGCTCGGGCCGGATTTTCTTTTTACCTGCGAGCGGCCGAGCTCACAGCTACCGCGTAACAAAGCGCGCCCGTGCACGTGCACTCGGCGGGATACATAACTGTAGCTGTAGCTGCAATAAAAATGATGATGCATGTTTCTAATCGTAATTGTAATTGTAATGCATTGTCTTTGGATTGTGCGATTGCAGGAGGCGAGGGCTACGACAGTACGAAACTGGCGATGGATTACCACGCGGTGGGTTGGGGCGAGTGCGCCGCGGAGGTTGGCCGCTACCTCGTCACCATGGAGGGTCTCGACGAGCGGGACCCGCTGCGACTGCGGCTCCTCTCGCACCTCCAGAGCTTCCACCGGGAGCAGCCGAGCGCCCCTCCGAACCCCAGCCAACAGTCCAGCTACGAGCAGCCCTCCTCCTCGAGCGGCGCCGGCAACCTGCAGCAGGCTCCTCTGTCGGGGGCCTGGCCACCCGGACCGCCGGCCGGCTATCACGGAGCCAACAGCCAGTATCCGGCCCAGTACCCCCAGCAGCAGCACGGCAAGCCCTACAGGCCCTGGGGCGCCGAGCTCGCCTACTGACTCTAAACCAAATTCACCAAATTCACCTCATCCTCCCTCCTCCCTCCTCCTAACTACCCTCCCCTGCATCCTACACCCCCCACGTTAAACCAAATAAAGAAATGCGAACAACAAATCTACACTTCAGTTGTGATACACACAACATAGTCATACTAGTACCTTATAACGAGTGATATACAAAACTATTTATTTTTACTTTTATTTTTATTTTTATTTTTATTTTTATTTTTATTTTTGTGTACAGTGTATATATAACGACAGATTTTTGTAAATATATATTTTGTAAGGATAAGAGTACGTGGAGAACAAGTCAATTGTAAAGAGCAACCAACTGCACATCTTACTTTCCCTTCTTTTATTATATTCTTCACGCATTGCTATCTCTCGCATGACAAATTTCGTTCCTGCCTTATATGCGTGTACGTGTGCGGTTTATGTGTTTGCAGGAATATGCGTGAGTGCAAGTGCGTCTGTACAGATTCGTTTAAAAGACATAGCGAGTGAGACAAAGACAATAATACATATTTTTGCAATACAAATTTTTTTAATAAAAAATCTCATTGCATAACAACATTCATACCTTTTTTTATTTCCTTCCTCATAAAACTGTTTGTTTCTTTTCTCTAATTTAACACTTTTATTACAAAAATTGTTAAATCACTAACATTTTCAATGAAATTTAATGGAACATACAGAACACTAGAAAGAAAGAAAATAGTAATATTCTTAAAACGAATTTGTTTAAAACTATCATTTGATATTAATGAAAGCTTCGGTATTAGCTTTCTCGCCGTTGGTCCAATGTCCATCATATAGTTTTCAGAATGTTATCTTGATTGAGTTATAAATTTGAACATTCTTGATAAATTGTGCATTATTTAGGAAAATTAAACGAAAAGAAAATTGATTTCTGAACACGAATGAAATTTTTGAACGTGTCACGATACAAAACTATATTTCAACCATTACAGTTATCGATCCTTTCAAGAATTAATGTGCTTTTTGAAAAATAAATCTTTACATGATGTAACGAGAAATCGTTATACAAATATATGCTAAATTAACAAGCGTTCAACTTCTCTTATGCTTCTATGGTTTTTTTTAAAACTAATTTTAATTATTTTGGAGTATTAGTCATTTGCATAACACTTAAAATAAATTATTCATCTACAGTCTGCACTTTCAATATTTTTTTGTAAAAGAGTGAGAATTCTCTACCCCCTTTACTTTTGAAACTTAATCCTACTACTATCTCATGATTATATCCATTTGCTTCAGAAGTTTACGTTTTTTGTTCTTCCATCAACCGGCGTCGCGCTGGAAGAAATTTGCATACATGTGAGAGTGTCAACTCATTAGGCTCATCATTTTCTACAGAAAAACAGTCGACGTGCATGAACAATACAGGTTTTACGTACGGCCAAACAATATTAATGCTACTTACTCGTTGACTGTTATGCATAAAACATAAGTCTGACATTTTATTCATAACTTTTAGTATGTAAAATTAGCTTGTGTTCGTTTCTTAGCAATTATGATAAAATACAATACATTTTTTTAATGAAAAAGCTATAGGGTACGTGAACTAACTTCTGTACTTGTACGTATTTCTCCCCTTCGAAAATTTTCTTTAAAATATCATAAAAACATTTTGTACTTCGACAAAAGTGTCATTTCTATTGAAAAGTATTATTTTACCAAGCCAAAGATGTTTTTGAAATATTTCAAAGAAAATTTCCGGAAAGCATAGGAATAGGTATACGTACTCCATTATTGTTATATTAGCTATCATTTTATACCTCAAATTTGATGTTGATTTCATATAATTTTAATTATATTTAACGATAAAAAAGGAGTAACTAATGGAATAAAATGTAAAGAATCTAACTATCCCTAATAAACGTGACACATGAACACTCAACGTTAAAAAATTCTGGTCGAATTTATTTGAATTATTTTGGAATGCTACAACTTCATTGGATTGAATGCTTATTTTCCAACAAAATTGACCAGATAATTTTAACGTATAGTGTACGTACGTTAGTGTCACCACCAACTTATGTATAATAGGTACTATAAAATTTTTGTATAAGCCCTCATATATACCGATACATCATATATATATACTGTAAGCTGTCCTATAAATACCGTTTATAGCACTGTGTGGTCTAAATCCGCACTTAAGGTGATGTTAAACCCCGTGTTACTGGTAAATACGGGGATCCACTTTTTTCATTAATTTTTAAATTTTAAGAAAATATCTCTCTGAAAAGTTGTTCTTTTTGATTGGAATAGCAACTTTTCATAGAGATATTTACTCAAAATTGAAAATTAAATGAGAAAAGTGGATCCTCGCATTTGACGGTGACAGATGGCTTTAACATCACCTTAAATCACGCCTATCCGTGACTTAAGTAGTCCATTATTGCACCGTCCTTATCCTTATTGCTAACCTCACGGTGCAATACTGGGCTGCTTAAGCCACGGCTAGGCGTGACAGCGGATTTAGACAAGCAGTGTTATAAAACAGTATACGATACTCGTGTCAAAAGTCGTCCTTCATAGCACGGCGTTTAGCACGGCTAATACACGCCGTGCTGTAAAAGACTACTTAGGTCACACGTATCGTAATGTACTAATACAGAACGGAAATAATAGAACTGTATCTTATGAATCGATAATTTTCTCTTTCTATATAACCCAAATACAAATTAATTTTTTATTCATATATTACTTTATAATGCGCATAGTGCAATTAAAGCATTTAACACTCTATTATTTTTCAAACTATTCCAATTTACCATCAGCACGTGGGACAAACCATATTATTAAATAAGATTTAAAGGATAAGGAAAAAATTATATTTAATCTAATGTGTCGTATTTTTTTCTAAGAAATAGAGAAATGAGTAATAATAATTTTTTTTATTTTTACTAATTAAATTATTTGTTTTATTTAGATTAAAAAAAAAGAAATATATTATTTTAATATCTGTATGTCGTATTTTTCGTTAGAGAATCAGTGAAATTAAAGTATTTAAAACATAGTAAATTTTCTTTGACTTAATAAATTATTTGTTCTATATATCTAAAAAAAGAGTGATCTTCTTTTAATAACTGTATTGGAAGATAATTCTGATAGGTATGGTGAAAATGAGGCAAGGATAAGTGGTTTTGTGAAATACAAATTAAGACATAATTATATTTCTAAATAAATTCAATTTATTTTGTTAATAACTTTGTGTGCTAGTTACATATCACAGTCTTCTGAGAGATAGTGTACATTTACATGTCGGATTTGATGATACCATCCTAAACATATAAATTATCACTTTACTCATATTTTTAACAGGCGCATTCTTCGCAATAATACTTTGCCTCAGTAACATACAATTGTAATAATATAGTTTAATTAAAATTAATCACGTTGTACAAGTATCGCTGTATGCATCATCATCATCGTCGATAAAACAATGAGAATTTCTTTTAACCTTAACATTTTATAGTACATATATGCATTAAATAAACTAAATAAAATAAACTAAATCACATTTTTCTTAATTCTTAAAATGATAATAATGAAAATGATTTACAAAAGTATGTGTACGCACTTTACATAGTTACATAGTTTTTTTTGTGATTTGAATTTTGTACTAGAAATAACGTTTTGGATTTTTCACAATTATGCAGGTTTAAAAAAGAACAGATTACTGAATTCAAGGAAACGCTATAAAGTTGAATAAATGAAAATAGTTTGGATTTGAGTCTACAATATAAATTTCCTTGCTCGCCGACGGTCCCGTTAAATTCTATTGAAACTATAATTGTGCAAAGTGCACACATTTAATAGATTTCTGCTATTAACAATGACATTGACAAAATGTACACTTTAAAACTATTATATTCTTAAAACGTCTAAATAAACATTTAAAGCTTATAGGTTAAATCTAGGTAGTAAAAATTAAGTATTAAGTATAAAGGAAGACAATGATAATAGGAAAGTTCTCAAGACTTGCGCGATTGGTTGCTCGCAGGAAAAAAGCAAGTGTTTGTCAAAATTGCTCATGCAATGTTAAAACGAGCTGTTGTCATAAAAGTTGCTTCTTCTAGACAAACTTGAGAATATCTATCACAATGAACAAATGTGTCGCATATTGACTTGTGTTAACCGAGAGATCGTAAAAGCTGGTTTTGCGTTGTTCAAACGCGATCGCGAGATCAAGTGCACTGGTAGTTGCAATTTTCACGAGCAACAAAGACACTGTTTTCCGCACTTGTTTCAAGTCATTTATCACTTGTTTGATCGGCGTTAGCGCATCATCTCGTTCTCAAGATTCTCGTTGCGCTGGTTCTCGTCGCGCTCGTCGCAATGGCAGCAACAGTGAGGCACGTAGCATTGCTCGGGCTGCAGGAAGCCGTCGGCAACATACGTCACGAACGTGTCGATGCTTTTTGCGTCGAGCGAAGGCAGCGAGCTCGAAGCCACCGACAGCCTCTCCACCTCGTACAGTCTCGCTTGTTGCACTTGCTGTTGCTGCTCTTGCTGCTGGTACTTTTGCTGCTGTTGCAGCTGCTGCTGCAGCAACTTTTTGGCCAATCTCGCCGCGGAGATATTTTTGATCGCCTGTAAGAAGAAAAGGAATCGAGCAATTAGATAAAGTGTCAATTGGTCAATGAGAGAGAAATGGTGAATCGTGACAAGTGCAGTTTCAGCGAAGAAAAAGCAGCTGGCGAAATGAAAAGACGATGCTTACCCTGAGGATTCTCCTTCCGGAATTGGTCAGTGCCTTCTTGAACATCATGTTGAAGCTTATGTGCGAGTGAGCGAAGTAGTGCGATCGATGAGTCGTAGGAAGCTGTTGAGCTCTCCTATTGACTGCTGGTACTTGGTAGTTGCAGGAGTATTTGCAGGAGTATTTGCAGGAGTATTTGCAGGCTGCACACGAGTTTTAGCACACTGAACTGCACGCACAGAGATAAGACACAGAAAGCGAGAGAGAGAGAGAAACGAAGAAGCAATTTGATGAATGCTGCTCGATAAACTGCGATTCGTAGCCGAGTATAGCCGAGCGATGCGGAGTGTTGGACGGTCAACGGAGTAATACGCTGAGGTGGAGGACCCCGAGAGTTTTTATAGGGTCGGGGCTGCGTCACCCCCGCCACGGAGCAACTCGCGCCCTCGCTCTCACTTGCTTCCCCCGCCACTCTGGCGAAGAGAGAGAGAGAGAGAGAGCGGCAGCTGCAGCTGCGCACCGCCGCTATTCCACCCCCGTTTAGCCTTTCCAGATGCCAAGATGCCCTGGGAACGGAGAATACCGAGATGCGGTGGGAACTCGCCGAGTCGGGAGCTTCGCAGCGCAGGCCAACAAGCAAGCGAGCACACCTTGGGGTTCCTTTCAGCCTTTGTCAGCTTTGCTATACTACCCGGGTCCTCCTTCGAACCTCTCCTCTTCCCTTCCTACACAAAACACACACGGACACGCACACCCGCGCACACGCACACGGCCACACAGGCACCATGGGGCTCGGCCTCGCTGCCCCGCCGACGCCGCTCGACGAGAAAGAGACAAAAAAGAGATTTGCGTGTTCGGACCTGTTTTATGGCCGTACCTACCTTCTACCCCTCGCTCCTTTTCTTTTCTTTTCCTTTCTCGCCCTCGCGTTCCTGTTGCAACTTGCTCAATTTTCTCTCCGCATTTCCCTGCTCTCTGCAAAGTGCATTCCAATACCCCAAACAGCCCAAACCCCTGCGCGCAGCCTCTTCCTACTTACATTCGTCTACAACTTGCTCTCCTACGGATATTCTACTTGTCCTTCTACAACTAATTTACATTCACTCTATCTTTAGAAATACAGGCTTTAATTCATTTTTATATGAGAATCGCACATTCTTAAAACAGCCTAACTCGCTTTTTTATATTTTATCTGACGAATACTTCATTGTAGTAACAGTTTTTTTATCTACTTATAAAATCTTATTCGTGGTAAAATTTGCGGTGTATATGTTGTTCAAATAGAAAAATATTTTATGGACGTCAAACTTTTATTAGAGAAACAAACAGCAGACATATTTATAAATTAAAAAAATGGAAAATTAGTTCTATCAAATGTTAACTGAATATCTGATGAAAATGTTGTTAACATAAGAAAAGCTTTAATTTGGGCTTTGTTTCATATAAAAATATTAACTTATCCCAAAGATACATATTTTGTTAAACAACGCTAAAAATTATTATACTAACATGATTTTTATAATGAAAAAATATTGCCCAATAGACCGAATTTTAATGTCTAAAAAAATAATTGTTTTCACTAGCATATAGTATAATTTACAATAATTTAGTAAATTATAATAGATAAAAAAAGCATTTATTATTATAAAGTGCTTTACTAAGAATTAGAAACCATCACCAAACCGATTTTTCTCAGTGTATGAAAGTATGCACCTGGTAAACCTCGATCCGTAATAAAACAAAGCAAAAAATAAAATTTTGAGGAACTTAGATAAAATTATATGATTTTTGCAAACACAATGTTTATAATGTTATAATTCTCTGAATGCCAGAGATTTATTAAGTGGAAAATGTAATTTTAGGTACATACGTAAACAAATTTTCAAGTTGATTGGTTGAAAATTCGTCGACTTATCTGCGTGACTAATTTGAAAAAAGTCCTTTTGAGAAAATCTCGTTTAAAGTTTTCGGGCGTTCGGCTACGCCCCGCGCGCTCCGCCTTTATACCTGCTCAAATCGTACACAGTAAAATATATGCAGCTTTATTTATTTTTGAGGGTCTACACGAGAAGCCATCTACCCTTAACCTTTAGAGCAAGGAAAAAAATCCAAATTCCGTAGGAAAAATCCTCATTCTCTAAAAGTTAAATTATAATTGATTTAAATTACGATATCGTAACTTTGCTGATTTACAGAATATTTCGCCTACTAGAAGAAATTAAGCTTATTAAATATTTATTATTTTAAATGTACAAATTAAGATTTCAGATAAATAATTACGGTATCGACACGTACATTTTTACGATATGATGTTGCGTAAGTTACGATATATCGCGCCGGTAGAACAAGACTATATGCCAACGAAAAATTTGATGTTTTTGTAAATCCGAGCCAGTAAAATCGAATTTTCACAAGACAAATTTTATTACTTGAATTTTAGTATTCTATTATAATTTCTTAACCTTTTTCAACTAAATGTTTAAGTGTTTAATGGATTTTTATTTTTGGTCAAGCTATTTTATAAAGGAAAATTGAGCTAAAAAAATTATAAGTTGACATAGTCTTGTTCTGAGGGTGCGATATATCGTCTACATTAAGATGATACAGTGCTCTAAGTGAAACAAGTCGATTATAAATGCTTGTGATTATGTGCGTGTGTGCGTGTATGTTTATGCGCGTGTGTATAATGTGTGTGTGTACACATAATGCGTTATAATGGTTACATATCATAATATAAACCTTGAATCTTTTATTTTTCTTTCTTGAAAATTAGGATGCTAAACTTACACTTTTACTGAAAAATACTAAAAACGAAGACCTAATAGAACAATAAACTACGACTGCAAAATCTGTTTCTCAAATGTATAATACTGCTTGTTAGTTTCGTTTTAGGCAAAACATAAAGGAGCACGGGTAAGTTGTTTCATATTTTTATCTTCGTCGGTGATTTCGATCGAGAACTTAATCCGATTTAGCAATCTGTTCGAATTTTGCAAACTGAAGGAGATTTACAAGAGTTATAGCTATCAAAAATATCTTTATGACGTCACGATTCTCTACGAACTGCTCTATCTTCTTTAATTTTGGTTGAATTGCGAAAATTCGAAAAGTTTACAAAGGAAGTATGCTCTTTCTAAATAATAGCTCAAAAAGGGTGTGCTTTTTTATCATTGATGGCTTGACGAAAGACAATTTTTTACTAAAATTACAGAACGATAGGTAATAATCCTTATCGCAGCAATTTTGTCTCGTTCCGCTCGGCCGCCGAAACACACACAGGCATTTATTCCTTAGGTGCATAATATACTATATGAAATTCTAGGATTCAAAACTAAAAGTTCGATTTTCTCTAAAACTTTATGGCAAATCATAATTATTATACTGTATGCGTGCGAGTATAATCTAAGTAACTATGCAAGTATGAATATTAGTTGGGCGTTGATACTGTAATCTGTAAATAAAGGATATTATCTCGCACCACGACTTTATTACAGCAGTACTCAGCATATAATTCAAAGACAATGTATATGCCGCTTGAATGTCAGGGAAATAGCATTAGAACTGCTGTAATTTACTAATTAACAATTTTAAGTAATTACACTTTAACGTTGAAGCGTTAATCTGGATTTATTTTGTTACAGCTATTTACGCATAATTAAAGTTCAAATCTGGAAAGTATATACTTTTTTATAGGAAAAAATATACAACACCTACGTTGTAAAATTCACGACAATTTTGGTAAGTATTCTGAAAATATTATGCTATACTACAGGCCATTCACAAGTCTCACGTGGCGTCGCAGGGAGGAGGGTTAACTTTTCGACACGGACCGTCAAGTGTGCGATCCACCTGAGTCGGCTTTAACGTGTAACGTATACATTCAGTTTTTGGAATTATTTTATTTATTCATCTGTAAAACTGTATATTAAATTAACGTCAATTAGCTTTAGAGAGGAATTGATAATAATATTTTAGTCAATAATTTGTATAGGCTCGTCGACCTGTACAAATGAGCACGTCTTAATATAAATACAATAAGTTTGTTACAATTATTTTATATAACGTTTTAAGTATAGAAACGAAGTAGTTTACACATATTATTAAAGTAATTCTTACAAGGGATTATCCAACAACTATACATACAGTTTTTATATTTTTTGTACGTCCATAAAAGACGGGGTTTAGTATTTTTTTTAGTCTGCAATAATTGCTTTGTGGATAAGAGAATTAATTCTTAATTCTATGTACACCGGACATACAAAAAATATGTGTATTTTCAGTTTGAAGCAATTATTTGTAAAACATGAATGGATAGCATGACTGATTTTTAAATATTCAGGATAACTAGACGAAGCTATGATTGAGTACAATTCAAAGCTTGTATTAATGTTCATTCGCTGTAGTTATTCGTATATTAATCTAAAGTTTTTATTTTATAACTTTCAAATTCGTTACAGTTTTCTGTCTCAAAGTCTATTTTATGATTATTAAACACTTCCTCAATATGCAATATCCGATTTAATTTACTTTGAGTTTTACTATTCTTTTAGTGTTTAACTAGTCGATTATAGCATATTTTACAGGTAATCTCATGGATTTCAGCTTAGGCACCCAATGCATCGTTCATTTCAAAATGTCGTCGACTAGAGTTTGTTTTTGTATTTTAACTTTTGAAATTTCATCAAGTTATGAATATCGCAACTACAATATTTAGATATCATAAAATAGTACCCTCTCAATTAACGATTTAAATAAAACTTAATTTTTTCCCCATGAATTTGTATGTTGTATTTATAAAAATTATGATGAAAACAATATTGTAAAGGAACATTCTGGTTTTTATCGTGTTACGGGTTCTGACTTACGTCATGATATGTCACAAAAGGGGAAGGGAAGGGGATAATCGAACTGTAATCAAAGTGGTACAGACAGTTAGTAGAGTTGAAAGCTTGAAATTATACAATTATAGAAATATATTATTGAGATCTCGTGACGTCGATACTGGGAGATGTTGTACTTTTATCATATAAGATTATGCAGTAAGTGGACAGCAATGCACGATTGAAAAAAGCAGAGCTCCAAAGAGAAGAAAAGAAAGGCATATTAAAATACGTTCGAAAACGCACGCGCGGGATATAAAGAATGAAAAAAAAAAAGAAAAAAAAAAGAAGAAAGAAAAGAAAAGGAAAGGAGGTATAGTAGCTTTGTGCAAACGGCGGCACGTGAGGTACTGTGTGTATATGTAGCGTGCAGCGTGCAGCGTGCTGCGTGCACGTGCGAGTGCGTGCAGGGCGCGTGTGAGAGCGACGTCGTTCTCACGCATGCGATCAGATGGGCCACGCGTCCGCACAGCTCTTTCAGCTTGCGAGGCCCCCCTTACCTTAGCCTTACTCCCCCCCCCCTCCCCCTTCACCCCCATACGTCACGTGCCGGAGTCCTCCCCGAGACGACCAGACTTTTTTTTTCCTTTCACTTAACTCTTCGTCAATTAGAAAAATTGTTCCACCGCAACACCAAATTTCCCTGATAGAACAAATTTCTTTGTAAGATTAAAGGCCCGAGCCTGCACAATTAAACCCTGCGATCGAAACAATGAAACTGTGACCGCAATATTTATTTTAAAGATAGTCCTGGAGTATTCATTTACCTGCACAATGCACGTACATCAATATGATGGTACATTCTTGAACAGCGCATCTATTTTTATCAAAACTCATCTACCACACTTTTTATTGGATTAATTTTAAACTTTCAACGTATTTTCTTATATGTTAAAGTTTCATAAGAAAAGTGTAATGTCATACTTAACTTTCTCTAGGTCAAAAGCACGAGTATTTAAGTATTGTATGAGTGGAACTGAATTACAAAGGAGAACAATGATAGTACTCTAGCTTTCTTTGTTAATATCTTTAACAAAAGAAATCGCTCATTATTCGGATAAAATGTACGTAAAAGCAAAACTACTCATAAATATAATGGTTCTGGTTGCGTATGATAAAAGTTATTAGTGCAATTATAATAACAGTTAAAGGGGAAAAATGCCGCTTTTTCACCGCTTTGTTTTAAGTCGAACTTTGAGTGCTTGCCGTTTTGTAAATATCGTCAATAGATGGGTGCAATAATCAGGCATAATTTTTTTCGAAAATATCGATAAATATTCGAACAGTATTAATAAATACATAAAAAACTATCTCCGTTACAAACGATCGTAGAAAGCTTGGGCAAGGCTTAAAAAATTCTTCACAATTCAAGAAATTGTCAAATTTTTAAATGGTTAAATAAAATGTTTTAATTTTTTAGTGATATTCGTTCAAAGTTTAGAGCAAAAAAAGTTATAGTTTACGTAACCGATCACAAATCTGAAATATTTTGGAACGAATGCTCGGCGTACAATAGATGCCTTCGGAAAAAGGCTCAAATTTAAGTCTTGCCGACTCTCGCTATCAGTAGCTTTGAGGGTTTGAGGGTTTTTACTTAAACACATTAGCTGGTTTCTTCAATCTAAACTTTAAACAAACATAACAAAACATAACAAACATTTTTTTTCAAGAAATTAATAACAATTATTTAACAATCAAAAAGTTTTACAGTTTCTTAAATTATGAAAATTTTTTTAAGCCTTGTCTGAGCTTATATTAATTGATGAAAATTAATCTTTTATTCATCATGTAAAGTTTATTAAAATCAATGCTTATACTCGTGTTCTATCATTTATAATAAGACAATGAGAACAGTTTAAGAAACCTCGAACGTTATTATCTCTGTATTCAGCCCTTGTTAGTCTTGACATATGCCTCCGAAGTATGGTCTCTTCCCTATGAAGTTTATTCAAAATAGATTGAGTTAATTCAGCACAGATTTTTGAGTTTTTTGTCACATTGTGTGGGATTGACTATGTCAAGATTGGACCATATTTACTCTGAAATAGCCAAAAAATTCAATGTTTGTTCACTTAAATCTTATATAAGTTATCAAGATTTATATCTATTATTTAAAATTATCAGAAACTATAATGTGAATGTTCCTACATTTTTTGAATAAATCAACCTTTATATTCCAAGAATATTATTGAGATCAAACATTATTGACTTCAATGGCAAAATATTAAAAAGTGATCTAAATGACTTCTCTCGCTTAAATAGACTCTCAAAGTTAGCTAATGATAATAATGATTGGTTTGACATTTTTGGAACGTCAATATCAACTTTCAAAATGTGTAAAGAAAAATTGTTTAAATATGAGTAAATTTGATTTTTTTTTTATTTTATTTAATATTTTAAATAATGAAAGGTATATTTTTATTACTTATAGCTACTCATAAAATATAACAAATTTTGTTAACAAAATTTTTTTCATCATGTGATGAATCCTTCTTTTATATTATAATATCATCTCTGATATTATAATATTTCAGTAATGCCAAAAAAATTGTTATATTACAAGATCATTTAGTGTGCTATATCTAATGCTGGAGCCAGCTTAATTGCTGTTTTTTCAAGGTTTAATATTAGTGACAAACAAACATCAAAAGCGACTATGTTACAAGTAATTGTCTTTGATCTTTCGAAAGCTTATATAGAGTAAGTCTTTTGTGCAGGAACTACTTAATATGCCTTGAAAGTATGCAGTTGTCAGAGGTTAATCAAATTCCTTTTATTTGACATTGACTCTTTTAATAATAATAACAATAAGTAGTGAATTAATTTGGCATTTGGAATTAGTATACGCAGTTAAAAAAAAAGTTGAAGAGGCTAGAAAAACATCAACGCCAGATAGACACGTGCACGCACGAAGATGAAAAGATGAAGGTATAGAGGTAGAGGAAGGGAAGGGAGAAGGGAAGGGAGAGGAAGGTAGGAGAAGGGAGAAAAGTGGGGAAGTTGCTTGGTGGCGGCTGCCGGCTGGCAGCGGTGCGTGGGAATCGCCGAAACTCGGGCCTCTCACACGCGACCGCCACACTACTCGCTCGCTTCTCGCTCGCTTCTATACGCACACGCACACCGGCACACGCCTCTGCATCACCCAATCTCTCTTTACTTTACTTTACTTTACTTACAACCTCCAGATCTATAGCTATACAGGCCGGCTGTACTCAAGCCCCACTCATCATCTCCTTTTGCTCCTTAACTCATCATGCACGTGCTCAATATTTGCCCTGCCACCGCATTTCAATCTATACCCATATACATACCCTTTAGCCTTTTGCTTTTATTTTCATTTCTTTCGTTTCTCTACTTTTTTTTCATGCTTCCTCATTATCTATATACATCACATTTTATATTATAATTCCTATTTACATTTAATATACATCTAAGTACAACCTACCTATAAATATAGTCATACAATTTCATTCAAATCTATAAGATTGTATTAACTCTTTAACGCCCCGATGTCCTAGATATATAAAGGGCACGCATGTTCTCATAATAAAAAGTTGATAGTTCCCTGGTGAAAAATAATCAAGAACTAACTAGCTACTCGAGAACTCCTAGCTTTTAACAGGTGCCAAAATGTGCTAGTCAAATAAAAGCACGTGTTCCTTCTTTATTTCTTCAAGTAACCCCCCGAAAAAGTAAAAACTAAAAAAATAAACATTTTTCATTTTCGAAAAATGTTTTTTCAAATCATTTAGAGATGGCTACATGAATCTAAACAAACGAGTTTTAGCAACTTTAGGTCTAAATAAATACCTGCTGTAATTTAGTTACTATTTATACTCATTACTGTATGGAGGTGCCGTCTAAGTAGTCGGAGTAGTAGTCGATGTCTCGGAAGGTCGTGCATTCCGATAGTTTTTCGTGTCAACGTATTTGATAATCGTATATCGAATGTATGTAAGCATGATTAGCTATGACACGGATAATAAGTTACATACTAAGCACAGTACCCTATTATGTAACATCATAAAAAATGGTGATTCTGAAAGATAATCAAAACAAATAATGAGTTCAGAAAATTGCAATTTTTTAATAAAAATGTGATTAAAGATAAACTCAAGTTAATATTTTCTTTAAAACATTTAATTTTTTGGAAACAGCACTAATATCCTTAGCTTAAATTTTTAAGTCTGAGTATTTTAAAAGCGAGAAAAATATTTTTTTGCATAGTGTCATATGATTCTTAGAGCTGATGACCTTTAAAATCTACTACAAGACCTCCTGGTCTTAAATTAATTAAAATCGAATAACTAACATGGTAGATCGTTAGTTTGAGTATTCTTATAGAAGTATCCATCGAGAGAATTAGCAAAAAAACGTTCTTTATATTTTTGTTGAAAAATCTGCAGCGCAATATAAAATGCTTTTTCCCCATCATTAAAATATTTTTAACCGCTTTTATTTAAATAGTCGGCCGTCGTTGTATACCTGTCTGTCTGTCAGTCTGTCAGTATGTCTATATGTATGTCCTCAAATTAAATGGTTAATTAAAATACTTCCAGATGAGGAGTACCTAAAGTGTGCTACAATGTGCTAAAATATGCTAGTCAAATAAAAACATGTATTCCTTTTATTTTTATTTAAGTAACCCGGAAATTGCAGTATTTCAAGAAATTCAAATCGTTCGGTAATGTACCATTTTTTACACTATAGCGTTTCAGATATTGTAACACGTATACAAATCAATGTATAAATTTTTATTTTTAAGGTCGATTCTTATTAAAGAACCACCTTACCAGCCAACTAACTTATTTTTCTACCAAGGCTAGGCTCTATGATATTAAATGCACCCGTGTACAACTTTGAAATTGAAACAATGTTTGAAAGATAACCGATAAAAGCCTTTATTTAATATTTTGAAAGAATTTATTGCAGAAAAGTTTACATCATTCTAATATTCGAATGATAAAAATAATGGTACTTCAGATATGTTAAGTAGTGAACGTAGAATGACAAAGGATTATTCCATTTTTTCTTTTAATTAAAATAATCAATTTGATTTCCTTATATTTAACTAATCTGTTGGTAAACGGAAATAAATTTATAATTGGAAATTTCCATAATTTTCTTATTTATTTGACATTGTAAGAGTTTATGCAAAAATGATGTTAATTTCTTCTTTTTTCAATTTGACAAAAATTAAAATAAATAAAGCAAGTTAAAGTTTGAGTGACGTCACAGTGGTGTACACTTTGTATATTTTTAGTATATTTGAGTATATAACAAGAAAAAACCGCTGCCAATTCATTGGCACTTAACTTCCTACAATCCTATTAAATGTTCCAATAAAAAATTATTTTTCTTAAATATCGAGATACATAGATTTAAATTTTTAAATTCTCATTTAAACCTATGCAAAAGTATAGCATAGACTATGCAAAAAAATTTAAATTGCATATAAACTACATTGTATGTTCATCAAAAAAAAAAAAAAGAACATTTGTTTAGTAAAAAATGACCATAATTATCGACATTCTCGAGATATAAAATCAAAATTTAAAAAAATATAACCTCAAATATCTTAAAAAATAAAAGATCTCATAGTCTGCGCAATGAGCTCAGCCAAGAGATAGTGGAAAGCTACCCTTTTCAAATCAATTTATTTTAAAAGTTTTCCATTATATGTTTTCGAGTTATCGTTTAAACAAAAAATGACGTTTTCATATATAACAGATGAAGGGAGATAGCTTATAGAAAATTTCGTGTCAGAGAAAATAGGTATTTTTATGCTCTTCCAAATGCATTTATACTGAAGCGATCGATTTATTTCTAACATACTAAAGTAATTTACCTCATCGATTTCAGAATATTCGTAAACAAAGAAGTCGTTCTAAAACAAAAAGGGGTCGTTGAATCTTAAAATATTTCAGAATCTTCATTAAAAAACGAAACAAATAAGCTCTATTTGACAAAAAATTACCGCACCGTTCTCGAGATATAAGCGATCAACAAAAAAATTTGAATAGAAATATAACCTCAAATATCTTGAAAAATAAAAGTCCTCATGATCTGGGGAAATAACTCAGCCAAGAGATAGTTAAAAGCTACCTTTCTGAAAATTTTCAAAAGAAATAATGCCGTTTTACTCAAGTTATCGTACGACATAAAAAGTCGATTTTTTCTACGAAATTATTTCTTTCTCGGAAGCAGAAGAGTATTAAGATTCAAAATTTACTGAACATTCCTCTCCATATTCCTAATCATCTCGAATTTTTTCATAAATTTTCCGTCATATGTTTCCAAAATATAACCGTTCAAACAAAAAATGACGTTTTCGTGTATAATAAAAGACGGAAATGACCTTATCCAAACTTTCAGGTCAACAAAAATCGAAAAATTGCTCAAAAACGCATAGGAAAGAAAAAAATGATTTTTGAGCCACCATCCTTAAGAAAAACAAAACAAATGAGCCCTGATTGCCCTGAAACATTAATGTTTACAATGGATTACTCGAGATATAGATACGTTCACAGTTTCACACACACACACGCACACATCCATCCGGACATTTTCTAAAAATAGTGTATTTTAGTTCTAAATGTCCCAAAACATGTTTACAACATGCTTACAACATGTTTTTAAGAAAACTTTTTTTTTACTATTATTTCCAAATAGAATATCTTTTAGTAGGTCAAAATTTGAAGAAAATACATTCTTTAGTTCGTTCACTACAAAAAAAAGTAATAATTGTACCTAGCTTCTTAAGGCATCCTGGTCCGGGCCGGACCTGAGCCTATGCACAGAAAATTATTTGCAATGTATTCGCCGGATCAGGGCCGGAGTTGCTTTTTACGGCACCGGATTCGGGCCTGATGTTCACCGTAAATACCGTTTCTACTCGGGTCTATGCAGAAGTAAGGTAGGTAAAAAAAATTCCTCCATGATCATATATATATATATATTAAACTATAGTTATAATAATATACACTTATATATTTGCTTTTGTTTGAAACACTTACCTTGTACATATTAGGTAGTTGAAAAAGTACGTATTGTTGTTGTGGTTGTGATTGCCGTAGAAGAAAAGAAAAAATAAAGTATACAGCTGTATGAAAAATTCTTGTTAAATTCATTATTCCGAATTGAATTCCGAAGGTAGTCCATACGAGTTTGTGCAAGTCCGTGCGCGCGAGTGCGAGTTTGATGAGCCGAGATAAGCTATGTAAGTATCTGTGTTGTGAAGCTGACACTCCAATATGGCGCTACAAGTGTCACCTGTGTGGTTGTGTGGCTATCATTGGCTTTATACCTATATGTATGATGAATATAGATATACTCGTATACCCAGGTTGACCGCCATGTTGACTTCACTCGACAGTCGACTACAGTCGACTAGGTATATTACCTACGATAACCTATGATAACCCTGCAGCGATACCTATACCTACAATCTCAAGTCATCCTTTCAAAATTACCCGCAACGACGCAAGCGCAAGGCGCAAACTGCAGCACTGCAGCATCGAGGCCAGTAGAGGGCGAGCCGCGAACTAGCCCAGCTTGCCAGAGGGGTAAAACGTAAAACGTAAAACTACTCATGCAATCAGCTGATTTTCTGTATCAGCTACCGGTAAGAAATACCTACTTTCTCAAGTACAACAGTCTAGGACATAGCCTGGGGCTAATACCTGCGGAAGAAAATAAAAAAAGTACAACAGTCACGTCTACTATCTCAACATGTATACAACACTAGCGTTGCGATACATATTAATACAAATAATTTGCATACTTTCAGTTTATCACCAAAAGATTATTGACACATGAAGCTTTCCGTGTGCTTAACATTCCTCAACTTGGACAATAACAAGTTTTTTCAGACCTTGCATTTTTTTCTAATATTTTAAAACCAAATTTATTATTTTCTTTATCAAAATTGAACAAGTGTGCTTTAGAAAATTATCTAATTATTTTATTGTCTTCAGATTTTTAAGCTAGACTTTTGTTGTTTCATAACCAAACATATTGTTTACATATGTTTATTTTGTTGGGAGTTGGAAGTAGTGTAACAAATTGATATCTTACGAATAAATATTACTGAAGGTGAAGGTACTTATTTTTAAAGTATTACTCACAAGACTGAATTCCAGTTAATAGGCAAAATTACTTATTATTATTAATTACTAAATTTTATAAATGTACAACCGTACTATCACATTCAATTTGAACCATCACTTTTTCATTAGATCATTTTGAACATTTTACAACTTTGACTTATCCATTGGTCAATTGCTTGGCAAAAATCATAGTATAAACAATAAAGGACAAAGGAAGCATGAAACTTACTTTAAATTGTTACTGCAATGTTCAAATTGGAATCATACATAACTCCAGTGATTCTCAGTTATGTTGAGAAATATGTCAAAAATTTCAAACCCGAACAATCACAGGTAATGTCAAACTTTTGAATTAAATATTGTCTATAATTATAACAAAGCTAAATAACAGAAAATGAATGTATTAAATCCAGGTCTCGCTGTGGGGAGGAGATGCATCTTTTCAAAATCTTGATTTACGACTGGAGGTTTTAGAAGAACAGCTTAACCTCCCATTTACTTTTGTCAGTGGACATATTCATGAATTGCTGATACACGTTCCCTGGGTTAAAATTACATCAGAGCCAATTGTTGTAACAATTAATACTATAGGTAAAATTCCATTTAAGTAGATATTATTTACTTAAGTTTTATACATTACGTGATTCTAAAAGACTAAATTTGCAGAATGTATTCTAAAATTAAAAGACGAAAATCAATCGGATACTATTTCTATGTCCAATATTTCGAAACAGACTGAAATTCCTCAGTAAGTAAAAGCAATAAGTTTTTAAAATTCTTTCTAAAATGAAGTAAACTTCACAATATGCTTATTTATTGCAGAGAAGAAGCTCCTCCAGGATATATTAGGAGTATAGTAACAAAAGTTATAAATAACATTACTATTAACTGTAACAATTTAATTTTAAAATATGTTGAAGAGGATATTGTTCTCAGTATTAATGTTAGATTTTTATCCATGCAAACTGTTAATAATAAGTGGGAACCAGCATTTACTGGTAAATAGTTTTATCATCTTTTTTTAACAATATAATATAAATAAATATGTTTCTTATAATTCTTTAAATTATTAGACATAAATAGCTATGAAGTGAGGTTACAGAAAATTATTACAATTCAAGATTTAACATTATGCCTTGACAAAATGGATACATCTGGCAAAATTGAAATTTATCAGGTATTTTATTATTTCTAGATTGAATTGTTTATTACTATATATATATTATTTCCAAAAATTTATTTATAATATAGGATCCAGTGTTGTATCGGTGTTCTATGATAATACGTTTGATTATGAATTATCACAATAATGTAGCAAAACGAGCATCAATAACAAGACTTGATCTACACTGCCAAAAAATGGAGTTTAGTATAACGGAACAACAAATACCCATGATACTTCGTTTAGTTGCTTTACTCAGTTTATTACAGTCTAGGCAGTTTCCTATTGTCAAAGAAAAATCTTATGCATCTCCTGAAGAAAATGAGAATACATCTGAAGGTATATTTACCGTTACTCAAAATTAATTTATATGCCATTTTTATTTAAATGTAAACTGTATTTTTATTTTTAATAGATGAATTGACTCAAGCAACTGGTTCAACAGCGGATTCAAGTTGGGGCATGTGGGCATGGAATACAATGTCATCAATACTACCAATGGACTGGGACAATGATTGGTCTAACGAACAACATGTTGCTTATTCAGGACATGTAATACATTTTGGTTTTTATATCGACGATGCTACTATTACATTTAAGGTTTGTAAAAATAATCAAAATGCTATGAATCCTCAAAATATTATGATTTTTAAGTTTTATTTTACTTAATTACTTATTTTACAGACTGTGGAAAGTGTAAAGGAACAGTTATTTTACAAATCTCGTAAAATAAAGTATAAATCGTTTCTCTCACTTCGTTTTTCGGAAGCTGTACTTGATGTGGTATTGCAAGGAATTTCAATGACAAATTTAATTGTTGGATTTGGAAGTATTCGTCTATATCCTCGAGGAACATGCAGCTGTGGATATTTAGAAGTCATAGATGGAGTTCAGGTACTTGGAAAAAATGAATTAATTTTAACTTACATAAAATTATAGTTTGTATAAAGATTGTAAATTCGTATATTTTTGTTAAAGCCACCATTATATTTAACTGCTGGAAAGAGTAAAAGTGACTACTTAAAGGATACCTTATTTGACAATGATGCCATTGAAAATGAAGGAAAAAAAAGAGTGTATAAAAAGGATGTTTCTTATCATCTTGCTTCAGTTTCCGGTATTTTTTTATTTTTCAAATTTAACTAATTTGAATTTTCAATCTATCCATCATTAATATTTTCAGTTCCAATATTACTGGAAAGATGTCCTGCCTTTTTTATGGACTATATCCATTACACAGAAATACCTGATGATATCACTCCTGAAAAATTAGCTGAGTTTGGATCATGTTACGAATATAGGTCTTAAAATATATATTTTATTAGTTTAACTAAGAATTTTGTGCTAATTAGGTCTTCTAAATTTTTACAAAAAACATAGACCTGTGTGCCAATGTGCGTTTGATGCATAAAAATATTTTTGTCGAATTGTAATCTTTTCACAATGTTCTTTTCAAAATAAAGAAAGATTTTTATTAATTTAATTAATTTATATTTCTAGTAATTTTCATGAAGAAAGACATATCAGGTATGGTGTAGGCAGTTTAACTATCAGATTATGTTCTGGTCTATTTCATCGTATTAATACAATTAAACAAGCTTCGGATAAGTACGATTACAGTCCTTATATTATACCAAAACCAGGTATGCCGAATAATAATTTGAATATAATAATTTTAAAAAAGCATAATTATATGAAACTTAAAATGTTTCAGCACCATCTTTTGACGAACTACCACCAGTCACGGTTGAAGAATATGAAGCTTTAAGGGAAAATATTCCTCTCGTTAAAATTAATTTACACATAATAAAGAGTGCAATTCAACTACAATTAGCTGATCATCGTATTACAGGTCTGCCTCGCCAACGCAAATATGTTGAAAACAGAGTGAGTACAATTTTCTATATGCAACTTTTTTTTGTAATTAAATAATTGACAATGCTTCATAAAAGTAATATATATTAATTTAGACGATGCCATTGATGCCAGCCTTATCAGATGATCCATTTTTAAGCATTGAATGCGATACCATATTGGCTACTTTAGAACAAGCACTGTATCCATTTAGACTTGTGGCATGTGCTTCAAAGCAAACTGAAATTCCACCTGAAATGTTAACGCAATGTTATCGGGACATTAAAGTGCAAGTAAGTTAAACAAACAGTGACTATCAAATGTTCTAAGACGGTCAATTATTTTATATGTATTGCATTTATACGAAAGCAATGTATGTAAACGGTATATAATTTTGAGTCAAATGTTCACTGATACTCTTCATTTTGACCCTTAAGATGGCTCCTGCATAAATATGTACCTTAAGTATAAAAATGTATATAACAATTTGTTCTCATATTATAATATAAGAAATTATATAATACAAAAGGACACTTCAAATAATGAAAAAACATTTTTCCAACAAAATTCTCATATTGCAATAGTGATTAACGTCAACTAGAGAAAAATTCAACAAAACGCTGCACACTTTTTTATTTCTTATTCGATTTTAATTTTGAAAGTCTCAGTTTGTTTCTTGAACGATTTCAGGGAGACTTACCGATATGAAAATTCAAATAATCGATGAATCTACAAAGTTAAAGCCAATTCGCCTGGTTAAGACCTATTGGTGGCGCCACTCTGGCAGCCACTTTGGGAAGCTTAGGTAGTGGGTCAAAAGAGGTGAGGTAAAGAATTGGCGAGTCCATAGCACGTGTAAAATGCCACCAGAGCCAAAGGCGAGGGTGGCAAACACGTGCTATGGGGTCGCCATTTTACCTCCCATGGTGCGTATACTATTTTTCCTCACACCAGCACCGAAAATACACATTTCTCTCCAGGCGCCCGGGAGGAAAAGTGGTACTTTCGGTGCAGGTGTGGGGAAAAATTAATTAACATTGGGTAGTATGTAAAATAAAAACTTTAAATGCATTTTTCTCGAAATACATTTTTAAAACTTTAAAGTGTTCCATACGTCAGCCCTCTTAACTTTAAGTCTTAAAAACCAATTTCTTTTTCATTTCCTTGTATCCTAAACAAAAAAAAATTTGATTGATTTTCAATTATTTAAAAAATATATGTCAAGATATAATTACCAATGTAGTGAGAAATGCGAATTTTGACGGTTTTTTATTCAATTAAACTGCATTATATTTTCTTAAACAGATTAAGGGTATGAAAAATAAGAAGCTAAGCAAATTTGTTTAATTTATGGTACAAAAAATGAAAACTTTTCTTGCATATTTTAGGTTGAGACGCCTGGAACATTTTTAAAATATGCTATTTTTATGGAGAAAAAAGTGTCTTTTCGCGGATAACACAATAATTACTAAACTAGCGGGACTCTGAGTTGATGAAAAAGTTTTCTTTTTTGGTAGCAAATACCACTACCAATTTTTTTTTGCATAAAAAATCAGTAGAGCTACAGCTTAAGAAGCTACTGATAAAAATGTCAAATAAATCGGATAAAAATTGCTCGAGTTCTACTGCTAACCGATTTAAAAAATGTAGTTTTGAGAAAAACGCGTTTAAAGCTTTTAAACTAGATTTTCTCTATAAAATGTAAACAAAATTTGGATTTCCAATTTGTTTACTTTTATTCTGTAATACCAGGACCATACAGAAGCCTTTCTTGGTCCAAATTTTGGTCCTTGCTCTGTTTCCTAGATAATCTCTGGTCCTGTCTAACGTTTGCTGTTTTTGAAAATGAGTGATTGGCGGCTCTCAAGCGTCGTTCGTTTATTTCAGTACAAAAATTGTACATCTCATAGCCAATTGGCATTTCCAGGACATTCATGATTTTCAATAGTGTATGATAACCGTTATTAAGGGGACGCCGGATATCTCTGTCCTTATCTAATTGAGTTGTCATTCATAATTTTAAGAGATATAATTTTTTTGAAAAAATAATAGTTGTCCCCGTTTCGTTTTATAGTAATCTAAATATATGTCCAAGCTGGTTTCATATGATTGTTTTGCTTTCGAGAAAACTTTGACAAACTTAGTATGTAAAGGTTAATCTCCACGTAGTTGGCCCTCATAGTGTGTCAAAGTTTTCTCGATAACAAAACAATCATATGAACCCAGTTTGGACATACATTTAGATTACTATAGAACAAAACGGGGACAACTATTATTTTTTCAAAAAAAAATGATTTCTCTTAAAATTATGAATAAAAAATCAATTAGACAAGGACACAGATTCGTTGCTATTGGGAATTAAAGTGTCATGGTCGAAGCAAAGCAATAACGACACTTTCTTCTTCGTTAATAAGCATATAAAACTGATATATTTAAAAACTAATTATGTTAAAGTATTCTGCATGTTTTACAGTTTCAGAATCTGCAAAGAAAATAATTTAATGACAACTTTTTAATAGTTTAATAAATGATTAGAAAATATATTAGATTTAAAAATACTAGAGTCAGTTCAAATAAAGTTAATAACTTTGTCACCTTTTTATTCCTTCACTATTACATATAACACGTTTGCAACCACTTTTTTTAGTATAATTGATAGTTATAATTCGTTTTATAATTAGGTTAGGTGGTGTCTTTCAGCCACCACGACGGTAGCTAAGGGTTAATAAAAAGCAATCCACGCAATTTTGAATGTTGTACTCCCAGCGTTCGGTCACGTGGTTTCGTGACGTCAGACGTGAAAAAGTCTAATTGCTTTTTAAAGAATTTATTTGAATTTTTCAATTCTGATCGCCCTGCCTGATGTTCCGATGGTGCCGGTATAGGACCCTTATTTTTGTAGCAAGACTGTATATCATTCTACGAGTTTTCTGTTACTCATTAGGGGAGATCGTAGTGCTATATACCTTATACCCAGTTGCCAAAATTATCGATTTTTCGTTTTACGCAGTCAATTGTTACTTTAATAAAATTTTACTATCGTACGCATACTCTTAATAATAAATAGGTTGTGCGTACGTTTGCGAAATTTGAAAATCTCATTTATTCATTGAATAAAAAGAAAAACTGCAATGTCGGTATCCGGCATCCCCATAAGGAAGAGAAGAAAAGGCAGTATATCATATATATGTATATGACATCAGTCCATAAAAATTCAATAGTACTACAATGAAGCGCAAAAACTTTTACTACCTTCCATTGTCTGTTTCCTTACAATCCATGCTTAGTTATTCGAAATCCAACCACCTATAACGCCATGGTTCGGATATGCCTCATCTGCATTAACTTGTCTGCCTCTTCCTGGTTCAAGGTGATTATGGCCATCTTTATGTTCCTCCTATTGGGCTTCACGACGGTCATCTTCCTCACTTCACCCTGCATTCTTCAAGTTTTTCTTAGGATTTCTTTCACTTCTTCTTCCTCCGTTAGTGAGTCAAGGTCCCATATCTTTAGTGTATTCCTTCTTTCTTCAGTCTTGACACTTGCCATGCCCTTGACGGTCTTGTCGAGGTCAGCGACAAAAGCTTTCTGTTAGCAGACTCATTCCTTTCCTAATTGAATGAGTACGTCTCAGTTTCTCGTAGGCCTTGTGCAGAGTACTGTTGTTTAGCGAGTGTCACCTATGGTGTCCGGATCTCACTTGGCAGGTGACTGTCGTACCCCCGCTCGTGGTGCGACCGCCGGTCCCGCGTGTACAACTACATTAGTCGCACTTGTACATGACTTCTTACCTTCGACCTCTCGTTTCTAGTTTCCTCAGTCCAAGTCAGGCATATTTGGTATTCGGCTCCTTTACGTCTTTCATCTTTCTTTAGCCTCTTTGATGGTTACCACTGACATCCTTCTGGCTTTCACAATCTTCCAGCATTTCCTGGATCTCCAGCATTATAAATAAGAAATATTCTTAAACCAGTAGCTATTGCATTACTGAATGCGTTCTTCCAGCTGCCATTACTAGTCAAACTCGCTGCATTGGATGTTCTGGAGAGTGGCGCACCATCCAGTGTCAGTACAAGTACAATGTGAGGTTGGACTAGAGATCGATGCAGGGATTGACCTGGAATATACCAGGGTTTACTCCTTGGGCTACATTTTTTGTTTTATCACACATCTTTCCTTGTAGGTTTTTCTTCTGGGTACCCACCCCAAGCCTGTATCCTGAGCAGGAGTCCTTACTGGCTGCTACCATACGGACCAGAAGGCACCAGGTTTATTATTTTGAAGTTGTTACTTACCTTGATTTAATCTTGAGGTTAATTTGATTCAAGATCATGACCATTATATTTTAACGTAAAATTTTTTCTTTTAAATGCTGATTTCAAAAGCACTAGTTTCCATTTGAAAAATCACATTTGACTGTGAATTGAACTTGATGGGATCAAGGGTAAAAATCAAGGACACTGGTGAACTGGTTGCTCAAACTTTTATAATTTTTATGTAAGAGAATTTAAAAAAAATGCATTTTATATGAAGTAAGAAGTATAAATATTATAAAAATCATTTTTAAATACGCAAATATTAAAGTTAAATAAAAATTGTTACTGACAAAAATACAAGAGCCAGGGTAGCTCAGTCGGTTAGAGGCTTGGACTACCGGCAATCGCGCACCCTTAAGGGTTCAGGTTCAAATCCCGATCTCGGCCGAGTCGGCAGTACCTCTGTAATAAATTTTATTCAGCTTTTTCACGTGCTTATCACAGCCACCTGGCTTTGATGGTTCGAAATGTATCCAAAGTTTTAGGTCCAACACGTGGTATGAGAAAAAAGGTTGGATTCGATTCTAGACCACATAGGCAGTTTTTTTGATAACTCTAGAATTTCTAAGAGTAACGTTGTAATTATATTATTTATTTTTCAGAAATGTATAAATTTGCATGATTTAGTTTATTTATTAGTACTTATATAAGCAGATTATTTATAAAGTCTCATTGTTCTTACAGTTGGAAGGAGTTAATAGTCAAGTTTATCTAAAAGTAAATTGTCGGACATCAATTATTATGCCTTGTAATATAGAATGCTGTTTACGTACATTACTTTATCCCGCATATTGGAAAGATATAAATACAATTCACAGTTCGCATAATTTAAAAATTGATACAGTTACCATTACTGGTACAAAAACAAAAATTATGGTTGCTACTTCGATTGTTACCTCCCTTTTATATCCTGAAGACTTGCACAATCCACTTATATGCTCATCTCTTTACACTGATTCATGTGATGAAAAAAGCAAGTATTAATATATAAAGTTGCTAAGTAGGTATTCGAATGTATTCTATTGTTTTCATTAATCAACGAACATGTTTTTGTATAAATAGGTCCAATTTATATTGAGCTTTGTTTAGAAAATATTAATCATAAATGTATAATGTCTATGACCACTACATCTTGTACAACAAATATAAGTGCCATTAAAGTATTTGCACACAACGAAACTCAGCAGGCATTCATACTATCTGGGCCTGAAGCGGAAGACCAAAGGTAGATTTTATTTTACGTTGATTAAATAGTAACAAAATAGAAATTAATTAAGAGTAAAAATATATATTATAAATATGTCTAGTATTATAGAAAACCAAATGTTGATAACTGCTGTGATACAATTTTCCAAGGACTTCAATAATCAAAGACATCCAGCTATTTTGTCTTTTCAAGCTGCTTCTATGAAGGGTTGCTTGGATCCACTTTTACTTCAATGGCTGGATTATCAAGTCACCTATTATAAATTAAACACAACTTATTCAATGAAATCTGATGTTTCGCCAATCAATATGGAGAGTGCCATTTCAGATTCAGGTGGTAAAAAAAAAACTTTTCCAAGCTTGCATGAGAGCGTGCATAGCTCTTCTGATAAAGAAAAAAGGAAACTTGAGGAAGCCATTGAAAAATCTATGAAAAAGTCTGTCCACAAAACTAATGAATCAGATAAACATTTTGTGCGCAGTGAAAGCATTCAAGAGGTAGGTCATAAAAATTTAACAAACTCATATACAAGTAAGGCGCTTTATACAATGCTAAGACTCGGTAGGAAGTCGCGTTCGTCGGCAGAAATGTTTTTTGAGAGAAAGAGAAGCTCTTGTTTGTCTTCAGCTGGAATTTTAAATGGATTTTTGGTTGGATAGTCAGTTACCTTTTGCCGAAATTATACTCCATACTACTATACTTAAAATCAGTCAAATATTAAAAATATTATCATGTTTCATAAAGGAAAAATAAAATTTTTACTTGTATGTCTCTAACCATATATCAACATTCGTGCAACGTACAGATAATATTTTTAAATAATGATGCAAACTAACACATTACATCTTTATAAATATAAGCAAATTCACATATATTCGCTATTTCTTAAAATTATTAATTACTGTCTACAAATTAAATTGTCTTCTACCATAGATCCAGATATAAATATAAAGATAATTGCTTGTTAACTAATATTAATTTTTTTGATTTACTACAAGAGATTACACCATCCAGGTCATGGAAACTGATGAAACTTTGATAGGCGTTTTCAACAATTTTTGTTCTACATATAACGGGGAATATTTTTTCAATGTTTCAAATGATAAATGATCACTCTAAAAAATATTTTATCATCACGAGTATATCTCATATGATAATATTCCCTTTGGCCATCACGTTGAAATCAGAATATAGCATATCGATGGTTTAGTAGAAGTAGAGGCTAACTCAGAAATCGCGTAAAGAAGGTTATCGCGTTTCTATAACTAATTATTTCTTGCGTTCAGATTTGCAAAGAACAGCAATAAAAAATAGGAAAACATACATGTGTTGTGACAAATTTAATATTCTTATTTTTATTGCGGCTTTTTAGAAAATTACATGCGAAAAATGAAATTTTATTTTTTTTTAAACCGACTTTAAAAAATAACGCTTTAGAAAATGAAAAATATTTTTTTATTAATATATGGAATTGTGAAAATATAAACTCACTATCAACGACAAGAATAATTAATTGAATTCAAACTACAACTTTTTGAAGTCGGCATCAGAATCGACAAATACGTTCGCAACACTTTAGCTAATTGCTTAACCAATTTTTGTTTTTGTTAGTGAGTTTTTTTTCACAATTGCATACATTATTAAATAAAATATCCTTTACTTTTTAGAGCGTTATTTTTTAAGTTGGTTCTATTTAAAAATAAATTATTTTGTTACTTTTTAGTATGATAAGAACATTAAAATGATATCATGAAAATTCGAACTTTACCTGTGCTGTATAATGTGTTGATAAATTATACAGAGAAATTAGCACTAAAACGTCTAAAATATAATATTCTACTAGTACTGACCATGTTGTACTGACCTTATATCGATACAAACTCGTATTGAACGACTTCAGAGGCATAATTTATTGAATAAAAAAAGAATTACCAAAATCAGTACAGCCATTGCTGAGTATTCGACATAAACAAAGAGAAATTATTCACAATAATGTGTTTTTTTAGTTGTACTTACGTTTTACTGACCTTGACTTGAAAAGGTACTGACTACTGGTAGTTGAAAATTTCGTTTCGTAGTATTAGTCAAACAATATCAAGGTAAACAACAAATTTCATGTTAAATGATTCAGTAATTCTTGAGAATTTCTCAGACTATCGTAAAAATATGTACGAGAAATAATAGAGTATTTTCTTATAAAACATAAAAATATGGTATATCGCTAGTACTGGCGATGCTGTATTGACTCAGTACTGGTACAAATTAGCATAGAATCACTGCAGAGCCACCTTTTATTGAGTAAGAAAAGAATCATCGGAATTGGCAGTCATTCCTAATGCCCTTTCTATATCTAGACTTTAGCTTTCAATTCACTAAATGGTTCAGTATTGCTAGAGAAATTCGAGGACAAACATTGATATGTAGGGGCGGCGCTATTACGGTTTTAGCCGAGGTCTGGAAACCGCGATCAGGGGGGGGGGTTAAATTTTATTTCTATAAAGGTGCATAAACATATAAACTGTAAACCCTGCTAACCCAAGGACTACGATTTTTATTGTATAAGTAAGTTTTATTATTTAAACCTTTTTTTCAACGTAGATTTGAAATTTATGGTTATTCTGTTCAAGCATTATTTAATTAGAAATTGTCGTCTTTGAAATAGGGGAGTACGGGGTAAAACCGATCACCTCATTTTAAGAAATATTAAGTTCATTTGGTTTATTGAATGGTTAAAATATTTTTCTATTATTTAGAATGTATCTTTCACCTCAATAGGGGAGAGTCGCCCAGTTTGGGACAGCACCCAGTTTGGGACACTTGCGGTTCCAATATTTTCGAAGTACGCTATGCGGCGGCAATTTGGATTTTTAAACTTCATTATAAAAGAAGCCTATTTGCAAGATTTCAGACATATAGGCCTTTACTACAGCATGTTTGACGACTGTATATTCTATTCAATCGAAAAGAGACGTTGCATGGCACTAATTTTAGAGACTGGTTAAGCAACAAGATAAACAATAAATATATCTCTCCCAGTGCATATATATTTGTAAATTCTATATCTACAAATAACCAGTGAATTTTTTTAAAAATTTTAAACGGGAATAGTTTAGTAGGTGTTTTTTCTTATTACCTACGTCTGTCGCCCAGTTTGGGACACTTTAAATTATGCACTTTTTACTTTATCCTACTTTACCTTAACACGAGGAAAATTAGAGCATAGGGTTA